>CM029020.1:13618129-13981947 GCA_016801055.1 Panax notoginseng
TTTTTTACACTTTGGTGACCCCACTTGCACATGTTGATGGCTGAATCCAGATTTTCAAAGGTGGGCTAAGAAAAATTTATAATTATATTATTATTTTATTAATTTTCTGCTTTGGTGTTCTAAGCATTTTTCTATAAATAGGGTGCTTAGGTTAGAATTAAAAATCACACCAGAAACTGAAGTTTTCTCTCTATTTCTCTCTCTATATTATCGAGTGTATTCTTGTGAGTATTTTGATATCTTGAGTGTTGCTATACGGTGCAAGTTTGTTCAGCGTTATTCCAGTCAGGAGTACTGCTCTTTTGAGGTAAGGGATAGTAAGGGATGTTATTTTTTTTATCAATGATATTATTTCTTTCAATATCATTATACCAGAATATTGGTAAGATTTTTCTTGTAAAATTCTTATTTTTTCATGTCGGGGTTACTATTCACGAGTTACTATTCACGAGTTACTATTCATGAGTTACTATTCATGAGTTACTATTCACGAGTTATTATTCATGAGTTACTATTCATGAGTTACTATTTACGAGTTACTATTCATGAGTTACTATTCATGAGTTACTATTCATGGGTTACTATTCACGAGTTACTATTCATGACAAAATTGGTTTCTTTTTCTAAATAAATTATAGTTGATTTATGAATATTACTCTTGAGATTAAAACTATATGTTGATCATCATATTATTTTTTATTATTATATATAACATTTTTATAACCCTAATGATGATATTTCTATTTGACTTGAGTGTAAAGATGGGTAGATTTTTGGTACGATCATGACTATGAGTTCTCTTTGGCCAGTAGTGCAAAGTTGAATTTTTGACTGGTATGATCATGACCATTGAATTTATAATTGAATATATTTAGCTTAAGTACAAAGGTGAAATGATCAACATGGTTATAATTATTGGTTATATAAATTCTGAAATGATTATATATTTCTTTGAGATAATAATATATTTGGCATGTAGTGCAAATATAAACTATTGAGCAATATCTTTGGCCTGTAGTGCAAAGATGAGTTGTTGATGAATATCTTTGGCCCGTAGTGCAAAGATGACTTGTTGTTGAATATCTTTGGCATGTAGTGTAAAGATGAACTGTTGATGAATATCTTTGGCCCGTGGTGCAAAGATGAATTTATTAGTATGATTATGAACAGGAACTGTGATTTGGTATAACCATGATTTGATGTTTCAGGTAAAGACAGGTGATGAAAATTATCTTCGTCTTGGATGCGAAATTTAGAATCACAATTATGATTATGAATTATTCATATGATTGTAGAAAGGAACTGTTGATTGATGTTACAGGGATAAAACATTGTTGGTGGACTTTTAACATGAAGAAGATAATAGACTTTATGGTCTATTTGACTCTTTTAATGGATTGCTCGTTCCGCTGCAACTATAGTTGAAATTTTTATCATTTACCATATGTTCTAAATCTCTGATTTATTACTGATGAAGACTATTGATAATTTATTTATCTTTAGTCATGATATTCTTTACTGAGCTAGTTGTGCTTACCCTTTTGCTTCACAATTCCTTTCAGGTAATAAGAGTGTAGCTGGGTCGAGCGAGGGTAACGGGGGGGAAATAGAACGGTGGTCTCTAGCTGTGGATGTTCTCCCGAAGCAGTATAGAAAAGTTCATTTAGTAGTTTTATTTGGTGAATCCAATAGGGTAAGGTGTACCCAACGTTGGAAGGGTGATTTGCCACTATCATACAAGATGTCTAACGACATACAACCTCGTGTCATCATAAGACAGGGATGTGCTCATCCACTTGCTGAGTATATATACGAGTACTACCTATATAATCTTGGTGTTTGTTTGAAGTATAATTCTCAATTAGAGACAGTAGAGATAATGATATGTCAAGAGAAGACTCACCATTGGGAAGAATATGATAGTAATCTTCTCGTTTTTCTTTGGGGTCTATTGGGTTAACCAAGGATAATTCTGTGGCCATATGATATTTATCATAACCTGGAAGCATGGCCTTCTATGTACGAAGGTTTACTTGAGCACTTCCCAAAGATTTTAATTTCTAAAACAGTTTTTGACTATACATTTATGTAAGGTGTCATTGTGAGGTGCTGTCCACGGTTGGGACATGAGTCACATTTGGTATATATTTGTATCCAAACTCATAGCATATGTGTTGTCGTATTTTGCACGACAATTGTAATAATAAAGTTATAATTATTTTTTGTACCATGTATTTGACGACTCAAAATGGGTTGGATGGATTGGACCAATTTTGGAAGCGTCACACATTACATAATCAATCTCAACTCAACATTACGTTAATTAAATGACAAAATTAATTAAACTTTACACACTATATATTTGACGTGAGAATATCAACTTCATAATAAGGACTAAGGAGAAAAGAAAATTACAAAAAATACTTAAGAAAATTATGACGTGTGTTCTTGAAAATTACCATTAATAAACTAATTACTAATTATTTGTTATTTACCATAATATACTCTTTATTCTAATTTTTATTTTTCAAGTCCTTTAGCATTGCTTTAAAAAAGGAAAAATAAAAGATGAAAAACACTAGAGACCTAGGAGCTTCATAAATAAAATAAAACACAATACTAGTACACTAGACACAAATTTGACGAAAAATGTTTTAAAAAATAAAATGACGAACACACACTCCCGCCCCGCCCCCGCCCCCGCCCCCGCCCCCGCCCCGCGGTGAGAATATGAGGCGGCAAGTTTTGTACTATGTTTGTCCCACTCCCAATATTTATATTTAGACATATGCATGTCCAAATCAAATATGTGCTCGGACCAACTACCACTACCAGATCCCATCTCTCTTCTCTTCACCTGTACCCGTAAGTCTGTAAACTAATCTTTCTCTCTCTAAACTATACTACTATTATCATGGGTTTCCGGCCAACGGCTCTTCTGATAATAAGCCATTCAAGTTCCTGATTTACGGCCGGACCGGCTGGATTGGTGGCCTTCTCGGAAAGATTTGCGAAGCTCAGGGCATCGAATTCTCCTACGGCTGTGGCCGTCTCGAGAACCGCGCATCCATTGAAGGTGACATCGCTGACGTCAAGCCTACCCACGTCTTCAACGCCGCCGGCGTCACTGGCCGCCCCAACGTTGACTGGTGCGAGTCCCATAAGGTGGAGACCATCCGAACCAATGTCGTCGGTACACTAACCCTCGCTGACGTATGCAAAGAGAAGGGACTCATCGTCATCAATTATGCTACTGGGTGTATATTCGAGTACGATGCGGGGCATCCTCTCGGGTCAGGCGTCGGATTCAAGGAGCAAGATACTCCCAACTTCATCGGATCCTATTATTCCAAGACCAAGGCCATGGTACGTGTCTCTGTTCATTTTCAATCATATGAATCACATTTTTGATTTGAATGTGTAGTTGTTATAGTTATTTTAGAAAATACTATATATATATATTACTTTGTTGATTTCAAATGTTCGTGATATATAGATAATCTTGTGTGTAGTTTTTGTCTATTTAATTCTTAGATCTGGATTCTGGAATTTCAATTGTTGATTTATTCATGTTTGTTGTGGATTTTTCATGTCTACTTCGTCATGTTTTGGCTAAGCTCAGTGATGCGGGATTAAGTTTGATTGTGCTTGTATTTGAGGGATAGAACTTGTTTGCATGCTTAAGTATATCTATTATTCTAAATTTCTAATTGTAGGAGATTTTTAACATTTAAAATGTGGATGTGTTGTTGGAACTATATATGTTACTACAAATGGGGGATGATATATGTATCATTTTAGCCCTTGTGCTTTGTGGTTATTTCATAATCCTAAGGATCCAGGTTCAAGATGTCCATTTCCTTTTTTTAATGGACCACTGCTATTTATAGGTGTCAATTTTACTTGAAATTGTTGGAAATCATTTACTCCCTCTGTCCCAATTTAGTTCCTACACTTTTTTGTATTTGTGGCATGACTTTTAAGACTTTTTGGAAATACATTAAATATCACACCTTAACATATTTGTATTCAAGTTAAAATATATCATTAATATAAAAAAATATATCTAAAGATGTTTTGTACGCGTCTTAAAATTGTGCCAGAAAAATTAACGTAAACAGGGTAGCAACTAAAGTGAGACCAATGGAGGATTTCTTTAAATTCAAGGGCTTCTTTCCCTCTCAAGGTATCATATAGTTGAAGATGAAATTTCACCACTTATAGATGAATAAACTGTCAAACTCATTTGAAAAGTTATTACCTTTTTAAGAATGAAGAAATTTTTGACTTGTCAAAATAAGAATGAAGAGGTTTCTGACTTTTGTATATGATGAAAGAGTCGTCTTCATAGTAGTCTCTCATGTTTATCCACAACAGGCTAGACATCCTTGAGCGATGGTCTTTCATAGTAACCATTGCAGTCCAATTTAAGAAATGACTGGCGGAAGTTAACATGAGGTCCATGATGTTAGTTCTGAATTCAGTTTGTCTTTATGTGTTGATCTCATTATTATCTTTACTGATGCCGGCGAGTAGTAAGTGAGTCACAAAAGTTTTTAAGTAATGTTTTTAGTTATGATGTTTATTCATTTTTCCTGATTTGTGAAGGTGGAAGATTTGCTCAAGAACTACGAGAATGTATGCACTCTACGTGTCAGAATGCCAATCTCATTAGATCTGTCAAACCCTCGCAACTTCATCACAAAGATTGCTCGATATGATAAGGTGGTCAACATTCCAAACTCAATGACTATCTTGGATGAACTCCTCCCCATTTCCATCGAGATGGCAAAGAGAAACCTCACTGGAATATGGAACTTCACAAACCCTGGAGTAGTTAGCCACAATGAGATTTTAGAGATGTACAAGGAATATGTAGACCCAAACTTTACATGGAAGAATTTTAATCTTGAAGAGCAGGCAAAGGTTACCATTGCACCAAGGAGCAACAATGAGCTTGATGCCACCAAACTGAAGCAGGAATTCCCAGAACTCTTGTCCATTAAAGAATCCCTAGTAAAAAACGTGTTCAAGCCAAATCAGAAGACTCCCGTTTCTTGAAGCTTGACATTTAAATTTTTGTTGTATGTTGTTATTATTTGATATTGGCTCGGTTTCCCCTTCCCATGTGACATTCATGATTGCTTTATAGTCTATTTGAATGTTGAATTTGTATTTGAATATCAATAAAATGAGTTGAAGTGATTTATGCAGTCCAGTTGTTTCGACTTCATTTTCTGTGTTTTTTTTATGGAGTCGTGTGATTTTGAGGATATATAATAATCTCTGTCAATCTGTCTTAATATTGTTCTATGGCAGCCTGCAGGTTCCAGATTCTCTAGATGTAATCATGGCCGCGGTGCGTGTTCTCTTGATGTAACCATGGCCGTGGTGCATGTTCTTGTAAGCACCTCATCACATTTGCATTTTACTCGTTTTTTTTTTTATATTTTTTAATCTGTTGACTACATGGAAGGATGCGACTGCCAAGAGACCATGTAGCCTATAGTGGTTCATGGGCTAGTTGATATACATCCTCTAAAATTTTACATTTTATGTATATATATTTATATCCATACAGTCATTTGCATAGGCTGATTATTGCTTCCTTCGTCCTCTGCTCACTACTGTAGAATATACAAGCGTTCTCAAAATTGTCTTTGGAATCTGGAATATGAAATAAACTTGAACTAGGATTGGTTCAGCTTGAAAAAGAAAATTCGTTGCACGCTTGTTAAACCTTGAGGAATTATTAAAAAGTTTAATAAAATCATTTAATGTACTTCTAGTCTTTTAGATCCAATGTGCAATGAAAATATAATGGTTCACGGTAGTACATTTTTGGGGAAAGTTAGGTCTTTTTTGCATTAAAGCCATTGGTCTAGAGCGTCTCGTAGCTAGGCCACACCATGTGGACAGATAGGAGCATTTATGGATTTACCGTGCTCTGACCCCATTTATCATCATATCATGCGGGCCGCTAAATTGCTACTCTTAAAAACTACTACTACTACGGTTGAAGCACAATCATAACAATAAAGCCAGACAGCACTAAAATTACTCCATTGAATTTTAATAGAAACTAGAATGTAATGACACTATTATCTTCATCAATAGATAGAGCACAAGAAATAAGGAATTCTGCTATACCAAACTAAGTTGCAGTATGTAACAAGCTTACGGAAGCGCCTCCTTCATGGCATACAATACCTTTCGTTGATTATCAGTGACCATTGGCCAAGGATCCGTTCTCGGTTCTAGTGGTTTTCTGCACTGCCTTCTTTGCATAGAATCTTCGGTACATTGAATCAACTGCCGTGAGATAGTACGTACCGGGAGATAGGAGGCTACAGTCCTTGCTTGTGTCAAAGTCCTTAGCCCCATATCTATGCTCCATCAGCTTCATTATTTCGACAAATTTTTCTGGAGGGAACTGCAAGAAAGAAAGAACATCTATCAGAATACGGTTCCAGAGACGTAATAAAGCTGAATATGAAAAGGGTTTTATCTCTCAAACGACAGCAAGTAAAAAATGTAAAGCCTGGAAAGGTTAGCAATAGTATCCAACTATAACATGTCAGGAGGTAATTTAAGTGTACCTCATGCCTTGACTTCAACTTCTCTGCAACATTCATCACATTCGCAATGTTGGACAAGCTAAAAGAATGTTGACCTTCACGAAGATGGAATGAAAACATTGTGGCAGTTAAACCACTCCCGTATGAGAACATTATTACTCGTTTGCCTTCCTGAGAGTGATACAGGGAAATATAGATTTAGAAAGAATTGTTTGAACACAAGTGAACAGGCAAACTGTGAAACCCAAAATAGGTTAAGCATGTACCAGTGAGCTATGCTTATTGTGAATAAGGGAAGCAAATGCCGCATACAGAGATGCAGTGTACATGTTGCCAACTTGTTTTGGTATCAAAGTAGTTGGTAGAACCTTTGCATCGTACTGGGGCTTCGCAACCTGCTGGGTCGCCTGTAGTTGCATAGCCAAAGCTCATCAGCTACTTTATATTTTTTAATACCAGCATTTACATAATTTAAAAAGATAATTTCTTTGCATATCCAGCTAACTTGGGTTTGTGTTGCCTATATGTGGCCCATCTCATTAAATTACTAGAATACTCAAGATTACGGGGAAATAAACAGGGAAAAGTATATTAATACGGGGGAGCTATGGTATTACATATAGGTCTCAAACCACATGAAGCATGATGAATACATATGGGAACTAAGCTCACCTTTTCAAGATCACGGCTAGCATAGCTTTCATCACCAGTTAGAGTTGAAAATTGCGCCAGCTTTTCCTTAGCACTCTCATCAACCGAACTGCAAATAACAGCAGAAATGAATAACAATTCGGCAGCACAGGGATATGAATTACTAAAATTGAAAAGTTTATAAACACCTTGCATTCCTCAAGAAATCATTAAATGTTAACCGAGCAAAACTCTTCTGTACAAGCTGCAAAGTTCATGTGAAACTTCAGATAAAGCATTCGACAATTTCGATAGAGAAAACTATTAAATCATTTGCAATATCAAAACTTCGTAGATAAACAACCTTGTTATATGGAGAATGAAATACAAAATAGTCAGCACCAGCCATTGAAAATTGTTTGCCCTCCAATTTCTCATACCTATAATCGGTAAGATGGTAAGGCTTTGCATAGTACAACTATACAGCATTTCACTAAAGTTCAAAGTAAAACAAAGCAAGTGTATGTAGAATATAAATAGCAGCTTACTTGTGACAATAACGTTTATAGCAAGAATCAAGTGCCATGAGATAACAAGTTTGTGAGAGCTTTCCATCAACAACCTAATAGACATAATTAATCATTAACAGATGAATTGAAAAAGAGTACAATATGGAAAACAATAAATGTCAAAGTAAGGCATAATATTTGACAGGAAAATCCACATATTTTTCAATAGTTTGATATTGACTAACATTCAGTATAAATTTAAAACTTTAAAATCTTCGAGTCTCCAAGAGTCTAAAAACATAGCTTCAGCTTGACTACTGTCACTCAGCTTGCATCAATGCAAGTGAGGGAATTGCAAGCAAAAATTATTATTCCAGGAAAGTTTGCAACTGTTCTTGCTTTTCACTTCATCATGCTTATATCAATTTCTACATTTTTTAGTTAGTTCATTTTACATCAGTTGTCCTCCATGCATCAAATTTTGCAATTCGTTGATTGGAATTTATATAGAAGACAAGGCTGAACAGCTAAATTTCAGATGCCTTTTTCAATTTTCCTTGATACCAACGTGAAAGTATCTTGCAAAAACAAACGGGAAGTATTGAGTATGATTGTGAAACATGAACTTGACAAGTAAAGGGGTTATGGTTAGATAGGTTTACCGGATATTCACTTGCAAGATTGGGCTTGTAAAAGTCATATGCATGAGACATATGACTTGCCCTGAATTTGCTTTCAAACGCAATAGGGGCATCAGGCCCTATAAGCATTGCAATAGCAGCTGCTCCTCCAGTGGGCCGAGCAGGTCCCTCGGCATAGACCTGATGAAGGAAGCCCCAGGTAAGAAATAGAAATTAACCTCTCCACGAAGAAGTGTTATAAGATCTAATACCAGCAATGGGCGCACATATAAAAGGGCATGCTCATTCCAACAAAATAGGCCACAAATGGATTAGTATGCATGTACGCTCAACATCCATTACCCCCTTCCTCTAGAAGATATGATAAAGAAAAGACCTACATAAAAAAGAAATAGGATAACAACAGAAACATTGATCGTACCAAGATGTTTAACCAACTAGTCTAGCTGCACCCCTAAAGCTGCTTTAGAGTGCAATGCACAGCTCGTTGTGAGTTTTTTCGACAATATTGAGGAATTTAACTGATAAATGTAATGGAGAAACCCAACATGAGAATATAGAAGTTCAAAAGTTCTACCACTGATAAGCACAACTCTCCAAACAACATATCAATAGGCTTACGTGGTCCCACAATATTTTTAAATGGATAAAGAATTGCAGTTATGTGTCATTCTAGCATTCAAAGTGTGAGTGAACTTTCCAGCACAAGATCCAATTGTTAGTCATTAGCTCAAGAAAAAGTAAAATGTCTGGCAAAGATGGCAATACCGCACTGTCTGTGCACACAACAAGTCCATAACGTCCATCCCATGAACTACTCTCCACCCAATTGACACAGTTGAACAGTGCTGCAGTTCCTCCATAGCAAGCATTAGTTGAGTCAACACCTTCAATGTCAGTATTTCCAGATTTCTGATTATTTAAAAGAAGGCAGGATGAGTTTCCTATGACAGTCATAATAGGCAATTCAATAGCAATACTAATAAACTTCAGCGTAGAAAAATATCTTATAGCAGAAAGCTTACAAAAAATCCCAGAATAAAATTATGTAAACTAAAGCACTTCCTTTTTCTTTCTTTTTTTTGGGGAGTGCAGGGGTGGGGGGGAGGAGGGGAACTAATGATTGCATAAGAAAGAGCATGCAAGAACAAATGTAATTTGGAACCAAGACCAGTAACCCGTTACTGGTTCCAGGTTCAGCTCAGATGGACCTTAATCATCCAGGAACCAATTGCTATGATATACTCTGATACATTCATCTTCTGAAAGGAAACCAATTATACAGCCTATTGCTGACTGTATTATGGATTGGAGTCCATATTCGTTCACAAGTAAAAATCATTATTGGTAAGCAAGTCGAGTAAAACTGAGTACCTTCTCACCTCTTCCCCCCCCCCCAAAAAAAAAATATATATATATATATATATCACTTTAAATTTAAATAACCTGTTAACTTAATAAATAGATTCCCGAATAATTCACTAGTATACTTGCACAATAACCAACAAAAGAATAAGTAAAGCACCAGCATTAATACAAATGGACTAATACCTCGAAAATTTGCATCAGAAAAGTCTTAATGGATTTGCTCTTGTCTATAACGGTCTCGCTGCCCACTTCCAGCCGGCCAATTTGCTTTGGATCAATCTTGTATTTTTCGAGAAGATAAGTGACAACTGTTAAACTGAAGATGAAAAGGTTAATTAGAAACATTACCAAACTAAATGATCAAGATAATATATATTTGAGAATTATGAAGCCTTTATTGTAAACAAGTAAGCTATGGGTGTAGTCAAAATCAGCAACGGAAGCGTACAAAGTTGAAATTTTCTATTAGCCACTTGTTATGGCAGAATTATAAAACCACTCGTACAATTTACATGCACTAAAATTCATTAATTATAAATAAAAACACACACACAGAAAGACATGTAAAACAAGATAAGAAAATGAGTTAATATTACTTCTTTTTTATTCATTGTATTAGTTACATGGGAGCTAATAATTTCTTGGCAAGGTTCAGGAATAATGGTTCAATATCGCAAAACGGCGGATCCTTGAATCAGTTTATTCATCGTGTTTAACTTGGATATCAAATATCCTTTAAGTTACAGACTTTCATTCTTCTGAAATCAACTTTCTAGAAAATTTTGGAACTTTGGCTTAGCTGAGGATGATTGAGATAACTGGTACATGATCTCATATTATCAAATGCTTATGCAAGCATGTTATTAAATGGCTATCATTCGTAAAAAGGAAAAAGACCAGAGTAAATCTTGACTTATATTTTAAGGAAACTCGGAAAATGTAAGCTTTCTAGCTTAGCAGCGTAAAATCAGGGTTATCCAAATGCCCACTGTATAAGGTTAGGGAATGGGGTACCCCATTCTGCAACCCAAATAATTTTAAGTAATGCAGAAAAGGGAATGAGGCTAAGAATTAATGACACTTATAAAAACTAGTAATGATGAGATTTGGAGTAACAACCTCATTGAGATTACATCTTCCACCTCTGTACAAAAGCCCATGCAATCTTGACCCAGTCCAATGGTGTATTTCCCTTTACTGGCTCCATCGTGAGCCTCCAATACCTCCTATATAGCACATAATTGAGAAAACAAAACATGAAAGTGATTACAAAGGAAGAAATAAGAATTGCATAGACTAAAAGGCCAACAAAATATTGGCATATTAGTTGGAAATTGGAATTATACTATTATTATAAAGAATAATCTTTCTCTACTTTTTACCCTTTTTTTATTATTATAAAGGATTATCTAAAATCAGAACAGTTACATTACCATGTCGGCAACTGAAATTTTTTACAACGTTTCTATTTGCAAAAATAAACAAAAATATATGTGTATATATGTGCAGAAGTCCATGGATAATGAGTCAGAGTAAAAAAAAAAGTAGTAGCACAAACCAAAAAAGTAAAGGATTTTCCAAAACAAGAACTCACAAGAAGAGTAATAAATTGAGAAGGCACATAAGACAAGGAGTATGACTTTGAGATATATATTGATCTAATGCAACTATTTGAACTTGGCAAGATTGAATCGAAGGAATGGAAAAGGGAAGGAGTGGGGGTGGGGGCAAACATCCTTAATAATTAAATATCCAACTTTTAAAAGTTTAAAACCTCAGTATTGTGTGTCTGTGTGTTGGAGGGTGGGGGGAACCTCCTTGATAATTACAAATCCAACTTTTAAAAGTTTAAAACCTGAGTATAGCAGTACAATGCTAAAATTAAGTATAATGGACTTTTACAAATATTTAATTTTTGTTTTCATTTTCCTTTCTTTTTCTTCTATCCAAGATCTAAACCGAGCTTTATATCAAATCAAAAGACTTGGCCATCACTATTCTGTACAAGCACAAAACTGTCAAAACCTTTTTCCTGCTTGCCATTACCTAAAGCACTCAGCTAATTTTGAAAATGATTAAACTTACCATAGAGTCTTATAGTTCTGAGTTTCTCAACCATATACAGGAAATGAGATATCAGAATATTCAGGTAAAACTTGGAAGTAAAAAAAAAGTTTCCTGGAACAAATAAACTTCCAAAATTCAAACGAATATTCTACGTAACTTTCAATTTTCACTTTAGTATTCACTATCAAACAAGAACAAAATTTGCTTTCTAATGTAAGCAAAACAAAATGATAACTTTTCCAAAAACACACAACCAAAGCAGATATTTCTAAATGACATATAGATAGAAAGATCCATCAATTATCAAATAAAATATCAAAAATTAACAAAATATCAAGAGGTCGTAGATTCACCTGCTGGATACAAGTAGGAGGGAAGTAGATATCCATGGCGAGAATTCCGACATTTTCCTGAGAAGCCATTAGTTCTATTTCTACCTCAAAGAATCTCGAGAAACAAACAGATCGAAGATATAAAAACGAAATGAATCTCTATGCTTACAGTGAAAGTGAGGAGAGGGGGATAGTGCTCACAAGTTTCAGTTAGTTATATATATATATAATAAAATATAACTGATTTTAAATTTCTCGTTCATCCTAATAAATTATATGACCGTTCAAAGTTTGAGATAAATTTTAGCGTTTATATAGTACCGAAGACACGTGATACAGCAATTATATATATATATTGCACTAAGTTTTATATACAATTTTAATTTTTTAACTCTTATATTTAAATAGTCTTAATATAATTTTTAATTTATAACTAAATAAAAAATAAAACAAAGATTATGGTAACATAGTATACTATAGATAGGTGAGAGTTGGATGATATATCTTGAGTTTCCTCCATCTGATAGTAACAATTTCATGTTGAAGTCATCTAACAATGACAGTTATATGTTGAAGTTTTAGACGTAAAAAAGATGAAGACGAAAAATTTAGTTATAAATTAAAAATTAATTTTAATCTTAATCAATGTTCAAATTCAAGAGTCAAAAAATTATGTAAAAAGCTTATTGATATATATATATATATATATATATATATATATATATATATAATCCACGTGATTTTTTTAATTATAATATAGGTTTTTGCCTTTTTGGTTGGTATATTGAACGTTCATTTTTAATGCTTGGATCATTTTCGATATATATGTATAGAGAGAGATAAGTAAGAGTTCCTCGAGAGAAGTGTAAGTTTTGGCCCATATGAATAACACCATGTGAAAATATTAAATTGTTGTTATAGAAATAACAATACTTCAATTATTTTAAAAAAATTATTTTACCTCACATAATGTGCCACCGTCATTAAAAACTCCACAGACCACGTCACTTGGGGTGGGTTACGTAGTGGTGTTTGAAAAATACTCCTATCATAGTATATGTAGTAGTATCTTAATTTATCAAAATAGTACGATAGAATTTCAGCTGTCAGTTGGGCCAAACTTTAGAGAAGCTCCGTTCTATTGTACAGGCCTGGCCCGTCATAAAAAAATCAGTCTACATCAGTCGGGTATTTTGGTCCACACTTTCCTGCCGGAGGTTTTACCTGGTTTATGTGGTTGCCCCCATAGGCCCATAAGAAGGAATGGCAAATCTTTTCCTTCCTTGGCAGACATAATTTTGGAATCAATACGATGCTGTTGAAAAATAAAAGGTTGAAATTCAGGTAAATCCGCATCTTTTGCTAGCTTTAAATTTTTTTTTTTTAATATTATTATTATAAAAAATAATAAAAGAAAACAAATATTTGTACTTTTTTATTAACTGAGTGATGAATTTGCTTTCACTGGCGTTCTCAAACTACATATTTTGATTTATGGATGAATATTGTGAAGGATATATGCCAGATACTTGTGCTTTTCTGATTATGAGCTTATTTTCTGGTACTGGTAGCCAAAATTTTCAAGATGGTTCTTAAAACTAGCCATTATAAATGACAGAGAATCCCAGGTAGTCAAAATAAAGAAAAGTTATAGCTTGTTAAGTTGATATAGATAATTAATGGGAATAGGATAAATATTATTCCCTCCATTTTACAAAAGGATACCCATTTACAATTTTACAAATATCAAATATGTATATTTGTTCCATGTTAATCCCTAAAAATTAAATGTTGCTAGTTGTGCAGTGGTAGCATGATAACATTGTGTTATTTTATAATACTATCAATAAAAGATGATTCTTTTTGTTAAAGAAAGCTTTTTTGCAAATGGGATTCTTTTAGTGGTAGGAAGGGTGTAATACACATACCATGTTTTGGTCCTTGATGTTTTTAAATTCATCCATTGTTGGAATCTTAAGAAGTGATACAATTTAATGGTTTATGTTAATTACACCAAGTATATGGGGACAGATTCACTTCATAATTGAAGAGACAATAATAGGAAGCTAGCCGATTTCAAGGTTATATATGGGAAGTCTTTAACACTTCGAGGAGAAGGAAATACTTGTGAAAAAGTCCTTTCTCTATACGTTCTTCAATGCACTTTGTCTTAATTACAAAATCCATCCTCCTTTTATTTGTGATGCAGTTATAGACCTTAATAACCAAAAGGTCCAAAATTGAGGACCTCCCTTGTTGATGGCTGAAACTATGTATTGATTCATATACACTGTATGATATCTAATTGTTGAAAGCTGATGAGAGTTTGTTAGTGTATATCATATGTTGTCAAAACATAACGCTGTATGTATGAAACTTGAAGTTTGAATGAGGATGACACAGGATCAGACAGTCACTGTTATGCAAAGTTATGCACACAGGTGAGGTTTACTGAAAGATTATATAATGTCAATAACTACACTATAAATTAACAAGTTATAATGTGTTAACACTCTTTATGAGATCTTGTAATGCTCCCATCTCAATGATCCGATTCATGGTCATGTAGAGGTAAATAAGCCCTTGAATTTACAGATTGACATGACTCCCAAAAAAAAAAATTATTCTACACCTTAAGGTCTTAGAATGTGAAAGAATGAAGAAATTAAGGACAGCCTACCCTACACCTCAATAGTACTTTGATTAAGAGCACTGTATCTCCATCTCTCTTTCTCCACAAAGTCTGCGTCTAGGAACTTGGAAGCAAATGCCCAGAGCCTGTAAGTGTCTTCAAAGTTTGTCAATAACCCAAGTGAAGCTGTTATAACAGATATTCCTAAATCATATTTCGCTCTCTTATTTCTCAAAGTATTTCTGTGCTCAGGAGTTCTTGTCTCCATTAAACTTCTCTCTTCATCATTTTTGTCTGAGAACCAAATGTTTTTCAAAAACCCAAAACTAAGAGAAATGTTGTTCCTATCGGCTAGTTTCTGTACAAGTATAGGATCAACCTTTTCTCCTTTCCAATCAAACACGTTGAAGGCCACAGCTGGTCCTCGATCGAATCTTACCTTTGGTCCATATATTCTAACTAAGGGAAGACCGTATTCTGAATGTGGGTGTTGAAGACTCATCATTGCATTGACCAGCCAGTTGACTAGGTACCTTGTTCTGCTACTGATCAGTATCAGACCCAATGAATCTGCATGATCCAAGCCCCTAAATTCAATCCGTGAACTCTCACTACCACTGGCTTCTCTGTTTCCAAATTGGCCTATTTTGAGGGGATTTTCTAATTCAGCAATTTCAGAAACTGATTCATGCTTTTGTTTTTCACCAGCTTCTTCTATATTTTGCAACTCAAAGGTTTCTTCATTCTGCTGAACTGACACTAAGCTGGAGGATGAACTTGGCACAACTAAATTATCATTCATTAGTACAGATGGTGATGATTGTTGTTCAGTTTCTATGTCAAAACTGGATGATTTTTCAAGAAACTGAGATGGTCTTGATTCTGGCGAAAGACTAACAATCCCTATGCTTGTGGTGGTGAAATTATTCAACAGTGAAGCACTGGACTTCTTCACAAACAGGCAACCAAACCCGGATGGGTTTCCCCCCAAAACCTTGTAAAAGGAGCAAAAGATAAAATCTGGCTTAAAGAGGGTGAGGCCTAAGGTATCCATGTCCTTAGCTCCTAATGCAGAAGCATCAAGCAAAACATGCCACCCATATTCCTGTGCCATGCTCATCCACAGATATGAATACCGTGCTCCAGTTATTTTTGACTGAAGAGGGAAAACAAACAATCCCCTCTTCCTTTTACTCACTACCATCTTCCTGAGTTTTTTGGACTGGATACTCATGTTAGGCCATGTGAACTCAGCTGACATTACATGAGCGCCTTTCTTCTTGGAGCAGTCAATCATTGTCTCCACGGCCTCATTCTCATAATCATAGACAGTCAGAAGAGTGCGATTAGACTTGAAGGGATAACAGTCAGTTAAAAGCTTAAAAGCAGATGACTGGTTGGCAGTGAACACCATGGAGTAATCATCTTCAGAGATGTTCATAAAGCTCATGATTCTTTTCTGGATAATGGAGTCAAATTCTGATTCTTTGCCACCATATAGTATCTGAGAATACAAATTTACCGACTTGTTTGAAATCTTAAAGAAAGGTACATTGGAAGCATTAGAATGCAGGTTCGGAGGAGGAGACGTTGATGTAGAGGCAATTGGAGCTGCAGCATAATGGCTTTGCTGCTGGACATAAGAAAAGAGGCCATGACCAATGTAATCAAAGCATACATGGTTTGAAATGGAAAGATGATAGTACTCTCGAGCTCGGATTTGATCAGCTTGATTAGTTTGCAAGTATTGTGGGTATGCTTCGGTGAAGTTGGAAAACAATTCTGTCACTGAAGGGAGAGATTCATGGTTAGTGAATTGGGTGTTTGGATAGAGATACGTAGTTGTGGAAATAGCAAATTCATACTGCGACGTGGTAGTGCTTCTTATGGTGGAACTTTGGGTATCAGGCAGTCCAAGAAAGGGATTCATGCAGCAACCATGAAAGCAGGTTGAGGCTTCTCCAGTGCAAGGTGATTGCATTTTTTCTTCTGCTCTCTCTCCACATGGCTTCTCTTTAGGTAACTTTCCTTGTTTTCCCTTTTTTGCTAGCTTCACCAAATGTGCTCTAAAAGCTCTTTGAATTTGTCAGCTCAGAAATGTGGACGTGTCATTGTATATGAGTTCTAGACAGACTGTCTGATGGTGCATTCAAGAAATGGTGCACGACACCCGTTGGCCCTTTATTCCATAACTAGTACCCGGTGCTGCTCGTTCTGAATAAATTATGTGGGGTAAAATAGGAATTTTATAAAATTTGGAGGACAAAATAGAAAGATAAAAAAATTAATATATAAAGGACAAAATAATAATATAATTAAAGTTGTAGGGGTAAAAGAGAGAAAAATAGTGTGACACGGTTACACTGCTGACATCAGCCGCTCTCGCAGAGCCGCTTTGTAAGATAGATATACAATTTTATTTTATTTCTATATAGTAAAAAAATAACCAAATGTAAAACTAGAGTGAACCATTGTTTCTAGTTGGCAAGTCATTAACATTCTTCATAGGGAATCCCAAGATAGACTTGTTATTTGTACCTGATATGAATAAGTGAAATCAACGAGTCTGTGATTATGGTTTTGAAACAGAGAATTTGTATGGTCCAGCGCCGCCTAAGTTTCATTATTTTTTTCACTAATTGGCGTATGATTGGATAGCGAGATTTTAAAGGGATTTTGGTAACGTGTGAATTGTTTGGGAGATATATCAAACGAGTAGGAAAAGGCAAGGCAATCATCTTTAGTAGTGGCTGGCACCATCACTGAGCTGATCTTGAGGTATGGTTCACAGTTTCCTGTCCTGGTTGGTTGGTTGGTTGGTTGCTATATGTAGTGTTGTCTATCACGTGTAATCTAGGGACCCTGGAAAACTTTACAAATTTTGTACACAAGTCATTTTAAATTTGTATGTTTTCTTGCCCGAGGAGAAAATTAGACCGTATTTTTCATTTGTAAAGTGTTCCATCAATTTGCCGAGTCTTCCACTTATGAGTAATAGGCTGGCTAATAGCAACATTTTCATCTTGAATTTGGATTGGCGATGAGATAGAATAATAATAATAATGTGTGGGACCTTATGGGTCGATGTTTAATATGACATGTATGATTACTTTTTATTGTTGATAGAAAAAAAATGGCCAGAAATTAGACGGTAAAAACATCAAACATGCATGGCTTAAATTCTAAGGTGCAGGTGAAATTTAAGCTGCTTGGAGGGCAGGGCACTGAATACTGAGGTCTGAGTGAGATTGAAAGTTGCAATGGACACAGATTGTTGCCTTCGATTTGGGGTATTGTCTTTTTTTAGTAATAAGTGCCAACTCCTAACTAATCGGCAAGAAGTGGTTGAATCTTCAGTTTCTAACTGGATTATATTCAAATTAAATTTAAAGTTGAAATCTGGGTCATTCTTATCCACAACTTGGTAAACCAATGAAACCACAAATGCTCTAAAAGTAGAAACTTCCCAAATAAAAGAATGCTTTTTATCATTAAAAAATAATTTTAAAAAAAAAACATGGGAAGAAAGGTGGAAAATAAAAATTAAATGTTGAGAGTGGGATTTGAACCCACGCCCTTTCGGACCAGAACCTTAATCTGGCGCCTTAGACCAACTCGGCCATCTCAACTTCCGTTAAGGATGTAAGTAATTCTTTTCAAATTCCAAGGACAATTAGCTTTTGGACTAAATAATATTTAAAAAATAATGTTCTAATGTGTGGTGAATATATATATATATATATCTCTGTGTCGGTCAGGTATTGGATTAGTATTTAATGGATCCAAGAATGATTTTCAAGGGGAACCTCCTTACATTTTATACAATTGAATGAAGTTAGATCATGTAACATTTCACTTTCATTTGAAATATACAGAAATTCTAAAACTAATGCATCATCTGATAGACCAGAGCTAGCTAACACACACACACAACTTAAAAACGATTTTTTTTTTTTTTTATCATTTCTATGCATACCTTTTGCATGAAATTATTTGTCATCGATATTATAAAGTCTAAGCAGTTCAAGGACAACTCTCCTTTGACAGATAATCTGACACTATATCTCGATTGCCATCAAGAGAGAGGAAGATTTTTAAGCGTAAGTTTCAAAGTGAAGGGAGAGGAAGATTATTAAGCTGACCAGGGGAGACTTGGAGGTGACCGTGGCTCAAAACTAGGCCAAATATTGAGGTATATTATATATAGAAAGGATCAAGAGCAGAACTCTTAAGTAGTAGAACTCCCTTAAATAATAGAATTGTATCAAAACGACGTAGTTTTGATAAGACGCGGTGGCATTTTTGTAAATACCATGCCACCGCGTATTTACAAAAATGCCACCGCGTCTTATCAAAACTACGTCGTTTTGATACAATTCTATTATTTAAGGGAGTTCTACTACTTAAGAGTTCTACTCTTGATCCTCTCCCTATATATATATATATATATATATATATATATATATATATATATATATATATATATATATATATATATTCTATCATTCTATGTCATATTCGATCTCATCAAGTTTATATACGTATATATAGATCATAATTAACACAGTGCCAAAAGTTTAGCAAATACAATTTCCCTGATCAAAAAGAAATAGTTGATCGACATATCACATTTAGTAGTAATCGACATATATAAATTTATTTATTTTACAGAGAAATCAATAAAACCGTAAATCAATTAAATTTGTAGTTCCAATTGATTACAAGAAATAAATTTTCATAAATTAAACTCTTGGCTTCTTTTTTTTTTGGGTTGATATAAGCACACATAAACTCAACATGAATTAGACACGGCCCTCATGCATGTTGCAAATATATATTTTGAATCTTAACCAAATTAACACTTTGATGATCATCAGTTGGATGCATCATTTGCAAGTCTCTCGCTCAGCATTCTAACTCCCATGTACCTGCACCATTTCAATATATAGTTGACATAAAATTAATTAATTAATTAATCCCTATACTATACAATATAATACTATTCAATTAAAATTTATATTCTCATTAAAAGTTAAAATGTACGTACCTTCCGAGCATCATAACAGTGGCTTGAGGATTAGTTCCAGGAGAGTAATTAAAAGTGGAACCATCGATAACTCGAAGTGCGTCAACACCAAGAACCCTATAATCATGATCAACCACACTACCAACTTGGCACCCTCCATGGTAATGCCATATGGTCATGACTGTGTCCCTACAAAATTGTTCCAACGACGTCGAAGCATTTGCATGCTTAGGCAACAAGTTCACCGGGGAGCTCGCCGTCATGTTGAGAAGCTGCTGCGGTGACATATTTGGGTATTTGAATTTTGAGAAAGCTTTCGATTCGATTATATTCTCAATGACTCTCATGCCTTGAACACATCTTTGTAAATCCTCTGGCTCTTTGAAGTAGTTAAATGTGACCGACGGGTTGTCGTTAGGATTCCGGTTTCGGAGCTCTAGATGCCCTCTTGAGAGAGGCCCCATTATTTTTTCAAGGATGAATCCACCAACAAATGCACTTGGAGGTAGAGCTTTCATGTTTTCAACAGCTTTGGCTATAGCTTTCTCTGTTCTTTGTTTTGGTGGAATTGTTGAGAGTTGTCCAATCTGCATGCATGCCCCAAAAAGAAAATGAACCAAGCATAAAATCAATACAGACAAATGCACGCTATATATATCCAAGGAACTTACGTACGTACGTACGTAAGTTTCTCTTCTTTGTCAGGTTCGTCTTAGGTTTTAGGATTGGAGGGAAATGATTTATATTTAGACGTATGATTAAGTTGAATTGACGTACATACAATGTTTCCAAAAGTAAATTGTACCTTAGGAGAGAACATTCCATAATCTCTAGTGCCGGCCCCGGAAAAGTCTTCGCCACTAGCGGCCTCAATGTAGCTACCAAAGCGAGTGATGCCAACGACTTGAATGAGGGAAACCTCCGTGGGGATGGGAGAAGGGATGAAGACGGCGTTCATTGGGTTATCTGACATACCTTGACCAACCAATCGCTGGTCTAACACCAACGTTATATTATGGGCCTTCAACTGGTTTGATGGGCCTACACCACTCAACATCAAAAGTTGTGGGCTTCCGAGTGCTCCTGCCGAGACAATAATTTCATTCTTTGATCCACGGTTCAAATAGGCTCTGTGCTTCTTCCCCGATGCATCTCTGTAGATCACTCCATGGGCTACTGGCCTTGATTTTCCTGTTAGTAGCCAAAGGGGCCAGGGCCATACAAATATAAGTAGGCTTTGGGCTCAACATAGTAGCATGGATCACTTTGATGGTTCATTCAAGATGGTTGAGAAATGCAATTGTACCCACTATAAACTTATTTATCAAAACGCAGGACCAGGGTCAGATCCACCTTGGGAGGAAGCTAAGGTAATTTTTGGAGGAATTTCTTTCATAGTAAAAAATAATAATTTTTTTAAAATAAAGATTAAAATATGTATAAATTTTCCCACCATAATTTTTTTTTAAATTTAGTATTTTTTTTTTCCGCGTACCTTAACCAAATTTCCGGTCAGCACCACCTTATTAATTGCAGCTTGGACAGAGAAAATGTGGTACTAGTACCATATGTATGTTTGAAATTTCTTAAATAAAATAATTTACACAACTTATGACATATTTTTCAAATAAAAATATGATATTTTTATATAAATTTCTCACAGTCCCACACACCATTAACACTAGTAATATAAAATTATATATATATATTTGTTTTTTGGAAAAAATATAAATTTTCTAACTTATACTCCATTTCTCAATAGAATATTAATCGGTATACCGTATATGTTACATATACATACCTACGTGCATGTATATATTTACTAAATTAAGTACGTTTGTACCTTTGGTTCTAAACAAGATCTTGCAAACAGATGCATGCAGAAGAACGGTGAGCCCGCTAGGGTTTGCATTTTGAAGCAGATCAGCCGCCGTATGCCGATGGCCGTCGGTATCAAATATGGTCCCACCAACTTTAGTCCCATAAATATGGTCATAGGTAAACCCATTATAGGGCAAAATACCAGCTTCCACCAACCCATCCCTCACCGCGGATTGCCACTCTCTCATCCGCGGCTTAAACGCCACCAGCTTCTCAACCCACTGATACGACTCGTTGGCCAACCGCCCATCCCACCCGACAGCACTAACGTAGTTAGGGGCGGCGCGTGTGTAGAACCCAGCGTTTAAGCAGCTTCCGCCTCCTAGTACGCGGGCGCGTGCA
The DNA here is from genome assembly GCA_016801055.1 of Panax notoginseng. Taxonomy (NCBI): domain Eukaryota; kingdom Viridiplantae; phylum Streptophyta; class Magnoliopsida; order Apiales; family Araliaceae; genus Panax; species Panax notoginseng. Next base: position 13,640,136 of record CM029020.1, read on the forward strand.
CTTATTACACCGTCCTCGGAGATAAAACGTTGAGAAGGGGAGGACGGAGTGAGGTCAGCGAGTGGTACGCCAAAGGCAGATAAGTTGGTGATGTTAGGGTTTCCGTAGGGGGAGCCGCCTCGTTCAAGGAGGAGGACGGAGGAGTTCCTAGAGAGAGTGGCGGCTAATGGGCAGCCAGCGGTGCCTCCGCCCACGATAATGTAGTCGTAATATGATAAGTCTGGAGATGTAGTTGCACGGTGCATGAATGTGTAGTTTGGAACTGTTAAAAAAAAGTAGTTATACAAATACAATTCAGTATGTAGTAGTACTAGTATTTAGTACGCCTCTTATATATTTGAGATGGAAGAAGTACTTTCTTAATTTTACTTTCAAAAAATAGTATATATATATATATACTTTATTTTTCCATTGATTGGGGCTCGATCTAAAGTATATATAAATATCAAAAATTAAAACTCTTAAATTTTTTTTATGTAACTGGTCTCTATACTTGCTCCGTCCTTGCATGCATGTCCTTGAAAAAAAGCGTCCTATAAAATTCTTATTTTGTTTTGTTTTATAAATAGAGTCCCATTTATTTAAAGATTATTAATTTTATGATAAACTAAAATGGGTAACTGCATGTTCTTAGGTTTATTATTTATCACTTTTAAACTAAGGGGGGGTTTTAATAAAAATTGAATGAATTTGAATTTGAATCTGAATGAGCTGAATCTTAATTTAAACGAAAAAAGTTGTTTGATAATTGACATATCTGAAACATCTGAATAACAATTTTTTATTATTTTACTCCTCTAAAAAAAATTTAAATTGTTGTAAATTTATTTAATATTACTTAATATAAGTAGTTAATATTGTTAAAAAAAAACTCCATTTAGCCTATTCAGTCAAAAAAATGTCACTAAACGATTCAGTCAAAATCGTCTGAATGTCTGAACGATTAAATCATTCAGCCATTCAGTCATAAACAAACCGGCCCTAAACAGTCTAAACCGGCCTATAATAGTTTTCAATAAACAAACATGAATCAAAAATATATTTTTAGAATTGATAATTTTTGCAGTTGTCGTTAATTATATTTTCAAGACAACAAAAGTGTTATATTGATAATTTTTTAGTTGTCGTATGTCAATTTTTTTATTACGTAAATAACTTGATAATATTATAATAATATATGTAATATAATATTTCAACATTATAATCTTATTAAATCTCTTATATTAATTTATGTTAGAATTTTAATAAAGTAGAAACTTTTGCAACACATAACTAAATTAACTCCTCATATATTTGTATGAGGTATACTGTATAAAGGGAGTCGCATGACATTTTAAGTGGGTAAAATTATTATATAATTATAAATAAACAATATTATTATTTAATAATAATTAAATATAAAATTTTAATTAATAGAGTATACTATTAATAATAGTATAATTTTAAGAATAAAATACTAAAAATATTAATAATATTTTATCCGTATATAAAGCCAAAAAAAAAGAAGAAGAAGAAGACTATATTAACATGATTAAATTGGTATATTGGGAGTTGAAGAATTAATGAGTTTTACTTAATTTTAGGGAAACGGACTGTTAGATAGACGGCATTAATTATTTCAGAATGCCAACGGCCCACCGACACTTGGACACATTAATTATGAATACATTTCTATCCGACTCTGTCTTGGCGCAGGCAGAAACAAGAGAGAAAAAACAAATACTTACTGGTTTTAAGTCGTCAAAAATGAGAAATGATTTTTATACAGTATGCAGTTAATTACTAATATTGTAGTATTAAGCACTTTTTATAGTTCTACTGCATATAAAGTCAGTTGCATTTGTATACCGCGAATATCTTATCTGCTCAACACATCCATCCCAAGAAATAAAAAGGAAATTTTAAGCATATGTGAATATATATATGTTTGGAGTGTGTGTGTGGAAATTAAAGAGAAGGTAAGTAATAGAATGAATTGGATTAATGTAATAGGAGGAGTATATATACATGCAGTTGCTAGCTAGGTACCTTGTTGGGAGAAAGAAAGGCCGAGAAAGAAGAGAATTCCGAAAAGAGCAGAAGCAATTAATCTTCTCCACCACCCAGCGGAACCCATGAATTATAAGTATATACCAACCCAATTGCTTTCAAGAATGCGAGCGAGCGAGTGAGTTGGGTTTTGTTTGTTTGTTTTACAGAGCAAAAAGCAATTCAACCTCCCTATATATATATATATATATATATATATATATATATACACACACACACACACCACCAAATGCAAGGAAGGGTAGTAGCTAGGAGTGTAGGTAGCTAGCTATATTGACGGCAAAAATTTTGAAAGTACAAAGATTCTTTTTCTGATCTCTTGACTTGTTGGCGACCTATTAATACTCAAACTCAACCATGTTTAAAGAAAAAGAAAAAAGATCTTCTAAGCAAGAAAATGCTGGAATTGTGATACACCCACAAACCTCTCTTCTTCTCACGAGTACTTCCATGCAAATTCATATAGTTATTGCTCTAATCACTCGTAGTCGTAGCAGCTAGACAGGACAGGTACCTAAGCTAGCTATACATTAAATATGTATCCGATCCCGAATTTAAAGAATTAAAGCTAGTTCGCCTCACAACTTAATTTTCTCAACTAATAACCAACAAAAAGGTTTGTAGGATCACCACCTAATTTTATTACCATTACGTACTTTTACTTTTGTAGTTGTGGCAATATAAAATTATTATTCTCATAATCAGTTTCACTCACATATTATATGACAGGTATATATATATATATATATATATATATATATATATATATATATATATATATATACTTGAATTAGACTTATTAGGAACTCGGGTAATTTAATTAGGTATTAGTATGTAGTAATGTGTTAGTTTTCAAGTTTAGTACTAGTAGTTGGACAAAGAAAGGAAATAGTAACTAAATCAATCAATAAAACGGTCGGTTGAATTAAGCTGCCGGATAGCCAAAATCATGTGGTGCAACTGCATGTGCAAGCAAAACTATCTTTAGAATTAAATTAAAGATATAGTTATAAGCATATATCTAATGCTCTAAAATGAGCAAACAGTTCGAGTTCGATTCGTACTCGCTCGATTCGAAATATAAATGAGTCAAATATAAACATATTTTAAAGTTCGATAAATTACTCGAACCTCCTTAAATTATAATTTTTTATTGATACTCGGATCATATTCGTTAGAAAAATCTAAACTGCTCGGGTTCGATTCGGAATCGTGCTCAACTCGGTAGCTAAATGAGCCTCAATCAAATCTTATTTTATATTCGATAAATTTTATAAACCAAATTTAAATAACTCAATACTCAAATTGACTCGATTCGTTTATACCCTTATATATATACTGATGAGTTGATGAGATGATGAAGGTATTATATGGCAGCCTGGCAGGGTTTTAAATGAGATTCAACAACTCTTGTAAAAGTTGTTGTTTCGTTAGTCGATGGGATTTGGAAGAGAACATAAATAAGCTCATAAATTCCTTTTGTTTCTATGTAGGACCTAAAACTAAAATTAATATTACATCAATTATTATATTACTATATTCGCTCCTTATTACTTAATTGACTTTTTAAATTTTACTTAATTTTTTATTTCAATACATGAGGATTGAGAAGAATTATAAGATTGTCAAATACATCGTTAAATTATTATCGATTATAATTATCAGCATAATTCGTAACAAAAGAGTGGCAAGATATATCATTTTTATAAATATTATATAAAAATGGTATATCAAGTGATTATATATCAAAAAAGAAAATTGGGATACAATATCACGGATATGGAACTAGAGTTTCTACAGTTTTCGTCCTTACAGATCTCAATAATTTAATAGGTGTTCAATAACAACGGCAAGTTGATTGAAGATCACGGACGCTATTACTGGGGACCAACAACGTCAAAGCACTTTCCTACCGGCACCACTATTACAAATCAATTATTAAGATTGGAACTTTTTGATAAAAATTGAAAAATTTTGAATGAGTAAAATCTAAATGAAAAAAATTATTTGATAATTGACATGTCTAAAACATCTGAATAACATATTTTTATTATTTTAACCTTCTAAAAAAATTTAAAATTGTTGTAAATTTATTTAATAGTATTACTTAATATAATAGTTAATATTGTAAAAAAAAAAAAAATTCATTCAGCTGCCATTCAGCCAAAAAAATTGAGACTTAGCCATTCAGCCCAAATCGTCTTAATGGCTAACCGATTCAGTCATTCACACAAATTTTATTCGAAATAAATGCATTTAATGACTGAATCGATCAGCCATTCAGTGCTAATCAATGAACTCCTTAGTTTGCTAATTCCACTTCATCAGTATATGTATGATACTGCAGGATTCATATTTACTAATCATTATAAACATCAATATTTAGCAAAAACTACTTACAGTAGCAAAAACGAAAAAGATTCCTCACTTTTCCTGCCAAGAAATTGTTGGCTTCTTGCACCTTCAAACCCAAGGCTGGAAAAACTAGAAAAGTTGCAAACTTTATATCAACCAAATCAAATTACAGTGTTGTGGTCAAATAGCTCTTCTAGGCTGACATTAAAATTAGACATAAATATATTTGAATTTTACTTATTTGTATTTTTACCTATCATTGGGGGTCAAAATACAAATAAGTAAAATTTAAATACACTCGGTGTCCAATTTTCATGTTCATTGGGGATCAAAATACAAATAAGTTTTTGGTGGTGAAATTATTATAGCATTTAAGATGTACAACTTCCCAGAGACGTTCATGCACTCATCTAATTGCTATAGCCACTCTACCCCCCAATTCTTTTGTTCAAATTATGAGGTGTAGGCCAACAACAGTTTGTAACTTGGCCATCAAGCTGGATATATTCTTTAGTTTCTCTGCTGTGTACTTGTATAGTTGTATTAATACTTAAAAGAATACAATTGAACAAGATAATCAATGAACTATTTTACTTCAAGAATGTACAGCATGAATACTTGAAGGTCAAAAAATGGATCTAGAACCACAAGGCAGATGTAACAAATAAATGAATTGTGGAAAAAGAAAATGAAGGAAATAAGAATAGTTTAGGACCATGGAACATTGTCTTGATACAAGACACTGCTTCAGTATAGCGAATTATACGTATAGCAAGTGGCAACAATGGATGATATGCAAATGACGAGTGAAGGAAGTAGGGTGGCATTCAGAAGCCTACTCTCACCCAAGTACCCTGCCAGGGTTATTGTGGCGTCTGCAATCACTCGGGCAATTGTCCCCGCTTCAGTTGATAGCAGCCCGCCATTGTAAGTACCACGAGAAAGCCTCGATGACATGACCCGCGAGAGGAGTGACAAGTTGACACCTGGATAGAAAATCAAATAATATGAGAAAAAAATGGAAAGAGATAAACCACAAAACAAGGCTTATATATTGAAGAAATTGTGTCCAAGAACGAACATGCATATAAGATGAAAAGGCAATTATATGTAGTTGTTCACACAATATCATGTTTGGGGATGTTTGTTTTATAAATGATTGCCTAACCCCTTTTTAAAAATACTAATGACCAACCTCTCGGGTGATGATTACATAATCAGTGAAATAACTTGCCATATTGACTTTTGATCCAATCAAAAGATTGGTTTTACTTGGTTGTATTATAGCAAATCATCACGAAAGAGATGTTAGTGATGCATTCATCATCCTCTTGTGAGATTGTTCCTCGGCCTCAAGAAAAGCTGGCCAAATAAATGCAACTGGGTATGACGTTAAAGTCTTTCTTGATTATACAGTTCTTAGTTTAAATTGGACATACTCCGTCTAACGGAGATCTGTCATATTTTCTCCATGGAGAACTGTGGTGAGAAGAGGAGAGAGGAGGTTCCAGGTATACTTTAAGAACCTACATATAATTCATTATGAAAAGAAAAATGATTGGCTCCAAGCCATCCTTTAAGAACCATGAAATGCAACTAAAAATGCATCAGTGAAACTGTGCGAGTGTTTGTAGAAAGATAGTTGTGGCCCTTGCCTTACACGACAGTACTAGTTCAAACTATGGAAATCACACTAAATTAACAGTGGTATCATATGAAATAACGTAATGTATGGGTGAAACCCTACATGTACTGCGCCACTATATTAAACCTGGTGATTTAAGTAAGAAAAATATATTTGAAGTTTAAACAGAAAATTTGGTTCAGTCATCTACAAGAATTAGAGCATTCCAAACCGAGATCATTAGGTATAAGTACTGAAGTGAAAATGATCTATAGGATGGATAATAGCAATCTAATACTCGGACAGTAGTATTCATTTCCATAATGATTGATGATAAAATAATTTTTCCTTACCTTCTAAAACTTCAGCAGATACAAACATTATGAGTCCTGAGAGGACATATTGTGGCACAGAATACGGAACAATTATGTGGAAGCTTAGGAGTATGCCCAAACAAACCATAATCTCAGATGCCAGTAAAATTTGCCTGCAAGAAGATTATAATAATTGGGTCAGCAGCTGATGAACCAAATCAGATCTACTTAGGTGGCATTACCATCAATTCAAATTACATTTAGTACGCGAGAATGCATAATTTTGATCAAAACATAAACAACCAAGCTCGATGAGTATACATTTCAAGAAAAACTTCACACTTGAACCAGGTATATTTACGTCTTTAAGTAACTGTTCTCCTTAGTCATGAGGAAAATCGCTCATGGAATATGCTATTGTAGTCTTTGTTGAAGCCTTGTATACATTGCTGCTAGTGCTAGAGCTGGCAAAATGGTCAGTTAACTGTTTTTTTTTATTTAGGTTGGATAAAGTTTGGACCCATATTTCTAAAAAGAAATATAGGCCCAAACCGGTTAACTATTTTCGACCCATATTTCAGACCTTGAAGAGAGGATGAATCACATATTCGGTCTTGATCACAAACCTTTGTTTCTGGGGTCCAACATACACTGAGAAGCATCCTCCAGGAGCAATTCGCCCTGCTGCTTCTTTTTTACCACGTCCACGTCCACGTCCGGTCCTTTATTATAATGATCTTCCTCCTCAGAATAGTGTAAGCCAGGCCAGGATTTGCTCTTCTTTACTAGACTAGCACGCCCAATTCCTGATGTATTATCATCATACATGTAGTTGCTGCTGTTCAACCCAGCTTAAAAAAAAGCCTTCAACGTTTACCCCATGTCCTTCCCTCACTCCTAAAAAATGGGTTGACTAGATTGGACCCATAACTATTTGGTTTCAACCCACACAACCCATATTAAAAATAGGTAATATAGTTTGTAAACCAAAACCAACCCATAACCATATTTTACAAACCAAAACCAACCTATAACTATATTTTGCCAGCTCTAGCTAGTGCCCATTCTCTAACATGTGCTCTTAAAGTAAATGGTAACTTTACATAGTTTCAGAGTTCTACTTTCACAAGGTATTTCTTTGAAGTCCCTGCATTCATTTGGTTCTTCTACTTTGTTTGGTTTTGACATTATGATGCCTCTTGGTTTGTCTCTCTACGTGCAAGTGGAGATTTCACATGAGGAGAGTGCTAAAGTTTGGTACAAATGTTGCACTAATTCTCCAAGAACTTACGCTGTTATAGCAATTAGTTACAGTCTTATAGATGAAATAAAAATACTTGATCTCAAACATTAACAATGAGAGTTCAACTTCATGGAGTAAATACAAAGCAGGCCTTGTTTGAAAAGTTACCTGTCTTCAAACATGTTGCTTATGTAGCTCCCAACAACAACATTTACTGGAAGAACTGTTAGGCCAATGCATGCAAGAAAGATTGCCACTTTGCTGGTAGACCAACTGAAGTAGTATGTGGTGATGACACTGGATTCGGAGAGTAAAATCTCCATCGCATATTTAAGCATGAAGTATATCAACAATTGAACCTAATAAGACCATAATATCTTATGTGAGAGACCGTATAAAGTTGATAGCATTATAAGAATAAGATGAGACGATTAAACAATTTGCAATTACAAATTTACATCAAATCGACAAAACTAAAGTACAAATTGCAACACAAAGGTGTAAAAACTATATCGGTTAAGTTACTTGAAAAAACAAATATTTCTAAAATTGCAGAAGTTCAGTGCAAAAAGATTGAATTTCTAAATTACAGGCATGATAAAGGAAATTTATTCACTATCTTCGTTGTATAACTTCCATGTGACAAGGTGAATATAAAAAAACCTCTGATCTTATTGAAGATGTGATTTTGATAAACAAACACATATATATACACACATTTATAGGGAGTGATACATAGCTAACATTAGCATGGACACTATTTCAACTAATGCATCTCCTACCATTCATAAGAAGATTATTCTACGGCTCAGATTAAAATAAAAAAATACCTTCAGGACCTTAGAGTTCCGGAAATGAAACATTTAATTCGAGAAGTATTTCATTTGCAAAAGTACGAATACATCCCTAGAATCTAGCCTAGAAAAACTCAAATTAAATACCTCCAGGCCCAAGACCCCTGGAAGGCAAGTATAAAATCATATGAATTCACTGTGCTGCTTAGTCAGTTTAATGACCTACCTTGTTTCCATTACTTTTAATACCCCTCCCTATTCTGAACTACAAAATTATGTTATCTCAATAATATTGAAGGAAGGGTTTTTTTAAGTAATAAATGAAGAGCCTTTTAAACAGTGATATAATGTAATGATTATTAATTTATTTCATAATAATTTTAAAAATGATAAAAGAAAAAGTTTAAAAAGAGTATTAGAAAAAAGAGTTACACCGACTCTAAAATTAATATGTAAGAAAATCATTAACCTTTGAATTTATATTTTTAAAATCATTTTTATACTTTTTCATTATTATTTTTCTCAAATTATTAATAAGTAGAACCCCACAAAGTGAAATGCATAAATAGGGTAAATTATTGCCAATTTAAAAAGGATCAATAGTGACTTCTTAAACAACTATAATCAGAAAATATAACAGTTAATTGGAGAAAAGTATAACAATAAATTTAAATATAATTTTATGACATGGGAAGAATTAAATGCAGTTGTAGTGAGAAAAGAAGAATTTTATTTATAAATATTTTGAAATTATGTTGGTTATGCAAACATGTTTTGACAGTTCAGATTAGGGAGTAGGCAACAATTAAAAGCAATGCAAAATGGAAGTAATCTGAATTGACTATTGCATTCAAATATTCAATGATTGCCTTCTGCGGGTCTTTCCCCGGAAGGTATTTAATTGTGTTTCTTATGGCTATTTTTTAAGGACATATTTGTACTTTTGCAAATAAAATGCTTCCGGAACTAAATGTTTCACTTCTGGATCTTTAAGGCCCGGAAGGTGTCTTTTTGTTTTAATCTGACCTATATAATCTTTTAATGGATGGTGAGAGATGCATTAGTTGAAATAGTAATCATGACTAATTATAGATCACTCCCATCAATTTAATGAAAAACATTTTGCACATTTGAGTAGTGCTGTAGTGCACTTTACAGCTTGATACGTGGGGCAGGAAAAAATATATGTTGTACATGTATGTATTATATTGGAAGAATGTTAAGAGTGATGGAATGTAATCCATACATCCGTGTGTAGAAATTACTCTCTAGCTAGATATGGAACCTCTTAAATTAATTTTAGATTTAATATAAGTACAAAATAAAGAACAAGAAAGGTCCACAGAAACCGAAGACCAAGGGATGAATGTGTGTGTGCTTTGAATTGTGTTCTAATTGCAAGCATCTGCTTATATCTTGCAATGCTAGACACAGAGATCACATGGGGCAATGCAATCTTTGGCCATTAATGTATTGATTTGCCTAATTAAATGATGAAATGAGTAAATAACACTTGATATTTTTGGAATCGACAAAATCAAGTGTAAACTAAGAACTAAAACACAAACCTTTACTGAAGGAGTAAGCAATCTATACGCTGATCCTATAGAGTTGGCTGGTCCATGAGATTCCTCAAGAGCTTCTTCACTTGCGTCACATTCTTGGTCATCATCGTCATCTTCTTGATTGTCTTCTGAACTCAAGAGCAATGGTTGAGCAAGACCTTTTTCAAGCTCATCATTCTCCACTGGGCCTGTAGCAAATGACCCAACTTCCTAGTTCATATCATTTAAAACTTGAAAATCATTGTCTAACAATCTTAAGCAGTATCCTATTGAGTGATTCTGAAAATAGGAGGAATAGCCATGCATGCATCTACATATGAACACAGTCAACACTTTCCAGAAATACTACCAAACTTCTGGCATTTAATTTATCTTAGAGTAGATTTATATTCATGGGATCTTCACTCTTCTCGAGACATTATTGACATATGATAAAGTTCCTTCAATCTGCAGGCCAGGTTTATGCACGGTCCAAGGAACTGACACATCACCTCATTGCAACTTTTCCGATAAAAAGCAGTTATCTCTTCTATATAGTTTCCCAAATGAGACATTCAGCAAGTCCGGGTGCAGCCGTGCAAATCGTTGAGTGCACTTTCCATGATGTTTTAACTAACCGAAGACTATTTACTATTTAGAAATGCATTGTGGAGTGCAGTCAAGTTATGTGATGTGTTGAATTTGATTTGACAAAATAATTAGGATCAATAAAGTTCAGGTGACACTCATTGAACCATAATATATGATATCTTAACCAACCAAACTATGGTAAACAGATCAACCAATCTTCTATTCATATGCCTATAAATTTAGCTTATCTGCAGTACCACTTTTATAGAAACAAAAAGAAAAGAAAAAGAATGGATAAAAAGAGTAGAATATTACCAAGGGAAAAAGTGGCCGAGAGAAAAGAAGAAATAACAAGAGAAGGAAACTCAAATTGTGGGAGGAGTCATAGAAGTGAAACAAGATTAATGGAAATCACATTTATTTCCTATAGTTTGAGGATTTGACACTTCAATTCTTGTAGGTCCAATTTTCTCTGTTTTTTCTTCTGGTTCAAGCATTGTGTCAACACTCAACGCGGTGCACTGAATAACTTATGAGTTGTGACGCAAAACTATATAGGATGTGACTGCAAATCAAGGACGTATATAGTTGTTAAGAATAATAACAGGTGTAACAGAAATTATTATACATACTAGATGCATTTTGTATTTTCTTAGTTAGGTCTCCCAAATATTCTACCCTTCTAAGTCAATAAGTCATATCATTTAAATTATAGCCTGGATACTCAAGTGTTCACACCTCGTTAATTAAATAGAGCTATACACTTCTATGCAATTCAAGGAGTTTAGATTAGTGGAAGCATTTGAAAGTTGCAAAAGTTGTTTTATTATAGATTTAATGAACTAACCCATACAATAGCAGTAACACAGGCGCTTCAAAGTCAAACCATTGGTACACTCATTAATGTGTTAAACATGGAAATAAGTAGAAAAACGCCAATTTATCTATATATTTATGCAATTCGATTATTTAACTCGTGCAACTGACAGATATGTCAAAAACGTCATATTTAAGTAAATTTCCCAAATATCTTAAAATCTGTGCCAGCCACCCCCAAGAAAAAGTTTAGCAACTAAAGTGGAATGGAGGGAGTATCTATTTAACATATATTGAAGTAGCAAATTGTGCAATAACTAGGAAATTATATATAAAAGAAGAGTAATGGTTGGGGTCTCAAATGGTTTGTCATGAATTCTTATATTACTTTATTATATAACCAATCATAAGTGATATAGTCAAACCAGTGTAATAATGACACTCAGTACTCTATAATAGTCTAATGATAAATTTATCTACAGGTGTAACTTCTGGGAGCCTTTACTGGGTTAAATGAAATTTTATTACTGAAATCCAATTTTTTTCAACAAATTATTGTACTGTCAGTATTTAAAAATGAACTTATATTAAGTAGCACGATAGAATTGAACACACCAGCATTAGTTTCTTGTGGCATATGATTCTCTTCGGTTTGTTGAGCAGGTTCTCTAAATGAAATCCATAACCACACTAAATAAAACAACCATGCGACAGACATAACCCAACCAGGCAGAGTATCTTGGTTGATGGTGATCTTGTAAATTTTAAAATTAGTTTGAAGTACGCCAGCAAGTGCAGGACCACATGCCATTCCAAGAGCGCTGGCACTAACAAACCCTGCTGAAGCCTGCATGCGGATTTTAAGTGGTACGCAATCACTAATATAACGACGGTTCACTGCTCTAGCAGAGCCCAACCTGCAAATTTGGGAAAAATAAAAGATGGAAGAAAGAAAAAGTGTCAAGAGGATAATATAAATTTTACTCAACATGATAAATGTGATTCAATGCAATTTGTATAAATCTAAATCGCTTATGTTTGTGTGTACGTTGGGATATTTAAGCAAAACACATCAGTTACATGAAAGAAAATTTAATGTCAATACAAAGACACTCATTCTTGTCATACTTACCTTCTAATGCACGAGCTTTTTACCTTTTCAGAATACGGGGAAACTGACCCCCTTATTTATAGTGCTATTACTTAGTAATCAAGTAACCTACCACCTATAGTGCACTTCATAAAGAAATCTGTACATCTACAAATTTTACTTATGTTGGCCATAGGACACTAATCAGCGTCTCAAAAGAATAGTTGATGAAGCAAAATTAACTGTAAGTTAATATGCAAAAACACATTGCTCAGGGATATTTTCCTAATTTATATCTTCTGATGCCAAAATTAATTATATAGAATTTCTACTGTTGTAGAGACTCTTAATTCTGTTGCTGTCAATTTTCCTTGAGCAGTAAAATCAAACCCTTAAAAGCTTTTCTTTTCTATAGGTACTTAGAACCTCAGTATCAGTTTTTACTCCTTCAGGAATAAAAGCAACATTAGGAAAATGAACCGTCAGATGCACATGCAGACTTTGATACATGAGAATACTAGGCAAATGACAATAAAACCAAACAGAAAGAAATGTCTCAATTACATCTACATTCTCACCCAACAGTGGAAATAATAAATATACAGTACAAAAACTCCAGAAATTTTATATATATTAATATATCTATGAGACAAAACAATCAGAAAATAACAAAAAACTAAACTAGTCCTTAACTAAAGAGTATGAAACGCATTCTGCAATTGAGCTCATATGAGTGTATGTGTGTTTTTGTGTGTGAGACAGAGATAGAGAGATGAAGTTGATTACCCACAAAATAGACGACCTAGTATAAGAACTGCTATCGAATTGATGTCATAAGCCAGTGCATACATGGCATTTCCCACAAAAAGAACAATGCTGCTAAATACAAGGGGTCTGAAGTATGATTTGTTAGACCAAGCACTGAAATAAACTGAAGAAAAGACCTGTGCGACAGCCATTGAACCAATCACGATCCCACAAACTGTTGCTGCAGCACCAAGGCTCATTGAGTAGTCATCAGCTGTCGGAACAATAATATATGTATTGACCATATAAAGAAATGTATTGGCCAGGTTCAAGAGAAGAGACATAAAATGATATCTTTCATCATCAACATGTTCCTCAGCAGGAGTGGGTAACTCCTCTTGCATAATAAGTGCATGCTGACCCAAGAAATGAAGGAAGTTTGTTGAGTGTGTTAAACGGTCTGCAGCTGCTTTTATTGAGTCAATTACAGAATCCTGCAGATTAACTTACTTATTAGCAAATAATATAGTTGCTTCTCATTTAAAGATTTTTTTATTTTTTTCTGTGGGGGGGGGGGGTTGATGAGGAGAGAGTGAGAAAGAGAAGTTAACGCAGATGAACCTGGAGGGGAAGAGTAGGTTGATCATAAATTGATAAGTAGCTCCCCTGGCGGTCCTGCAGATCTGAAAGATTGCGAGAGATGGCTCCAACAACTGCCCCTAACCCCTGCAAGTTCCATTGGTCGTTAGAGTTGGCTTGATTTGCATTTATCTTTGTCAAGCTACATTATCTAAAGCTCCTTTTTACCCCTTGAATAATTTTTCCATTTAAGCAGAGAGTTCCTTTAAGAATACCATTTAAGTCTATATAGTACTGATAAAGAGTGAAACAGTAAAAATAAAACTACCAAAAAGAACCTGAAACATTGGCTAAAGTATATTACCACATGCTTGAACACTTGCTGAAGCTGAGAATAAGGATGATTTGCACGAGTTTTGACATAGTAATTGGTGAATTTATAGCCAAAACGTTTGTCAAACTTCTTGAGGATCTTACGCAGACCAATGGCATTTATCTCAACAAAAAAGAGAAGCTTTAAAAGATCTCGCCCCACGCCCCTATATGCTTCTCGTAGTTCAGAGATTTTGGATATATCTGGTTGCTCCTGAAGAGCTTCCTGCTGCCCTCCGAGTTCGGAGATCCTTCTTGCAAGTATCCCTTGTTGTTCCAATAGAAAAAGTACAATCTTTTCAATCTGCAATCGAAATAACAAAAAATAATGAAATCCATCATATACACAATAATAACACTGAACAGAAGAAATTAGATTCTCCATTATGAAGTATGAGGATCATTTTATGCAGAAATTCTATATTTCCATATATTTCAAGTGTATTATGTACATGTGTATGAAGGAGTAATAACTTTTAATAAAGATAATATATGTAACAATATTTTAATTTTAGTTTAGTGTATTGCCGAAAAACCGTTATTAACCTTCAATAATCCTCCTATTAGGAAGAAATATTGCTTTAAAGTATCTACCTAAATGATAGTTGGTCATGAACTAGGATGCTTGTCAGTGATATTTCGTGTTCTATTTAGACCTTTGCAATCTCGTATTCTTAACAATGGATCAAATTACTTACCTAGATTTTCTGATCTTTATGAAGATATTTTCTTTTACCACATACAGTTGTTGCAAACTAAATCAAGCGATGTGCTTGAACAGCCAAGAGGATAAGGTATAGTTTTCCAGTTCTCAAATTCCAAGATACTAACTACTGTTAATGAACCCACAATTGGGAATATGGGATTTGAAGACTTTAAGCGCCTACTAGAACTTGCAAAGCAAGCTTAGTTTAACTAACTTTAATGTGTTCAATAACATTATAAAAATAAGCAAGAGATATTACCATGAACCACTTCATGCATATCAAATCTTGAACATGTCCATGGAAGTGTGCAATCTTCATTGTACCATACCTGGTTATCCAGCATTCTTGAGAAATCCTTGAGAACATGTCGACGATCTAGTGCTCCAACTTCAATCTGGTGGGCATATTGTTTAACCTTTTTCTTCATTAATTTGTAATTGATGTAATATCTGAAAAGTACAAGATATGTTCACCATAAAGATTTATAAAGAACATGTTGTGCCACAGTGATGACATAATCAATATAGGAGTGATTAATTAACTTGACATGATTGTCGAATAATCTCTCGTTCTCTCCTCCCAGACACCCATGTTCATGTCTTGTTCAAATTACTGTATTTTCGGATGTTTATTTGTGATCACAATATTCTGTATCCAAAGAGTAGGAAACTTTGCACGACACCCATAGTTATATATCTTGAAGGATCTCTTCCATCCTTCGTTGGGGAGACAAATGCATTTCTTCAAGTCAAATAGCATTTCTAGTCTCTTAGAAAACTTCATCAACCAAGGCTTTTCTCAGTCAATTTCATGTGATGTTAAAGATAATGTGTAATTCATGTTACTTTAAATGTATCATATTTAAACCTATTTTAGTCATAGCTGGGTAAATAAGTAGTACATCAATATATATTCACTAAGGTATTTTTTTTTCATAACATAGCAGTTGAATAATCATCAAGCAAAAACCTTTTCACCAACAATCCCGGCTAAGATTACCAAACAATTCCCGTTCTTTTTAAAATTATTAAAAGAATCATTATCTTAAGCAAGATGCAAAATGCACACAGATGAAATGACATCAAGCATACCCTTGCCATTCTTGAATTTGTCTTTCCTTCAACTTTTTCCCAAAAGCAACCATCTCTCACTGCATCAATATTAGTATGATAAATATAAGAAAATCAAGCATTCTTTAATTATCCATTGTACTATATAGCATAGTTGTTCGATTATTGGATATTCAGACAAAGTAAATTCTTCTGGTAACACCTCAACTACCATAATTCTTCGTAGGAATAAGTTCCACTATTATTGCTTGATAAGAAAATTTTAATCGTTTTGGGTGGTTATTTTGGGTGTAATTGGACAGATTCTTGGTTTGATGTTATAGCAAAAAGTTTAAATGACAGATTCTTCACAATCATAGTGGCATTGGTTTAAGAACTTTTGAAGCTGATATGGCACTATCAATCACCATTTAACAGCTTACAGAATAATCAAACCCAAAGGATGAAAAATAGAAATCGTCACTTAATCACATCTATAATATAAGATAAATGGGTTAGCAAGGCTTTTCAGTGATAAGCAAATGCCACATATCTTCAAAGTCCTAATTGGCTAATATATCAGAATTTCATTTCAATTTTCCATCATAAAAAAATTTTAGAAACTGCCTCTTTCATTTTTCAGTGAAAGGCAATAACCGAGTCTCAGTGAAAAGGTAATATTGGTTGTATTGTTGATCCCATCATAAACCTTAGAATCAGTTAAATACATACTCTTTGACCGCGGGGCATGGGCAAGAGTTAAATTACATATAAAAGTAGGTCTAAACTTGTATATGATCTCCATGAATCAACTTCATCTAAGTTCTGTATTGTATGACACGAGTGCTGAAACTGGCATTACTTTCTATAACAACATCATCGGCATTGTATTAAATCTCAGAACTATTACGGAATTTCCAAAGTCCTTTCCATTAAAGTAGGGAGAATCATGCTTATTGTTATACCTCATACTCATAGTAATTCAGAAAACTATGCTAATTTCAACGAATGGCTTGGCCCCTGAAGCACTATCAGTCAGTATAAGTGAGATGCACAGCATAATGTACTCTAATTATATACAAATATGTATAACTAAGTAATTCTACTTATTGAAAACACAAAAAAAAAAAGTCCCGGAATTACTTATTAGCAATTAACTATTCTATATAGCATAAAAACACTAAATGTATTCAATATTCCGGATAAAACACAAGCACCTAAATCTTCCACTCCAGAAAACTTCACCTTTATTCAACTGCAATAAATCTAGTACAAAACATACTACTGTAATAATTCCACAGATTTCCAAAACACAAACGATTAAAGTAAACAATTAAAATTCCAAACAAAACGGCAGTAGTGATTAATAATTCCTCATTGACCAATACATGCATGTGTCTGATTCATATTATATATATGAACGAATGAATTATAGATAAGAGACATTACCGAAGTGTAGTCGTACTCCGAATAAGACTTAGATGATCATCAAACAAACAGAAGGAGAGAGATTCGAGTTCTCCAATTGAGAACTTGAAAGCGAAGAGATTTGAGATTCAAAATCAGTAGTTTCCAAATTATGAAATTATAGTGGAGACCACCAGGAATTGAACTGGCTTTTTCACTAATAACTCGGATCTTTGGACGAAGAAGAAATTTAATTATGATTCAAAATTGCTGGAGCCAAATTTAACGACAGACTCTAACGAGCCGTGCTTCATTTGGCTGGCTGGCTGGCTGCTAGTTAATTTGTACTCGTCTATCTAAATCAGTTTTTGTTTCTTTTTACTGGCATAATAATACAATTACCTCCAAAAAATACTACTCCTGTGCTCTTTCTTCAACATTATAATACTCCCTCCTCGGTCCCAATAAAAAGTTTGTTTTAATTTCTAAAATTAAAAAATAAATAAATTAATAACTGCAATTAGTAGGACTCCTAATATATTTTACAATATTCATAATTTAATTAACCAAATTAAAAAAAAAAGATAATATTCAATTTAGATTTTAAATTTCGTTAGTTATAAGCACTGTTAACGCCAAGTTTCGTCTGCGCGTCCAATCACAAAATTCACGCGCTGAAACCTGCACAATAACAGATCACACAGAAGCTTGACAGCCGTGCCGCCGGGGGATAGCTCCGGTGTGAGAATAAGTACAGGCCGTTCACAAGGTTTAACAATAGAGGTTATGTGTTTAGTGCTCAAAGTAGGTCTTACCCGTTAATTGTAACCTTGGTCTTGTATTTATAGACCTCCCACCACCTTGGTATCCTCCTCCGAATTAGCATAAGACTCCTAAATATGTTAGCTACCATATTTGGGTCCAACATAATCTCCTTAAAAGGTGCAAGTGGAATCCCTTTCCACCACTACCTTTGGAGTTGCCTTGTTAGCGTATGATTAGGGTTAATGCCCTTAATCACGCAAACTCCTTATCACTCCAACTCTGCATGCGGGCTGCTCAAACTTTTAGGCCCAACCTATCAGCCAGACAAAAGCACCGATCTGGGCCCTGTCCCAAAAGACGCGAATGCCCGACCCCGACCTCCATGGTCACAACCGGGTCCCAGCCTATTGGGCTCGGGTACCCGACCCCATCCTCCTCTATGCTACCGAACACATGAGCCCGACCTCCTTTGACCAGGCCCAAGCCTTCAGCCCAAAAGAGGGTCGATAAAACACTCCCGAACATTGCCCCCCAGTCTCTTGTTATAAGATATTTATGACATGAGACTTGAAAGGACAGGAACTTGGGTAGTCACGCCATAATGATGAGTTGTCTCGGGAACCCAAGCGGTTTCTTCACGAAAAATGAGCTGGTACACGCTTTTTCATAACTGGGCCCCATCTACCATAAATAGCTGCCATTGGAAACAGTGCCGGACGTGCTATATAAGTCCCCCAACAACCGTCACTATCACTTTTTCGAGCCATCTACATTTTGAAAATTTTCTCTAAAGTTTTTCCGGCAAGGGCGATTTCCGGCGAGATACCCATTTCTCCAAATTTCTTTAATCCGTGTCATTTCCCCTCTAAACTCTTGTCTTATACCTTTCCTCCTTTCAAACCACCACAAATGGCTGATTCCAGCGATCCTCGTCCCACAACAGTCGCAGCAGCTGGCACTCCCACTCTCACTTCCGGCGACCTTCTCCAAGTCGAGCTAGAGGCTGCTCCGGTCGAAGTCTCCGTGGAGAATGCCGAAACCCGAATTCGCCAACTCTACGCTTCGAAAACCGACTACGCTGTCATCAACACCAAATCTTCCATCACCCCCTCTCAACTGTCGGACATCCGAACCTTATTCAACATCCCCAAAGAATATAAGCTTCGGGTTCCCGAGGCCAGCGAGAGGATGTATCACCGATCCGAGGGCGATTGGATAGCCGTCCATCTGTATGCCCTAAGGTATGGGGTTCGGTTCCCCCTCCACGAATTCATCTCTTCTTTCCTCTGCCTGGTAGGGATCGGGTTCTCCCAGCTGGCTCCCAACTCCTACATCCAGCTGATCAGCTTCATCGCCCTCTGCCAGGAGGCTGGCATCACCCCCGGGCTAGACTTCTTCTTCGTCCTGTTCTCGGTTGGTCGGTCAAAAGAGCTCGGCCTACGCCATCTGAACCGTGTTCTTGGACGGGACACCTTCGTGAAGACCCCATCCAGTAACAAGGGATGTCATTCACAATGGTTATTCATGAGGGGAACTGATCTCAACCTACTCCCCAACTAGGCCGGTCCCGAAGACATCCCCATGAAGGTCAACAAATTTCCAAAGAGTCGTTCGGTTGCTGTAAGACCCCAATTTTTATAAATAAAGATGAATTTTTTATAAATATCATTTTTGAATATTATGGAGTTAATTTGATATAATGTTATAGTTGTGGGTAATATTTATAAATTTTGCAAAGTAAGCAAGTTGTTATAAAATATTCGTTTGGTCGGAGAATATTCTTTTTGTCGGAGAATATTCGTACGACGGCATAATCATTGGTGGACCCCACAACGAAATTATTGTCGGATTGAGAAAACGACAGAATTATCTTTCTATAAAAATAACGGCTGAGGTGTTACCGTTAAAACCGTTAAAACTGTTGAACTACTCGGTAGTAAAAGTACAGTAATACGCGTGGTTGCATAGTAGCACACGGTATTGATTATTGATGCTTACGTGAGAAGTCACTCAGCTATACTCAATTATTGCTACAGTAATTGCTGCATCATATCTCTTAAATTATTGTCATAGTATCATCTGTATAATATGTTATATTATTAAATCAATAATTGAGACGTTGTGGAAAGTTTGGTTATTTTATGGGGGGCCATATGTCATCATCTAAGAGTCTCTTCGTCAATAGTAATTACCGTCGTCAATAGTAATTACCTTCGTCAATAGTATTTACCTTGGTCAATAGTAATTACTTTCGTCAATAGTAGTTGTCCCTTCAATATTACCAAGAGTCATTTGACCCTTCGTTAAGACCAAGAGTCATTTGACCCTTCGTTAAGACCAAGAGCCACCCTCAGTTTTTCTATAAATAGAGGCCTAGGGCTTCATTATTTTTCACGAATTCATTCAAGCTATAGAGAGAGAAAGTATAGAGAGAATAAGAGAGAGAGAATAAAAGTATTCTGCTACATCACTTTTCCAATATCCAGTTCTTTTAAGGTAGGGAATATTATTTCTTTTATATTCATGAAGAGAACTTCTGTTATTCCATTTGTTATTATTCTGTTGGAATAACCAGTATACGCAGTCTACCCTATACTTGGTGACATTCTTCTATTATTCTGTTGGAACATCCTGTCTGTGTGTTTTACACCGGACCTGGTTCCGTTTTATTATTATTCTGTTGGAACATCCTGTCTGTGTGTTTTACACCGGACCTGGTTCCGTTTTATTATTATTCTGTTGGAATATCCTGTCTGTGTGTTTTACACCGGACCTGGTTCCATTATTTATTATTCTGTCGGAATATCCTGTCTGTGCGTTTACGCCGGACCTGGTTCCATTATTTATTATTCTATTGGAATAACCTGTCTGTGCGGTCTATCGCATGCATGGTGATTTCTTTTGTTATTCCATTCTTTATTGTACTCAGTTGGTTAAGTTTTGACTTCTATACTCCATGAAATTTGTGGAATATCCTTGATAGTTGCGTTTCATCCAGTATCTTTTCAAGAAAATATTCTTCTAAGCGTTCTTGAATTTTACTCCACAATGCAGTATCATGTTGACAATTTGGACGTTGTTAATTCCTGGATAAATTAATTCTTGAACTTGTTTTATTGAATTCTTATATCATTGTCATCATCCTCATGTTTATAAAATGTTGAAAGTCATCTGTGGCATGTAGTGCATAGATGGACTTGGTATGATTATGACCAGGGATTATTCGGTATAATCATGACCGTAATGTTACAAATGATGTGGTAAAAGTCCTCATTGGCCCGTAGTGCATTGATGGACAGTTGTTGGCATGATCATGACCATTAATGAATACACGAATATCCTTGGCCGTAGTGCAGGGGTGATTCGATGATGTGGATTATTTTATTAAGCTGAGTCTCAGCGATTACAGTGTTGAAAAACTTTTTAAATCATAAAAGATAGTAGAGTTTATTTTCTACTTGACTCTTTTAATGGATTGCTTGTTCCGCTACAGTTAAACTTGATGTCTATTATATTTTATCAGTTTAACATTGTTGAAGGCTAATGATAATTTATTCTGCATTATCTTAGTCATAATATTTCTTACTGGGCTAGTTGAGCTCACCCTTTCTTTCACTGTTCTCTTCAGGAAATGAGAACGTAGCTGGGACAAGTCGGGGTACGGAGTGATGGTCCGAATGATAGTATTAGTTAGTAGTCCTCACTATTCTATGTAATGGTGTGTTAATAAATGTAATGAGGACTCCTTTTGAGTATGAATACTCTCTAGAAGATAATATTTGTATTCAAACTCACAGTTTATGTTTTGTCGTATTGTACACGACAGTTGTATTATTAAGTTGTATTTGTATTCTGTACTATGTATCTGACGACCCAAGATGGGTGATGTATACCTAATTTTGGGGGCGTCACAGTTGGTATCAGAGCTTAGGGATATGATCCCTGGCTAAGATGTGAGAATAGAACTAGGAGGGGAGAGACGGGGAATTCCTTCGCTAGTATGACATACCTAAGTTTATTTGCATGGTATTTAATTGGTCGGTCATAATATAAGGATAATATATGACATATCAATTAATTTTTATTTTGTGGCAGTATCTGAAAATGGCATCTGAGAATGTTGAGAATAGCAATGGAGCACAGACGACTGTTGATTCACCACATATCAATAATCAGGATAATGTGCATCAGGAAGGTGTCAATCCTCATGCAAACAACAACACTGACCAAATGATGAATGATCAAATGTTCAGAGGCTTTATGCAATTCATGCAACAACAGGTGAAAGCGGCTCCTGTCCACAACGTAGGTGGAAATACTGGAAACTCTCTGGCGGTCACCGCTAAACAGTTTAAGGAGCTGGGACCACCGGAGTTTAAGGGAGAACCCAAACCACTTGTAGCTGAAACATGGATAAAGCAGATCACCAAGATATTTGATGTCTTGGGTTGCTCCGAGGAGCAAAAGGTTCCCTTTGCCGCCTTTATGTTGCGAGGAGAGGCAGATTACTGGTGGGAATCGATAAAGCGTACTCAACCTGCCGCACTGAAGATGTCTTGGGAGAAGTTTCAAGATCTGTTTAACGACAAATACTTTCCCGAGAGTATTCGTCACATGAAGGAGGTGGAGTTCATCAAATTGGAGCAGAATAATATGACCGTGTCGCAGTACGAGGCAAAATTTGCGGAGTTATCCCGGTTTGCGTCCCACCTGGTGGATAATGAAGAAAGAATGACGCGGATGTTTTTAAGAGGTTTGAAGCCGGAGATACGTCAACATCTTGTTTCTCATAAACTGTGTTTGTATTCAGATGTTGTAAATAGGGCTCAGTTGGTGGAGCGCGATAACGAGACAACGCAACCAAAAGAGAGCAGCCGGCAAAATGATAATACCAGTGAGAGCAGTCATCGAAGCGGTGACAACAAGCGTGGAGGGAATCAACAGGCCAGAAATGGTAACCACTTCGGTGGTAATCAGGGCCAAAACAATAAGAATGGACATTTCAAGAAGAGGAGATTCAACAATGATGGAAAGACGTCAGCACCAGCACCTGTCGTTAAGGAAGGAGAACGACCACCTATCATATGTTTCAAATGCGGAGGGGAGGGGCACATCAGTCCAAACTGCGCGATGCCGTCCAAAGCATGTTATAATTGTGGAAGAGAAGGTCATTTAGCCCGATTTTGTCGTTTACCGAAGACAAATTCAGCTAGGATGGAGGCACCAAAAGCCGTCCCAGAAAAGTCAAAACCGGTTGTGCAAGGGAGAGCGTTTGTTGTGAACTCCCAGAGAGCAAGGAACCCGAATGAGGTCATCACGGGTAAGCTTATTATAAACTCTAAAGAAGTTTATACTTTATTTGATACCGGTTCAACCCATTCTTTTATTTCTCCTACTTGCGCTCATCGATTAAATTTGATTCCGGAGAAATTAGACTTTGACTTATCTGTGGAAACTCCGTTGGGAGAAACCTTCATTACCTCCACTGTTTATAAGTCTTGTTTGGTTCAAGTTGGTACCCACACATTACCTATCGATCTGATTTCATTAAAAATACTTGCATTTGACGTGATTCTAGGGATTGATTGGTTAACTACTCATTATGCAAAAATTGATTGTTTTCGTAAGGTTGTTAGTTTTCATATTCCTAATCGACCTATTATGCGAATTCAAGCAACCAAACCATTAAAATCAATCGCTGTCATCTCAAGCCATAAAGCTATTCGTTTATTGAAAAACGGATGTCAAGCTTTCTTAGCTCATGTCACAGATCTAAACAAAAATACGTCAGCTTTGAATGATATTTCTGTTGTTAATAAATTTCCTGACGTATTTCCCGAAGAACTTCCTGGCCTACCCCCAGAGCGTGAAATTGAATTTTGTATCGACCTTGAACCCGGTACAAAACCCATTTCCAAAGCCCCATATCGAATGGCTCCTATTGAACTTCAGGAGTTAAAGACCAACTGCAGGAATTGTTAGACATTGGTTTTATTCGTCCTAGTACTTCTCCTTGGGGTGCTCCTGTTCTGTTCGTGAAGAAGAAAGATGGAAGTATGCGACTTTGTATTGATTATCGGGAGTTGAATCATGTCACCATCAAAAACAGGTACCCATTGCCACGTATTGATGACCTGTTTGACCAGTTGCAAGGAGCACAATTCTTTTCAAAGATCGATCTTCGTTCTGGATATCATCAGCTGAAGGTTAGAACTGAGGATATTCCAAAGACGGCTTTTAGAACTCGGTACGGGCATTATGAATTCCTAGTCATGTCCTTTGGATTGACTAATGCTCCTGCTGCCTTCATGGATATGATGAACCGGGTATTCAAGGAATATTTGGATCACTTTGTGGTCGTCTTTATTGATGACATCCTTATTTATTCCAAAAGCCGTGAAGATCATGAGCAACACTTGAGGCTGGTACTCCAAAAGCTTCGTGAATACAAGCTTTATGCCAAGTTGAAGAAATGCGAGTTCTGGCTGGAGGAGGTAGCATTCCTTGGGCACGTAGTATCAAGTCGTGGAATATCGGTTGACCCGGCAAAGATTGAAGCTATTCAAAGCTGGGAGCAACCTAAATCAGTGACCGAGGTACGTAGCTTTCTTGGTTTAGCTGGTTATTATCGGAGATTCGTGGAAGGATTTTCTCGAATCGCTACTCCATTAACTCAGCTGACTCGAAAAGATACAAAGTTTGGTTGGAGCGAAGAATGTGAGCAGAGTTTTCAAGAACTCAAGAGGAGACTCATTTCAGCACCTGTTCTAACAATACCATCTGGCTCGGAGGGATTTGTCATCTACAGTGATGCTTCGAGCAAAGGGTTGGGATGCGTTCTCATGCAACATGGAAAAGTCATAGCCTATGCATCAAGACAACTCAAGGAATATGAGAGGAATTATCCTACTCATGATCTAGAGTTGGCAGCTGTTGTCTTTGCACTTAAAATTTGGAGGCATTACTTGTATGGGGAGAAGGTGGAGATCTTTACGGATCATAAAAGCCTCAAATATTTCTTCACTCAAAAGGAACTCAACATGCGACAACGACGTTGGCTTGAACTGTTGAAAGATTATGATCATACCATTCAATACCATCCTGGAAAAGCGAACGTGGTAGCTGACGCATTGAGTAGAAGATCATATGCGGGTACAAGTGCAATATTAACAACGCAAAGGCCCATTTTGTGTGACTTGCAAAGGATGGAGATAGAGTTAAAGACTCCAGGGACCCATGTGATGATGGCGAATATACGAGTAGAACCGACTTTAATCGATAAAGTTAAAGCTGCTCAAGCTACAGACCTGGAGCTGATGCGTATGAGGAAGAAAGTGCAAGAAGGTGTTATGCCGGAAGCAAGAATCGATGAAGAAGGAATACTTCGAGTCAACTCCAGACTTTGTGTTCCTAACAACCCTGATTTAAAGTATGAAATCATGATGGAGGCGCACAACACACCGTTTGCAATCCATCCTGGAAGTACCAAAATGTATCATGATCTTCGTCATACATTTTGGTGGAGCAATATGAAGAGAGAGATAGCGTTGTTTATCTCAAGGTGTCTAACTTGTCAACGAGTCAAAGCGGAGCATCAAGTACCAAAAGGTCCATTGCAACCACTTGAAATTCCAGAATGGAAGTGGGAGCACATTACCATGGATTTCGTTACCGGTCTTCCTAGGGTTTCTCAAGGTATTGATGCGATTTGGGTCATTGTTGATAGATTGACCAAGTCTGCTCATTTCTTACCGATACGAGAAACTTATACACTTGAACGTCTTGCTCGTATGTACATAAACGAGATTGTAAGACTGCATGGTATGCCAGTATCCATAGTTTCTGACCGAGACCCAAGATTCACTTCACGATTTTGGGTTAGTTTACAAAAAGCTATGGGCACGGAGTTACGATTTAGTTCAGCATATCATCCTCAGACGGACGGACAATCAGAGAGGACTATTCAAACTCTTGAAGATCTATTAAGACTCTGTGTCTTTGACTTCAAGGGAAGTTGGGACAAGTTCTTACCATTGGTGGAGTTTTCCTACAACAACAGTTATCAAGCAAGTATTGGCATGGCTCCATTCGAAGCATTGTATGGAAGAAAATGTCGTTCTCCAGTATGCTGGGATGAGGTGGGCGAAGCAACGTTGTTGGGACCGGAGTTGGTACGTATGACTACAGAAAAGATTCAAACGATCCGACAACGTATAAAAACCTCACAAGATCGACAAAAGAGTTATGCTGATCTTCATCGAAAGGACGTGGAATTTGATGTAGGAGATCATGTGTTCTTACGTGTTGCTCCATGGAAAGGAGTTACGAGATTTGGAAAGAGAGGAAAGCTAAATCCTCGATTCATCGGTCCATTTTTAATCCTCGATCGAGTAGGAACTGTGGCTTATAGACTCGCTTTACCGCCAAGTATGTCTCGTGTTCATAACGTTTTCCACATATCCATGTTACGCAAATATGTGGAAGACCCGAACCACATTATTGAGTTAGAACCGGACGAAATAGCGGAGGATTTGACGTATGAAGAAGTTCCTGTTCAAATCTTGGATAAGAAGGAACATATTCTACGCTCCAAGGTTATACCTCAAGTCAAAGTTTTGTGGAGAAACCACGATGTTGAGGAAATGACTTGGGAGTTAGAATCAGAAATGAAATCAAGGTATCCTTACCTCTTCGACATACCAGGTACGTACCCTAATTTCGAGGGCGAAATTTCATAAGAAGGGGAGGTTGTAAGACCCCAATTTTTATAAATAAAGATGAATTTTCTATAAATATCATTTTTGAATATTATGGAGTTAATTTGATATAATGTTATAGTTGTGGGTAATATTTATAAATTTTGCAAAGTAAGCAAGTTGTTATAAAATATTCGTTTGGTCGGAGAATATTCTTTTTGTCGGGGAATATTCGTACGACGGCACAATCATTGGTGGACCCCACAACGGAATTATTGTCGGATTGAGAAAACGACAGAATTATCTTTCTATAAAAATAACGGCTGAGGTGTTACCGTTAAAACCGTTAAAACTGTTGAACTACTCGGTAGTAAAAGTACAGTAATACGCGTGGTTGCATAGTAGCACACGGTATTGATTATTGATGCTTACGTGAGAAGTCACTCAGCTATACTCAATTATTGCTACAGTAATTGCTGCATCATATCTCTTAAATTATTGTCATAGTATCATCTGTATAATATGTTATATTATTAAATCAATAATTGAGACGTTGTGGTAAGTTTGGTTATTTTATGGGGGGCCATATGTCATCATCTAAGAGTCTCTTCGTCAATAGTAATTACCGTCGTCAATAGTAATTACCTTCGTCAATAGTATTTACCTTGGTCAATAGTAATTACTTTCGTCAATAGTAATTGTCCCTTCAATATTACCAAGAGTCATTTGACCCTTCGTTAAGACCAAGAGTCATTTGACCCTTCGTTAAGACCAAGAGCCACCCTCGGTTTTTCTATAAATAGAGGCCTAGGGCTTCATTATTTTTCACGAATTCATTCAAGCTATAGAGAGAGAAAGTATAGAGAGAATAAGAGAGAGAGAATAAAAGTATTCTGCTACATCACTTTTCCAATATCCAGTTCTTTTAAGGTAGGGAATATTATTTCTTTTATATTCATGAAGAGAACTTCTGTTATTCCATTTATTATTCTGTTGGAATAACCAGTATACGCGGTCTACCCTATACTTGGTGACATTCTTCTATTATTCTGTTGGAACATCCTGTCTGTGTGTTTTACACCGGACCTGGTTCCGTTTTATTATTATTCTGTTGGAATATCCTGTCTGTGTGTTTTACACCGGACCTGGTTCCGTTTTATTATTATTCTGTTGGAATATCCTGTCTGTGTATTTTTACACCGGACCTGGTTGCATTATTTATTATTCTGTCGGAATATCCTGTCTGTGCGTTTACGCCGGACCTGGTTCCATTATTTATTATTCTATTGGAATAACCTGTCTGTGCGGTCTATCGCATGCATGGTGATTTCTTTTGTTATTCCATTCTTTATTGTACTCAGTTGGTTAAGTTTTGACTTCTATACTCCATGAAATTTGTGGAATATCCTTGATAGTTGCGTTTCATCCAGTATCTTTTCAAGAAAATATTCTTCTAAGCATTCTTGAATTTTACTCCACAATGCAGTATCATGTTGACAATTTGGACGTTGTTAATTCCTGGATAAATTAATTCTTGAACTTGTTTTATTGAATTCTTATATCATTGTCATCATCCTCATGTTTATAAAATGTTGAAAGTCATCTGTGGCATGTAGTGCATAGATGGACTTGGTATGATTATGACCAGGGATTATTCGGTATAATCATGACCGTAATGTTACAAATGATGTGGTAAAAGTCCTCATTGGCCCGTAGTGCATTGATGGACAGTTGTTGGCATGATCATGACCATTAATGAATACACGAATATCCTTGGCCGTAGTGCAGGGGTGATTCGATGATGTGGATTATTTTATTAAGCTGAGTCTCAGCGATTACAGTGTTGAAAAACTTTTTAAATCATAAAAGATAGTAGAGTTTATTTTCTACTTGACTCTTTTAATGGATTGCTTGTTTCGCTACAGTTAAACTTGATGTCTATTATATTTTATCAGTTTAACATTGTTGAAGGCTAATGATAATTTATTCTGCATTATCTTAGTCATAATATTTCTTACTGGGCTAGTTGAGCTCACCCTTTCTTTCATTGTTCTCTTCAGGAAATGAGAACGTAGCTGGGACAAGTCGGGGTACGGAGTGATGGTCCGAATGATAGTATTAGTTAGTAGTCCTCACTATTCTATGTAATGGTGTGTTAATAAATGTAATGAGGACTCCTTTTGAGTATGAATACTCTCTAGAAGATAATATTTGTATTCAAACTCACAGTTTATGTTTTGTCGTATTGTACACGACAGTTGTATTATTAAGTTGTATTTGTATTCTGTACTATGTATCTGACGACCCAAGATGGGTGATGTATACCTAATTTTGGGGGCGTCACAGTTGCCTTCAAGAAGTTTTACGCCCTTCTGAGGCAGACCAGCTGGGGTCTGGGGATCGTGTCCAACGAATCCTGGCTCTACGAACACGGCTGTAAGTTGTCCTATCCGAACCCGTTTTCTTATTCTCCCGATCCTTTGCTTCGATTTTATTAATGATCCTTTTATTTTGTGTTGTAGTGACCATCTTCAAGCCTAACAATGCTGAAGTGGCTCTGTCCCCACTGCCGATCCTCGTTGAGCCCATCCATCTCCCTGCCGCTGATGACTCTCCTTCAGACGAGGCCGTTCTTATTGCCGAAATGTCTGTCGGTTCGTCAACCTGTCCTCTTCCCGAACCTTCCAAGGCTGATGCTTCCACGAAAAGTGTGTTGCAGATGAAGGGGGCTGTAACGACCCCAATATAGGTCCATTCCATCCAACCCATTCTGAGTCGTCAAATACATGGTACAGAAAACAACTACAACTTTATTACAACAATTGTCGTGCAAAATACAACAACACATATGCTGTGAGTTTGGATACAAATATATACCAAATGTGACATTGGACACCATCATGTATCAGCACTTCACAAAGGTACCTTACATAAAGGTATAGTCAAAAACTGTTCTAGAAATTAGAATCTTTGGGAAGTGCTCAAGGAAACCTTCGTACATGGGAGGCCACGCGTCTAGGTTATGATAGATATCATATGGCCACATAATTATCCTTGGTTGACCCAATAGACCCCAAAGAAAAACGAGAAGATTACTATCATATTCTTCCCAATGGTGAGTCTTCTCTTGACTTATCATTATCTCCACTGTCTCTAATTGAGAATTATACTTCAAACAAACACCAAGATTATATAGGTAGTGCCCATTGATATACTCAGCAAGTGGATGAGCACAACCCTGTCCTATGATGACACGAGGTTGTATGTCATTAGACATCTTGTATGATAGTGACAAAACACCCTTCCAACGTTGGGTTCGCTTCACCCTATTTTCTTCACCAAATATAACTACTAAATGATGACCACCGTTCTATTCCCTTGTTACCCCCGCTCGACCCAGCTACACTCTTATTACCTGAAAGGAATTGTGAAGCAAAAGGGTGAGCACAACTAGCTCAGTAAAGAATGTCATGACTAAAGATAATTCAATTATCAATAGCCTTCATCAACAATAAATCAGAGATTTAGAACATATGGTAAATGATAAAAATTTCAACCATATTTGCAGCGGAACGAGCAATCCATTAGAAGAGTCAAATAGACTATAAAGTCTATTATTTTCTCCATGTTAAAAATCCACCAACAATGTTTTATCCCTGTAACATCAATCAACAATTCTGGTCCACAATCATATGAATAACTCATAATCATAACTGTAGTTCTAAATTCCTCTTCTCATCTAGGACGAAGATAATTTTCATCACCTGAAACATCAAACATCATGGTTATACCAAATCACAGTTCCTGTTCATAATCATACTAATAACTTCATCTTTGCACTACGGGCCAAAAATATTCATCAACAAGTCATCTTTGCACTACAGGCCAAAGATATTCATCCACAGTTCATCTTTGCATTACTGGCCAAAGATATTCATCTACAATTCATCTTTGCACTACAGGCCAAAGATATTCCTCAACAATTCATATTTGCACTACAGGCCAAATATATTCATATCTCAAAGAAATATATAATTATTTCAGAATTTATATACACCATAATTATAACCATGTTAATCAATTCATCTTTACACTTAAGCTAAAGATATTCAATTGTAAATTAAATGGTCATGATCATACCAGTCACAATTCAACTTTGCACTACAGGCCAAAGAGAACCCTAGTCATGATCATACCAATAATCTACCCATCTTTACACTCCAGTGAAAGAGAAATTCAACATCAGGGTTATAAAAATGTTATATATGATAATAAAATCAATATAATCAACATATAGATTTAATCTCAAGAGTAATATTCATAAATCAACTATAATTTGGTTAGTAAAAGAAACCAATTTTGTCGTGAATAGTAACTCGTGAATAGTAACTCATGAATAGTAACTCGTGAATAGTAACTCGTGAATAGTAACACCGACTCAAAAAGGTAGAAATTTCACAATAAAATTCATACCAATACTTCGGTATAATGATATTGAAAGAATAACATTTCTTAAGCTTATAAACAATTTATTTAAATTGTTTACACTTTACTAATTAATGCATTTAATCATCATAAAATGCCAACTCTTAAGATTTCATCATCAATAACCAAAACCCTCATCAAAAATCTGCATATACCTCATATATAGGATTCTCAAGCCATAAAATCCTATTTTCCAATTTTCTTACTTCACATAACATATTTAATTCATTTTCTCATAACTAGACTATTTTCATGAAAAATACCAAATCCGTTCCAAAAATATTTTTTTTCTGAAATTTAGCATAATATAGTCCCATAGTGAACATATATTTTTCTCAGAATTTTTAAAAGTCATTTACTATTTTTCATATGGCCAAAATAGCCGAATATTTAGACATTTATCAAAAATTATACTTTTGTCTAAAAATTCTGAAATTTACAGAGTATACTTCTATCATATACATGTACTCCCAATAAAAATTTCATCAATTTTGGAGTTAACCACAAGGAATTATAAGCAGTTACTTTTAAAATAGTCTTTTCTCATAAAATTCATAACTTTCAATCTATACATCCAAAAATCACCATTTTTGGACACAATCAATAAAACTCATCAAAATATCATTTCAAATTTTTCCAGAATTTTTGAAGTTCAGAAAAATTACGAAACTGAAAAACATAACAACTCTTAAAATCCCTTACTATCCCTTACTATCCCTTACTATCCCTTACCTCAAAAGAGCAGTACTTCTGATCGGTATAAGGCTGAAGGAAACTTGCACTGATGAATAGAAACTCACCAAGTATCTAAATACTCACAAAATACACTCAATAATCTAGAGAGAGAAAGAGAGAAAGCTTATGTTTCAGGTGTGATTTTTAATTCTAACTTAGCCCTCTATTTATAAGAAAATTTTGGTAGGTTTGACCTGCAACCTGATGGCTTTACCTGCTACTATTCCCACCCACCACATTTAAAATATAATTCAGCACATTTCTTCACCAACCACAAGTGGGGCCCACCAATTCTAGAATTTTCCACCAAAATGATAAACTCCGAAAATTCAACAATTTCTGAACCAGTCATCTCGTAAAATTCATAATAAATCATACGTTCATTTTTAACGGGTCAAAATTTGTGGGCATATACTCAACTTATATATGTATAACATATCCAAAAATTGCCACGATCCAACGGTCGGATTAAAAATTATAACCCCCGCAAAATATCTCAAAAACCCTGATTTTTAATACCTCCATTCCGACAAAAATACTGATAAAAATCTCAACATTAACTCCTTCATTTTTACCCACAAAAATATATCCCTCATTTATATCCACATAATATAAATATTTCTTTATCATATGAATCAATAATTAATTATTCACAAATAATATTACAGAATCACATTATGACAACCAGGCCGTTCCCAGGAAAGAGGGGACTTTCCAATAAGGATTTCTCCTTACTAGCGCGCAATTAGATGACCAAACATCTCCTTAGACAGAACTTTCTAGACATTGTCAATAATGCTATCTAATAATACTATTCAAATAATATGAATTATTGATCTGATAAAGGAAAATACTGTGCAGCAACAATTATTGAAACAACAATAATATAAAATATCAACGCAACAATTATTTAATCAATAAAATAAAATATTGAACAGTAACTACTGTAACAATTATTGAGTAGTGCCTTCTTACGTAAGAATTAATAATTTCAAAAATACTGTGCAATACCGTGTGCTACTGTGCAATAACGCGTATTACTGTATTTTAACCACTGGGTATTCCAACAGTGTTAACGGTAACAACTACGCCGTTATTTGTAAAAACTCAAATTTGTCGTTTTCCTTCACCCGACAGTTATTCGTTATGGGGCCCACAAATAGCTGCGCCGTCGTACGAATATTCTCCGACAGAAAGAATATTCCACGACCAAACGAATATTCCCCGACAACAATGATTATTTTATAACCACTTGCTTATTTTGAAAAAAAAATTCATATTTCACCCATAACTTTAAAATTTTATCAATTTAACCATTTACTGAATAGAAAAATTGAATACTTTTATTTCATAAAATTCGGGGTCTTATAGGGGCCGACAAGATGGCTTTGCTAAAGAAGACAAAGAAGAGATCTTCTGTTCGAGCTCCCCCCAAGGCCATCGTTGTGGCCCCGCCGAAGCTTGTTCTCAAATCAACTCCCCCACCTCCGACCATAGTGGCGGTGGTCGAAGATTCGGAGGATACCGAGGATCAGCTTCTGAAATCGGCCTCGAAGAAGCCGCGGTTGATCGAAGGGCCCCCCCAAGCCGAGGAGGTCGTTGCCCCGGTCCAAGCTCCCTCCCCGAAGTCCAAAGCTAGCTCTTCCGGAGGATCACCAACTACTTGTTGGCCGAAGAGCCCAGCTGACAAATTTTCTTTCCATTTGCTTGATCAATTCAAGCTTTCCGGTGACGATGAGCGGTTCAAGAACTTCTCGTCCGAGGAATTTCTAGTTTCATATATCCGAGCGCAAACTCAGGTATTCATCCTCGTTTGTATATATATTTTCCTTTACCTTTTTGTTGTCTGATCAATCCGCTTCTGTATATTTAGGCCAATGCCATCCTCGCTCAGGCTATTGCTCCTCTTGCCCGATCTACTAAGAGAGAGGTCCAGCTGAGAACCGATGTGGAGCTTCTCCAGGGTGAGCTTCGGGCTCGGGATGCCGAGTTGAAGAAGGAAAGAGACCTTCATGCTGACACCAGAAATAAGGTGACCCGGGCTAACCGCCGAATCGCCGAACTCGAAGACCAACATTCATTACTTCAACAAGAGTTCGTCGGTCTCGATGGTCACGCCAAAAAGCTAGTGCAGGATAAGGAACTTCTGGTCGAAGAGAATAGGACCCTGGTGGGGAACCTTCAGGTCATCGAGGGGAAGTTCGCGGGGGTTCATGCTCAGCTGAGTACCTTGATCCACGCGAACAACACTTTGATGGCCGAACAGGCCATCATTAAGCAGGCTACCATCAGAGAATATGAAGAGTCGCCCGCCCTGACCGATAAGATTATGACCCAGTTTGCAGAAGGTGTCGAAGCTTATCGGGAGAAGGCCCGAGCGAAGCTTGTTGATGCTGGTCTGGATGCCTCGATCCTTGATTCTTCTGACGAGGAGTCCGAGGCCGAAGCCGATGCTGGTTCCCCTTAATTTTCTCTTGAACTTGTTTATACTGGTAGTTTTTACTTTTCTAAGTTTTGTAATTCAACCTGACCAGAGAGGCCGACGGTGTATGTACCCGAAGCCTATCTGATCGGGAACTGTAAAACCTTTAGAATATGAATGAAGACAAAAGATTTCTAAGTAGTTATCTCGATCAGTTTAACTTTACTTTTATCGCACAGTTAGGTCATTTCTGACTGTCTGGTCAATTTATGTCTATAGCGTACTATCTCGGATTTGTAACTTTTATCGATCAGTTATACTTGTGGCGTTTTATCAGTCAGTTAAGTTCTTTCGGATTGTCTGATCGTTTTACGCTCGAAGCTTATCTGATCGGATGTGTATCTTTGTCGATCAGTTATACTTGTGGCGTTTATCGATCAGTTAAGTTCTCTCGGACCGTCTGATCGTTTTACGCTCGAAGCTTATATTATCGATAAAGCAGTGCAAGATTAAAATGAAGTACAAACGTTTCTCTCAAGAGAAGTTTTCATTTCATTGATAAATTGCATAAATTACACCATTATCGGGAAAGAATAGGCATGTATTTACTGGTAATATCTCCTAAGTCTTCTAGCATGTCATGTATTCTTTACTTCCGACCCATCCATTGCCCGAAGCCGGTAAGTCCCTGGCTTCGGTACTTCTACTATCTCATAAGGCCCCTCCCAGTTAGGCATTAATTTTCTTGTGTTCTGGGGGGTTGATGCTTCTGCCTCCCGAAGCACCAAATCTCCTACCTCGAACCTCCTCAGCTTCACCTTCTGGTTATAGTGTCGGGCTGTCTTCTGTTGATAAATGGACAACCTCAACACCACGGCGTCACGAGCTTCATCTAGCAGGTCCAGATTTACTTTCAGACCTTCATCGTTGTAGAGCTCTTTGTACTGGCTGACCCGAAGGGTGGGGGAACCGATCTCTACTGGTATGAGTGCATCGGTTCCATAGGCCAGTCGGAAAGGTGAGTCTCCCGTGGTTGTCCTCGGGGTTGTTCGATATGCCCACAAAACACTGAATAGTTCTTCGTGCCATCGACCTTTCAACTCATCAAGTCTTCTTTTTATCCCGTTGAGTAGGGTTCGATTTGTCACTTCTACTTGACCGTTTGACTGAGGGTGGGCAACCGAGGTCTTCCGGTGTTGAATTCCCAACTCTTTCAGAAAGCTATCAAACTTTGACCCCACGAACTGTCTACCGTTATCCGAGACTACTGCCATCGGAATGCCGAACCGATAAACTACTCCTTCTTTCAAAAATTTAAGGCATTCCTGTTCGGTGATCTTCTGCAGTGGCTTGGCTTCGACCCACTTTGTCATGTAATCGATAGCCACTATTATAAAGCTGACTTGTCCCTTGGCCTTCGGCAGAGGCCCCAAGATGTCGATTCCCCATACTGCGAAGGGGATCGGGGACAAGACCGAGTAGAGTTCTTCAGGCGGTTGATGTGGGATGTTGCTGTTTAGTTGACACTTGGGACATTTTTTGACGAGTTCCTTGGCCTCAGTGTAGATGGTTGGCCAGTAATACCCCTGTCTTAGAATTTTATGCGCCAGTGACTTGGCGCCCATGTGATCCCCACAAATCCCTTCATGTACCTCCCGAAGTGCGTAGCTCGCCTCTGACGGTGTTAAACATTTAAGTAAGGGAGAGCTGAAGGCCCTTCGGTACAAATCTCCGTTGATCAGTACAAAATTCGAACTTCGGTGCTTGATCTTCTTTGCCAGAATCCGGTCCGAAGGTAATGTTCCATCAGCCAAATAAAAAATATAAGGTGTAAACCAACAGTTCAGCCGATCAACACATAGCACCTCTTCTTTCGGGACACTTGGCTGTTCCAATGTCTCCAGATACACCGAACCATCGAAAGAGCTGGCTTCAGTCGACGCCAGCCGGGCCAGGGCATCTGCTACCGTGTTGTCGGATCTATTCACTCCCTGACAGCTGACCGAGTTGAAGTATGTCAGTCTATTCTTTGTCTCGGCTAAGTACTTCGTCATTCTTGCCCCCCGAGCCTCATACTCTCCCGAAATTTGTTTGACGACCAGCTGCGAGTCACTATAGATGACCAAGTTCTGTACTTCTAGGCTTCGGGCCAACTTTAACCCGGCTAGAATGGCCTCGTATTCTGCTTCGTTATTGGTTGCTTTGAACCGAAATCGAATAGCTTGTTGGACTTTGAATCCTTCGGGGCTCGTCAGTATGACCCCTGCACCACTGATGTCTGACGTTGATGAGCCATCGACATATAGTGTCCATGAAGTCTTTATGTGTTGCGTTTCGGTCACCGATCCCACATCTGGCTCCGAGAACGAACACTCCACGACGAAGTCTGCTAACGCTTGTCCTTTGATTGCTTTTCGGGGTTGATACTCTAGCGCAAACTGTGTTAGCTCCATTGCCCATGCCGCCAGCCTTCCCGAAACCTCTGGTCGATGTAGAATTTTCTTCAACGGCTGATCGGTGTATACCACCACCACCCGACCCTGGAAATAATGCCGAAGTTTTCTGCTTGCAATGATTAAAGCGTAGGCGAATTTTTCCAGGTTCGGGCATCGGAGTTCTGCGTCCCGAAGCACGTGGCTGACGTAGTATACGGGGAACTGATTTTCCCCTTTGTCCCGAACCAATGCTGCTCCTACTGCCATCGAACTCGCTGCCAGATAAAGATATAGGGGTTCCGAAGGGATCGGTTTCATCAGCAGAGGTGCCGAAGAAAGATATTGTTTGATCCCTTGCAAGGCGTCCTCGCATTCTGAAGTCCACTGGAAACTTTTCTCGTTCTTGGGCCCTTTTAAGGTGTCAAAAAATGGAAGGCACCTCTCAGCTGATTTAGAGACGAACCTTCGAAGGGCCGCGATCCGACCCGTTTCGTCTCTGCACATCCTTGTATGACTTTGGGGATTTCATATCCAGGACTGCCTGGATTTTCTCTGGGTTTGCTTCGATTCCCCTTTTGCTGACCAAATATCCTAGAAATTTTCTCGATCCCAGCCCAAACGTGCACTTGGTCGAGTTTAGCCTTAGCTTGCGTTTTCTGACCGTCTCAAAGCAGTTCTCCAGATCTTCAAGATGATCACGGACTGACATGCTTTTGACGATCATGTCGTCTACGTAGACCTCTATGCTCCTCCCCAATTATTTCGTGAACACCAAGTTCATCATTCGCTGATAAGTTGCCCCGGCATTCAGTAGCCCGAAGGTCATTTTCCTGTATGCGTATATTGCCCGATGTGTGATAAAACTTATCTTCGGGATGTCTTCCTTACTCATCGAAATCTAGTGGTACCCAGAGAATGCATCCATAAAACTCAACATACCATATCCTGACGTGGCGTCGACCAGTTGATCTATGTTGGGCAAAGGGTAGAAATCCTTCGGACACGCCCTGTTCAGATCCGTGTAGTCGATGCACAACCTCCATTTCCCGTTTTGCTTCTGGACCAATACCACATTGGCCAACCACTCCGGTAATCAATATCGAAGATAAATTTGGCCTCCAGGAGTTTGGCAATCTCTTCGTCGATGATTTTTTGTCTTTCTGGGGCGAAAATCCTTCGCTTCTGTATGACCAGTTTCTTGCCGGGGTCCACGTGCAGTCGGTGCAGAGCCAGTGATTCACTTACCCCCGGCATATCGCTGGGTTCCCATGCGAAGATATCAGCGTAGACTTGGAGTAATTCTATCAGCCCGGTCCTGAAGGGTTCGGATAACCCTGACCCGATCTTAATTAGTTTTTCTTTCTGCCCCGGTATCAATTCGATGTCCTCCGTTTCTTCGGCAGGCAGAGCTAGTGGTTCGGTGCTGCCTTCCGTGAATGGCTCTATCTCAATGGCCATTGTCTGTCTATGCTTGCTGACCCCGACCCCTGAAGAAATCAGGCTGTTCCGATAACACCTTCGGGCTATATCTAAGTCTCCTTTTACCTCCCCGATCCCGTTCGGTGTTGAAAACTTGATTTTGAAGTGGGGTATCGAAGTTACTGCTTGCAAGGCTGTCAGGATCGGTCTTCCGAGGATCGCGTTGTATGCTGAATCTACTTGAACAACAAAGTATCTGACCATTATCTCGACCTGATTAGGTGCTATGCCGAACTTAACTGGCAGTTCGATGGTGCCCGACACATACACCGGATCTCCACTAAATCCGTACAGGGGTCCTTCTCCTCCCAAATCCATCTTCTTTCCTTGCAGGTCTAACCTCTGATAGGCATGAGTATATAGGACGTCGACCGAAGACCCGTTGTCTATCATCATTCTTTTCATATCCACTATCCCAACCTGAGCCGTTATTACCAACGCACCATCATGGGGCTCGATGAGATCCGTCGGGTAATCCTCGTCCGTAAATGAGATAGACTTTCCCGGATATGCCCGATCCTTTCTAGGAGTTGACCCCGTGACGGATAGCACTGCTCCCAGATGCCCACTCCTTTTTCTTCCCGATACCCGTCCAACGGAACCCCCCGAAATGACATCAACTACACCTCGGGCTGGGGGGTTCTGTGGAGTCTGGGTATCCAGGATCTGATCTGTGGTTTCCTCTCTGGGCGCCACTGCATTTCCTTGACCTGCTACATATTGTATCAGTTGTCCGTTCTGGACATTTTTCTCGATCATATCCATCAGATTAACGCATGCTTCGGTCGAGTGTTCAGTGCTCTGATGGTATTCGCAGTACTTGTCTCGACCTCGCCTTTCGGGCTTGGTTCGCCTGGGGCATGGCTCGTAGAATGGTTGGTTTTTCATCTCCTGTAGAATTTTTGACCGATCCGCAGTGAGGGGAGTATAGACCTTGTTGACGTCACGGTTGGGGAGTGGAGGTCGGTTGCTACCTGAACCTCCCCCGTTGTAGCTTTTCTTTTCCGTTCGGTCTGATCTCCACTGGTTGTTGTCCGAACGTTGGTAGGTCAATTTTTCCCGGTCTTTCGATTTCTCATAAGGTTGGTGGTGTGGTTTGAAATTTCCCAAAGCTTCTTCTATAGCGATGAACCCTTCTGCCCGATGAAAGGCCTCGGTTAAGTCTGCCGGAGGGTTAATCACCAAATCCTTTACCAGCTTCTTAGATCTCCCGATGTCTAAGCCGGTTGTAAAAAATCCCAGGGCTTGAGGGGAATTCAACTCTGCTACCGATCCCACTGCCTCCCAAAATCTTTTCACATATTGGCCTAGGGTCTCGTCGGATCCTTGTCGGACCTGCATGAGGGACGCCGTGATCTTCCCTCGTCGTCGGTTGCTTCCGAACCGAGCATGGAATTTTTCTCGAAGATCGTTCCATGATCCGATTGACCCTGCTGCCAGGGTCCCCATCCATTCCCT
Source organism: Panax notoginseng (assembly GCA_016801055.1). Classification (NCBI taxonomy): domain Eukaryota; kingdom Viridiplantae; phylum Streptophyta; class Magnoliopsida; order Apiales; family Araliaceae; genus Panax; species Panax notoginseng. The sequence continues at coordinate 13,679,892 of CM029020.1, forward strand.
GACACTCTTCTTCAGGGTTGTAGCGAACATATGACATTTGGCCGCATCCGAATGCCCATAATATGACATCAGCCGGTCATACCCATCCGAGTGATCATAGGGGTCTCCCAGTCCGTCGTACGTCTCCATCGGGGGCATCTTCTTTTTTGGGTCGGCTGTGACTTGGTTGATGTCGGGAGAGAAGGGGGATCCTAGGCATGCCGAAGATGTCCCCGTTGAGTTTTTTGCCCTCAGCAATTTTTCCAACTCGGCCACCCTTCGGACGAGGGGGTCGGATCCTTCATTCCGAGGGGACGATCGACGTCGGTCCCTCCCGTACTCAAGAGGCACATCCCTCTTCGTTCGGCCCAACCTCGCTGGGTGATCTGATCTGCGTTCAGCTGAACGACTTCTTCTTCTGCAGCTGCCGTCTCGAGAGCGGCTTCTGTGCCTGCTCTTTTCCCTTCTTGCCTCTCCCCGTCGGGGTGATTGGGACCGACTTCGGTTCCTATGCCTCCTAGAACAGGCCTCTTGATCTCCGGCCATGTCGGCCATCTGTCTCTCGAGTTCCTCTTGTTGCAGCCGAAGGGCCCACATGGCATCCTTGTTTTGTTCCATTTTCTTCTGCAAGAGAAACTCTCGTTGATCTCGGTTGCCTTCTCTTTTTTCCTCCCTCACGAGGGCCCGCGAGTGTCTCTCGTCGGCCTGACTCGCTTGCTGAGGCGTGTGCTGACTACTGTGGAAGAGCTTTCGCCGAAGATTATGAACTGGTATTTCTTCCACCTCCTGAACTTTAGATCCCAGGCGGTCCTTCACCGACCCCCTCACCTGCGTGGTCTGGTGGGACTGCTGGATCTTGGCCCTTTCTGAGACAGCGATGTTATCCTTACTCGCCATGATCTGCTGCCGAAAAAAGGTATTTGTGATTGCAAAGAAACACTAAGGCCCTCCTTCTAGCGCCAAATGTTAACGCCAAGTTTCGTCTGCGCGTCCAATCACAAAATCCACGCGCTGAAACCTGCACAATAACAGATCACACAGAAGCTTGACGGCCGTGCCGCCGGGAGATAGCTCCGGTGTGAGAATAAGTACAGGCCGTTTACAAGGTTTAACAATGGAGGTTATGTATTTAGTGCTCAAAGTAGGTCTTACCCGTTAATTGTAACCTTGGCCTTGTATTTATAGAGCTCCCACCACCTTGGTATCCTCATTCGAATTAGCATAAGACTCCTAAATATGTTAACTACCATATTTGGGTCCAACATAATCTCCTTAAAAGGTGCAAGTGGAATCCCTTTCCATCACTACCTTTGGAGTTGCCTTGTTAGCGTATGATTAGGGTTAATGCCCTTAATCACGCAAACTCCTTATCACTCCAACTCTGCATGCGGGCTGCTCAAACTTTTAGGCCCAACCTATCAGCCAGACAAAAGCAGCGGTCTGGGCCCTGTCCCAAAAGACGCGAATGCCCGACCCCGACCTCCATGGTCACAACCGGGTCCCGGCCTATTGGGCTCGGGTACCCGACCCCATCCTCCTCTATGCTACCGAACACATGAGCCCGACCTCCTTTGACCCGGCCCAAGCCTTCAGCCCAAAAGAGGGTCGGTAAAACACTCCCGAACACACTTTTGATGGAGTTGTGAACCCTTTACCTATTTGTGGAGGGGAGTGCCTCTGCTTATAGATTTTGCCCGTGTTAAAATGTATGAAATACCTTTATACTATTGTTAATTTTTGAAGGGTAATCATATGTATTTTTTATATTTTTATATATTTTTTTTTCACATAAAAATAAAAATCACTTTATGCTAATGTGAGAGATGACCATGTGAAAATATAAAAAATATCACTTCCTTTTTCAAGTGTTAATATATGGCAAGACTATTGTTACATTAGACAAATTTGTATACTGATCTATGTGATATGAGAAACAAATAAATGATTTATATTTTATTATTCTACCATTAATTGCAATCTAAGTTTAGCATAAAATAAATCATCATTTTTCATATGGTAATGGCATTGCTGGTCTGACATGATTTATATTTGTCTTCAAATGATCTAAATCTGATGATACATGCAGATGTCACATGCAAAACCAACAATCAAAGGGAAGTGAGATTACGATATCTCTCGTAATTTTCATTAAATAAATTTTATTTTATATACTTGGTGGAATCAGGTTGACTAAATTATTAATAAAGAACAATTATTTCGACGACTTCCAAAAAATGTTGAATTATGGCACAAACAATGGACAATGAAATGTTTTAGACTTTCATGTTACGATTAGATTGAAGGAATGGAATGAAATGATTTATTTCATTCTAGTTCGAATGAATTATTTCATACTCTTCCTCCCTAAATAATAAAATTCATAAAGAATAAAAACCATTCTAATCGCAACCAAACATAATTTTTTTTCATTTCTACCTTCGTTACCCCAATCCAATCCAAAAGCAGCATTAGTATTAGTATGACCACATTTAGAATCATAAATACGTACGTGGCTGCCAAAACTTCAACCTACTATTTCCTCTCAACCATTAATTCAACATAATTGACCAACCACGTTTAATCCACCCTCAATTTTGACCAGGGTGGAGTCGATTTTTGCAGCATCCACCGGCAATCCATCCTCCAATCTTAACCAAGACATGATAATCATCAAATCAAATCAAATCAAATGAATTTCATATATGTAAACCAAGAGTCCTACTTTCTGAATTGGACCCGATTCTGTTTTTTCTCAATTATGTGCATAACTGTTTAGTGCACATAAAAATATAAAAATACTCCCATGCATATACATGTATTTCTGTAGGAGAATTCAATAGATGAAGCTTAAAAGAAAATAACTAGCACTGTAGACTTTCCATTGGAAGAAAGATTTTGTTACAGATAATAATACAACAAGAAGAAAGAAGGAATTGCTCTTAAAAGCGTCTCGTTGCTACTTCCACTAAATCTTATCTGCACTTTCACTTCAGGCAAACAACTTTCAGTGGAAGCAGCAAAAAGAAGCTTAAGAACACCTCCTGTAATTATGATAAAAGATATGTGTGTTTACATCATGCAGTTCAGTCTAACTGCTTATTGTTTACTGCACAACATTCTGCTACTGCACAACATATGGTGCTTCGCAAAAGGAGTGATACCGCCACCATTATGGTAACACCCTGAGAGTATGTAACACAAACGAAATCAAAATGTCTCCTCAAAAGATTTGAAAACCAAGTAGTTCAACCATTGATCTCCCAAGTTTCTCTGACATTTCAGAAAAAGATGATCTTAGTCCAAAACCTTATCCTCCCATAATAGTTAGTACCTCTTGGATTAAATTCTTCTGTTCAACCACCTTGACCGCAGTGATTGATATTCCGCCGCACTTTCAGGATTAATTAGCTCCAGAGCGTGATGTATACACTTGTGGTACGAGAACTCTTCTACAGAGCCATCAGTTCTTACCAACTGAAAGCAGCGGCTATTTCCACCCTTTGAGCTTAAACCAATCTGTAATAGGTGGGGACATTAAAAAGAAGAGATCAAAGGAAAAAAAGGGATTAGAGCAGTATGGAATCATAAAAAAGAAAAATTCAAGTAACTATAACTGCAGAAAATAATTACTCTCGCACTTTCAATTGTCTTCATACAAAAATATGCACGTCGACAATTTTAGCCATTATGCACACAAGTTATTTATGCAGGAATTACTTGCACGCATAAAACAAATATTGGAACTTTATAGAAATCAGAATACATATATCAACAGCTAGTCTATTACCCGTTCCTGAAGATCACGCTTTTCTAGTTAACTTTACTTTTCTTTTTTATACTGCAACTTTATAGAAATAAGAATACATATATCAACAACTACTCGGTCCTAAAAGATCATGAAAAAAATCTGCTTTCCTAGTTATCTTTAATTTTCTTTTCTTTTTCATATGTTGCAATATGATTTCCTTGTTTCCTAAAGAGTATCCTTTATGAACAAGAGACGTAAAAATTGTTACTGATTATAAGTAGGAAAAACTTAGGGAGGTGCAATTTTAGGAGATGTATATATTTTGTTCTGAAGATCTTTCTTAGTTTAAAACTAAAATTTATTATTGAAAAAAAAACTGCCATTCAGCTTATACTGTCGTGGACTGTCAAAAGTCCAAATAACATACTAAACCTTTTAAAACTGACGACAAAAAATTAAACAAAGAAAAGTTACTCAAGTTACTGCACTTCACAGGAAAACAGTCCAATTTACTATTTGGTATGTGCATATTGATATGTCAACTCATCTTGACTGAAGAATGCTTGCTTTTATACCACTTCCATTCCACAATAAAAGTCCCATTTGCCAAGATATTTTGAAAAAGAGTCCCATTTCTATTGATGCTAGTATAAAATGACACAATGTCCTCAAGTTTACAATTAAAGTTCCATTATCATTCTATCACTACTATGCTAAACACCCAATATATAAGGGTAAACATGAAATAAAAGTAGAACCTAAAAGTTCATAAATTTAGCAAATGGGAATCTTTCTCTGGAACGAAGGGAGTAATTTGAAGAGGACATTTCAGACAAATTTATTAAAACTCTTCCTTTTAAATATTAAATAATCAAAATCAAAGTTCCCATTTTCAATATCTATGTGGTTGTTGCTTCTACTTACCTTAATTTCTTGAGGTCCACTTCCAATCTTTTCAATTGATCGAGGATGAAAATAGAGCGCCACAGTCACCATTTTCTCATCCAGGTCACTTAACTGCTGATTAATATCATAACTACATAATAAAGAGGGGGAATAAAAAAAGAGCAATTAGATTAAAATCAAATTCTATAATATTCAAAAACTAAAATCAATGAAATCAAAAAATCAACAGATATTGGGTGAAGAGCAACCCAATATTTAAATAACCTGAAAATTTTATGTGGGTTCTCTTGTTCATTTCAAGCATGCACATGGCAAAAATATGTGCTTTTGAGCATTAGAGCCTACAAGTAGATTAATAATAAAACGCAGCATGCAACTTGAGGTAAAATAGTGACCCTTACACTCGAACAGATATTGGGTGAAGAGCAACCAAATAATTAAATAACCTGAAAATTTTATGTAGGTTCTCTCGTTCATTTCAAGCATGCACATGGCAAAAATATGTGCTTTTGAGCATTAGAGCCTACAAGTAGATTAATAATAAAACGAAGCGTGCAACTTGAGGTAAATTAGTGATCCTTACACTCAAAAAGGGCCAGAATGAATCAGAACAAGGATTTTCCTGCCTGCATCAGAATCTAGGGTTCATGCCTAAAACTATTTTTCTTTTTTCTTTTTTCCTTCCCAACTTTTATTGCACTTTTTCTTGATAGCAAATCAGGAAATCTTTTACTTTACCCTACAACCGAAAATTAGAACACTCTCGAAGGGTCAATGGTACTGTCTAGAGCATCCAGGCCAGCTTCCAAGTCCCTTTAACCTTATGTAACCATACACAAAGCCTTCAGTCTTCACCCAATTGTGACATTTCAAAAACCTTAAACCCCCTATTTTTCATCCATAGCGCTTGAAAATCCTTCCACACAAATTCAAAACTTTCGAGGAAGTGTCCATATTTGTTTTAAATCAATTTGTTATTATTAAAATGATCTTGATTGTTATCACATATGGACCTCGAAAGATTTTGAAGGAAGGAATAATTTTGTAGTTTTTTTTTACTTGGCTTGCTTATATTGAATAACTTTGGAATCAACAAAAGTTATGAATAATATATAGAGTACGACTTGACACAATCAACATGCAAGTATGGTAAATATGTAGTGGCTCAATACGTAGAGAAATACAAATATGTAAACTAACAAAAGAATTTGTTCGAGTTCAAGTTGTTAAACAACTGAGTCGAGTCGAGCTTTATTCTCGAACAACTCGGTTCGTTCACAACCCTATTTTTAATGTAGCAAACTCTCTTTTCTTCATTTTTTTTCTTTTTTGAATAATTGAATATACATTAGGGTGTATAATGTTCGTTTTGCATTTCAGTGATTTTTTAACTATGTTTTCTATGTTTTAAGAGTTGAGCAGTATTTTTGTAATGGATAATACTATGGGTCTCAAATGTGTCTCAAATACATATGTCATCATCGCATTGGGATGTAATGATTGCTAAGGACCAACTATAATATGAACAACCAATTAATGATGACATGTGTATTTGAGACCCAAAAGTATGAGACCCGTAGTATTACCCATTTCCCATTTGTATAATACTTGTAGTAGGATAATTTGCATAATTTGTAGTAGGATACTTGTTATGATCCATGTCTTCTTTCAGTAATTATATGGTGATGTAGAACATCCACAAATAATAACTAGGATCGAAAGAACTCCTACAAATGATATTCATAATTTGTGCCAAGATTCTGACAACTTTTCCCAGAACTATGCTCGTGAATCCTTTCTCAGAAATCCCATAAATTATACCATCAAACCTATCCAGAAATCCAACAAATTATGCCCATGAATCCTACCCATAATTGTTTTATTAAGTTCACCCAAATATATTGAAGACTTGATTGCATGTGATTGGAAAGTTTCATTCATTGGATTCTGATTAATAACTAAAAAATTGAGAGTTTTCAGTCCTAGTAAATTCAAGGGATTCATCAAATTTGAAGACCTCAGCCTTCTGCCTTGCTCGAATCACTTTGTTATATGGGTTATGAGGTCATATATAGCTTAGACTGCTTATTAAGACATGTAGATGTTTTTCCATAAAAAATGGTAAATTCCCAATAATCTAACTAATCAGTTCACATTATTGTTCAAGGTTAGCACACCTACGATGGGTGGCCTCTTAAACTGAGTTCATTCAACCACTTGAATGTGCCACTTGGTCTGGCAAGCTAGGGACAGAGCGAGAAGTAGTTAGTAGTAAAATATTCCTAGTGGTAACGTTTTCTATGTTACTATTTATTTAGTAGTGAATAGAGGAGTCCTAGTTCCTTGAGGAGTTCGGTCAGTACAAGAAAGACACAAGTCAGACCTCACCATATCCATTCCGTGTCCTCTACGGAAGTTATTTTTTCATCTATTTATAAGGTCATGTAGTTTAGCTAATCACAAAGACCAATTATTATTTCTACCTTATATATGCTCGAAGTGAACCTATTACCTAAAAGAGGTTGTAGTAAGCCCTTTTACCTTCTCTAACTAAGCCCCTATCCTTTAGCATGCGGACCATTTATAAACCTCAGACACTCTTATCTTATTAAGCTATTTGACCACAAGATCAAGCAGAAAGAAGCCAATTTGCACCATTCTCTTCCAGCAGGGGGGTTATATATAAACTCCCTGTATCCTAAAGAGAGTACAACTTTATTTGTTGACCTCTTTTAATACTAAGGTCATGCATCTGATACACTTTGACATATTTTTTTCAATAATCAATTTACTCCTTAAACACTAATATTGATTAAAGGAAACAAATAGGACGGAGGGAGGGAGGATGATGCGATTTTTGGTAGAAACATATATTTGACTATGACATGTATAAGCTGGAGCAGCCAAAGAGGGAAAAGCAGAACAAATATTACAGTTAAGCCTATACTAATGTAACTTAAGTGAAACAACATGGAATGACAAAACATATAAAGATAGACTTTGACCATCTGTAGAATAATAACTAACAAATATGCAATTTCACTATATTCAATATTATATAGAAAGTAAAAAGTAGAGAAATCATTCCGTGTTGAAGCAACGTACTTGCGTAAAATATCCTTCAGTTTTTTAGACATCCACCAGAAGTGGTTTGCATTGAAGTGCTTTCTCAAAATTTCCCCTTCCTTGGCAAGATATTTGATGGACATACTGTTACCTTCATCAGGTAACTTGACATTCTGTTCATGACCATTAATATGGCTACCCAACAAATTATAGATATTCTCAGGTTTATCCAGTTCATGACCCTAATGAAATATTAAACAAGATATACCAAAGATTAGATCATGGAAATAAAACATAGAACAAGAGAGAACAAATATTAGATCATGGAAAAAATGCATCATCTTACCAAGAACATTAATTAAATTCACCAAATTACAGATGTGCAGATAACAGTAGGAAAATATGTCAAGACTTTAAGACTAAAATTATAGTCTAAAAATTGATAACTAGCGAATTTCATGTGAATGTGCAGATACTTGGGCTTCGGTAATAGATAGAACATTTTAATAATGTGATCGTGGTCATGGCAGAACCGGCACGCTCATAACTAAACAGAAAAACTAACCCGTCTGACACTTAACAATCATGTGGTTACTTGCAGAGTTTAAAGATGGAAGATATATGTAGAAGGAAGAAGTAACTAAATGTTCAATCAATAACTTAAGCTTTCATATCTTCTCTTTAGTTCAAAAACCCAAATGTAATATTTACACAAGTACGAAGTTTACAATTCCTTATAAGGAAGTTTCAGCAGAAACAATATTAACCGGTTAGCATTAGCCTACTTTGCAATGTTTGGGTTGTATTAACCTAAATGACCCATTCATGTGAGTTAGTATAATACCTTACCAAAACAAAAGTGTTCTTTTTCATATTGATTGCATTTTGGTTTCTTTACGGTAAAAAGCTATACCATTGACGGTTGAACCCTGATATCGACTGCATTGAACCCTTCAAGTTACCACAAGCAACAAGGCCCCAAGACACCAATTCATTGTTTGCATCAATTCTCTCGCCATGTCAGTTATGCCTAAATAAAGTCACTGAATTTTCTTTTCTTTCCTTTCTTTTCTTTTCTTTATTGTTTTGTAATTCAAACATATGAACTAGTAATTAAGGTTCTGTTAAATCTCAGAATTAAAGATACTAACATGTTCAGTATGAATTAATTGATCTTTTGGATAAGGTCACAATAATGGTGCAGATTAATGTTTTTGCATAGAAATCCAGATTCTTAAATCTGTCAACTGCCTTATGCCACCACTACTCAGTTTACTATCAAAATATTTGGTTGGATCACTGGCTTTCTCACATTTAGAAAATCATCTAATAAGAAAAACAGAACTAAATCTACCTTCCCAGAATATAAGATATCAAATTGTCCACCAGTTCCCAAAGAAGGAGTATTTCCCCATGACAATGCATCTAGACTACCCTGAAGATCATCCACAATACCCATCTTGGCAGCGTTAACAAAGCAATCAGCGGGACTCTGCAAAACATTCCATAGTGCAAACACAGATTCAATTTCTGTACAAACCCAAGGAGAAATATAACAAAAAAAAGTTAAAGTTCTACTTACGGAAAAGCATGCTTGTGTGAACGGTGAAGAAACTGATGTCTGTTTTCTTTGCCGGGCCAGCCCATTGGCACTTAAAGCAACATACTCTCCCGTAGATGAGAGACAGTCAGAAACAAGAAGCAAATGTTCAGGAAGTATAGTCTTTCCAGTATCAGATATTGCTGATTCCAGTTTCTGCAACAAAAGTGCATACGGTTAACTATTTGATGTCTTTCATTTTTTACTACTATTAAACCCAAGACCTACACAGGGAAACTAGACCTAACATTGTAACCAAGGCCCAAAGCTATGAACACTGATTAAAAGTATTAATTGCTCAATCGAGTTTTGATATGCAGCTTGAAACAAGGTTAAATGAACTCACGCTTAAAAAAAGTTTCCTTGCAACATCAATTCCAAGGGCCAAGGTCGCAGCATGAATATCTTCAGGATGACTGCGTTTCCAGTCAATCATATCCATCAACTGTAGGCAGTCATCCATTAGAATCCCCCAAAATCTCGTTCTATCGCAGGTCTCTGACATGAAAACCCGCAAATAAAGCTCACCGCACAAACCTTTATGGGAGGTTGATACATTTGGTGGATCTTTCCATAAGATATCCACCTTTTTCACATTTGAGGATCCTGAACATGTCAATACGTCATAAATAAAACAACCAGAATTGATATCAATGAATATTCACACTGAACATATAAAGGAAATATTCATAGATTGAAATGTTTTACTAGAATTCACAAAAGAAAAAGTAAAAAGAGAAGGAGGCCAGGAGGCACAAATACAAGGAACATCACAACCAATAACTCTAGCAAGCCGAGTAAAAGTTTGTCATATACAAGTATTTTCATATATAACAAAATTTGTTTAAGTTCTAAATGTGTCGGATAAAAATGGCTGAAATCCAGAATAAGATTTTTGCATCTAGTATACAGTGGATCCTCTAATAATTAATATTTTTATACTTTGTATTTTAATAATTACTTGTTTATTCAGGAACCAACGTTGTTCCAAATTATATAATTAATAAATTCTATTTCATAATTAACATCTATTTAAAAATCATGTAGTAGTATTAATTAGATGAATGAAAAAGAATCAATATATTTTTCATATACTGAATATGTGTTTTATATACTAATAACTATAAGATCATAAATCAATCATGAACTTGAATAAAGACTCTACAACTTATTTATTCTTAAAAATGTATTGAGAGTGTTTTCCATGTTGTTACTTAAATATATTAGGAAACTTTGGTATAAAGACCTATAGTATAGATGAAAGATATGTACATGCTCTTCTTTTGTATAGAATTAGACTTATATGGAACTCTTTTTTATCAATAGATATAGCTCTAATAACTAATAATTTTACGACCTCCCACAATTAATCTTACAAAAGGGAGACTACATATAAATATACATATATAAATAGAGTTCTTACAAAAAGAAAAATTAAAAAAATCAGTACTATTTTATTTGGATTTGGTACAGGCAGACATGATTCCCCTAAACTTAAGGAATTAACAGTAGACCACTGGATATCCTACACTTGGACTCTTGGAGACAATGCCGTGAAGTGCTAACCTTCACTCCAATAAAGACCAATAAGACAATAACAGTCAATAATCTCCATACAACCTTTATTGCTTCTTTTTCAAGGTAAAAGAAAAAATGTTGTTATAAAGGAATACAGAATTTGAAGATACTTGTCTTCCAAAGAAAAATATAAGTAGAACAATAATACAAAATATAGGTCAAACCCTCCTATCGCCTGTGCACAACTGATACTGAAGGCTGAAGCCCATACCGCTCCTTATGGTCGAGACCAACAGAGAAGTTTAAAGTGAAACCAATAAATTCCGTCCATAACAAGGAGAAAACTATCTTTGGAAATCCTAAATTCTTCTAACCATGTGCCCAAGAGGTAGAAAGAAGTGCACAACATCGCATATTTTTCCCATACTTTCCAATATCAAACCCCTTAAAAGTGGTTAACATCCAACTCTACACAATTGAGGAGTTAACCCTATCGTAAACAAAAACGTAAAGCAAAATAATCCACATACACCTAGCAGATGTACAACAAAACTAAAACTCACCATTATGCTTATAAGTCAGAGACACGAAACTACTGACAAAATGTGCTTGTAAGGCCCGACTCCTAAGCAATTGGCGAATATCTTTATTGACGACCCAAAGACAATGGAATCCTTTATTTAGTACCACACTTTCCTACTACGTAAAAAGAGTTGATGATCAGATGACATAGGGAAGGGAAAACTCAATTTCGTCTTCAAAATCTTTCCTCAACTCCGAGCAGCGACCAATAAGGTCATCAGATAAAACACCTTCCTCCTCATTATCAATTGTTGCAATCTCCATAAGGAGAAAGTATTATTAACTCTAACATCACCAAAACTAACAAACTTCACTTGTTAAATTCCCCCCCCCCAATACCCTACCCGATAGTTGATAAAAAGTGAAGCAAAGAAACACCGCCACATAGGACACTAAAAAATGTGGTCAAAAGAAACACTAGAGTCTATACAAGGCCAACTTCCACCTTCATCTTGTCACCATCAAACCGATAACAAACCCAATAAGGCAATAACTACCACTCACAACAGCCAACACCTTGGCACCAATACACCACCACATCCCATCCATAAACTCCAGCTCCATCAAAGCCGCCCCATTAACCTCATTATTAACATCACCTTTGGGAAACGCATCAATGTACTGCCAACGCAACCAGATAGCATTGTAATTCCCCTCCTTGATTCTTGTTCTTTTATTTGTGTGTACATGTGATATATATATATATATATATATATATATATATATATATGACTCAACGTGAAATAGGTGCACGCTTGCACCCATCAACGGCTTTGTTAACTTCCCAACTTCTACATGATGAGTAATCAAATTAAAAATCCTTAAAGGGGACTGATGTGGCCGAGTTCTTCAGAAACAAAATATTCATGTTGCAAGCATGAGCGTAACAAAAATTATCAGTTCATTACTCCAAGAAACTCCAAAGTATGTATTAACTACAACTTAATAAAGAAATCACCAGATTAAGAGTCTTTAAATGTGGTACATTGCTCCAATTCACATTCTCATGGTAATTCAAGAGAACGATGATGCACCTCTCTATATCTATATATATATATATATATATATATATATATATATATATATATATATCCTAATTGAGAATGATAGATTGTTTCTGACTGTTTCTCATCTCCTATAGTGATAGTATAGATGTTAGGAAGAGAGGCCGACTGCCTTCTTCACTCCACCCCTTCAGTAAACGTCTCCCAGTTAATGGGACATATCCAAAATAATATTTTTCCAGGCATAAGCCTCAGCCACAACTATAAGACTATACATTAATTGAAGAATAAAGAAATTAACAAGAAACCAACGCTACAAAATTAATAGGTGGAGTAATATTCAATTCTGAATATTACCTTTTATGACAGTTCCAAGAAGGAACGGCATCACCGTCTCTTTAAGGGTGTCGAGCTGTATACTGGAGTTCTTGGAGCTTCTGACTATGGAGATGGTGATGCAAATCGTGGCATCATTTCCTTCAGAACAGTCCCTGCCAATCAAGCAGTAATATCAGAAGGAATACATCAAAGCTCCATGCAAGAATGATCACTTGATGAACACAAGTGTAGTCGTGGCCAGGCAAGAAAAAAAATTCATGCATAAATACTGAATTTGCAGATCAAAACAACTAGACTGAGTTTTTACATAGCAAATTATGGACCTATAAGATCCCAATTTCAGCTACACATTGTTTAGCACTAATATGTAATATGCACAAATATGAAACTCGCTATTATATTCATATAATAATAGAGGTAGTTGTAGATGCATCGAATTTTAATCAAATACACACTGCAAAAACCTGATATGAAGTAGCAAGATTGAAAATATTAATATTTGTGAATAAAACATAACTTAACAAGTAGTGTATATGCTTTATAATTATTATTTACTTAGTATAGTTATATTGTTTATAATATCCACATATTATCAGATAGGATATCAGATAATAAACATATCCGCACTGAGTGGACTCAGATCATACAATCCACCAAAATAGTGGATCAGCTCCGACTTGAAATTTCTAAACAGAAATCCACTCGGATCTCCCGTGCTCAGACGAGACCCAAATCAATTCAATTTTCAGACCTAACTAACACTATGAGGTAATAAATCCACTATGAGCCCATCTCTCAGGTGTACTCGTGCTTCTTTCTATAGCCTCTACTGCTCTAACAAGACCCAGAACACATGTAAATCAATGAAAAACTCCTAAGAAAGAGATATCTTACTTGCTTGTAATCTGCAAGTTTGGAAAATAGACTTTTGATTTCACTTGAGTGGATTTGCACTTCATGCAGAGGGCATCAATGATAGATTGCACTATTATTTGTTTCCTCTTTACCATGTCCTGCAAAAAACATGAAATTATGTCAGAAACTAACATTCAGAAGGCCTCAAGAACTAACAATAATATTATATATTGTAAGACTGTATCACCTTGCTTATATGAAAATGGCAAACCCATGGAAGTGTATGTCTACTGGTCTTAGGGGAGAACCTGAAATCCATAAAGCACAAATTTTAGATATAAATTGAGGTATAGCAATTATATAAACCAATATGATTGCCAAAGCGAAAAAGAGAAGCTAGCCAATTAAAATGGGGTGAAATTTACATTATCATGACAGTAGAAACAATGTCTAAAAGTTGTACTCTCTCCAAATGACTTTTAACCTCCAAAGCTCCATATTCAAAACCATGGACCCATCTTCGAAGCTTCTTGGACAAGAATAGTGAGATAGTATTATTCCTTTTATTCCCACCACATTCTAGTATTTCCTGCACAATCAAATTGGATTACCATAAGATTTTGTAGGACAGACTGATCAAAATCTTGAACCTATAAGTACCCTGGTTATTTTGTAAAAGAATTATGTGGAGCAACCCAAACTTGGATATATTTCAAATGGGGTGGAGAGATAGATTGTTAAATAGAGACAGAGACTTACATATATATATATATATGTGTGTGTGTGTGTGTTTTTAGAGAGAGAACCTTTAGATTTAGGAGAGGTGAGGCTTCAAGTGCACTAATTGGTTGATCCAGAGCACTGTATGCTGCTTCAGAAATAGCACATGCAGCCCATGAGCCAACAGGTTGGCCACCCATAGCACAAGCATAAGCACTATCATTTAGGGACCCATCAGGGTAATTATTTGGAGAACTGGCCTTGCTATTATAAGAGAACTGAACAACTTGATTGCCGTAGGCATTTCTCACTGTTCCATCATACCTAATACATAAATCACGCATGAAAAACATAAGCCTGCGAGTCAAGGTCCCAGATATATCTGCATGACCACCAAAAGAACTATCTCGAGTTGTTAACGAATGAACAAAACACTCTAAGGGATTCAATCCCGTTAGAAAAGAACTAGGAACCACCGCATATGGAATGTAAGATTTTGTATATTCCGGATGATCATGAGCTATATTTAGTGAGTCAAGTGTCTTCTGACTATTCCATGCGGCACAGGAAAGCTGGCGGGGAATTCGAAACGATAATGGTACCAATGAATGCTGCAAGCCAAGGCACATGCCATGTTGGACTGCTCGAGTTAAATTACTCTTCTTGCTTCCAGCTTTTAACATAGCCAAAAATGAATTGTCCTCATTTGCATATTGATAGAATAAGTTTTGAATATCCCTGAAAACTTGCTTGAAGGCAGAAACAGAGACTTGACTGAGGGCAGCCGATTTCTGCCGTTCATAAAACATGTGATCCACTCCAAAATCCTTGCTTGATTCACTCTCTTGAAAACTTCCAATAAGGAAATCCTGATTGGAATCCACCATCAATAGTTTTATATGAGATACGTGCTCGGCCTCCCGCAAAGCACAAGAGACTTCATCAATCATATTTTTTCGGGAGTCTGAATCAGAAGAGAGGTAAATGTCGGACAGTGAAACACTCAGTCCCCTCATTGACAACCACTCACAGAGAACTCCCTGAGCAGCATTTAGGAAGTCTAGAAACTCCTCTTGGCAGTGTTTGACTAGCCTATAGAGAAGGTTTTCATTAGTGTCACGTAGCCAAGAAGATGCACCAGTAGAAGATATGACTTCCCCTTTACTAACATGCACACCGGTTGATGGAAAATCATAATGAAAATCTGGAGGTAGGAGCAGGCTGAATAATTGTTTTCCAGTCCACAAGCAGGAATCTGATGAAGTAGCATTAGAATAATTATTTGGTGAAGGTACCTTAAAGACAGCTGGAAACTGCAACTGCTGAGGACAAGTACAAAACATTTGCAGCTGTTGCATTTGGAAGCGGTCTAAAAGCACCCCATCCTCAATGACCAATTGCGCAGCAGTTAAACTATCATGACTTAGTGACAGAAGATTTTGACCAGTCTGACCATTAATCAACTGCTTGTTCAACGCAACTAGCTCATGAAGCTCCACTCTAGAGTCAACTGACTGTGGAACATAACCATGATAGCAGTCACCATCAAAATCCCCACGAAAAGGGGAGCAGATTAGTGGATTAAGAGAGAGAACTGAATTTATTGGAAGAATTTTCACATGAAGAGCAATTAGGGAGTGAGGATGAATAGATGGAGGCCTATTGATCAAAACAATATCTCCGTCACGGAGAGGCCTATATATAGTATCTCCAACCTGCAACGTATCGTTCTGCAAAGTTACACGAACTAGACCACCTTCTCGACGTATAAATGTCCTCCCCTTGGCAAGAATCCTTACACCAAGAGTTGTCCAATTCCGTGAATTCAACCGCTCAGAAACTTGCATTGCTTCTGCAATATGACGAGGCACACCGATTTCGTCCACCTTTATATTAGGATCACCAACTACAACCATGCGGAAAGCATGATCCGTTCGCTTCCCAAGAATAAGTTCTTTGATATACTTTAAACCAGACATTTTTGGCGCAGCATCTTCATTTTGTATAAACATTTTAGGAGCATATGCTTTAGAGGATGACTTCTCCGATCGTAGCTGAAGCATAAGTTGTTCGATAACAGGCAATAAATAGAAAGTTATTATATAACTGATATAAGCAAGATAAAAGAAATCATGCTCTTTTACTTGCCTTGGAAATTTTGAGACAATCAAGAACGCGAGTACTCAATTCATTGGCTGACCCTCTGAAATCAACCAGTTTTCTGTAAGCCCTTGTGCGTTCATCCTGAGACCATTGACCAATCAACAACAGTGTGCAGTAGAAGAAAGTAGAAGGATTCAGACAAGATACTACTTGATAGCTATTTTAATTAGGACAAGAATACCATTGAAGAACTACAGCTTACTCACAAATCTCATATGCTGTCCGAACTCATTGACGCGATGGGAATTGGGAGTCACAGGAAAACTGCTAAGGAACATTGAATTTTTTTTGTCTTGAACGAAGTCTTTAAGCAACCTCAGATCAACATCTTTAAGTAAGTGATAAACCTAAAAATGATAACAACACGAACGCTCATCAAATATGTTAGATTATAAAAATGAACAATGTGGTAAAGCAGGAAAAACCTCAATAGCTCATGGAAAGTAAATATAAAAACAATATCTAACAGCCTTCAGTGACATCAATTTCTTTATTAAAAAAATGAAATGAAATAGCAATATCTTTAAAGGTGAAAGCTTGGTTAGCAACTGATCCAGGAGGCACTAAACATCAATTGCTGATATCAGTTCTAGCAACATTAAAATACAAGCTCCAAAAGCCAGAATAATTTCTGTCTGCGCCATTCAAAATCACAAATCATTTAACTAGCTGTTTAGATTTAGGTCTAATAAGCTTCCTTCTACTGAACTTCTCATAAAAATTACACAAGTTATTGTTCCCAACGTACAGCCAAATTGCAGATGCATATCAACCAGAAGGCCGGAATCCATATATGCCCCAGTTCAACAGTTACTTTTAAGGGTCCAACATATTTGATTATATTTGATTCTTGAACAGTGTTTATTTGAAGTTTTCTAATCATAGAAAGAAGTCAAAGAGCTACTACTTGAGAAAAGTATAGCTCACAGCATACAGCCTACTTGATTTTTTGTACATGTTAGTCTAGTAAGGGCCATAAAAGTTAAACGAAAGAAAGGTGAACAGGAGAACCAACCTTTTTCACACTAGTAATACGTCGTTGTTTCCATTTATCCAGCTTGTTAACTCCAGTAAACCTTCTTTAGACTCGCAATGACTAATATCAATTTAATTCAACCATAATATCATCATTAACCTATATAAATACTGCTTCACTCGTTGCTTCTCTTCTTCTTTTTTTTTTCTCTCTCTCTCTTCCCTATATATATATATGTGTGTGTACAAACCACGTATTTTTTCCCATTAGATAGTAATTACAACCGTCTGAGTGGGCAACCCTACAGATCAACAAGAGCCAACATAACAAACAAACTGGGTAGGACAAAATGAAATGGATACAATCCAGAAAACCCTCCTACAGGGGTCAAGCCCTTAAAAAACAAGACTTGCAACTCAAACGCACACAAAAAAAATAAAATAATTATTCAAGTGCCTGATCCTAAGAACAGGAGTAATCCTCTCAATAAACCTCATTTTACCCACAAAAATAGGAAACTCAGTATCAAAGAC
The DNA here is from genome assembly GCA_016801055.1 of Panax notoginseng. NCBI lineage: Eukaryota > Viridiplantae > Streptophyta > Magnoliopsida > Apiales > Araliaceae > Panax > Panax notoginseng. The sequence continues at coordinate 13,697,881 of CM029020.1, forward strand.
CTCACTTTGATGATGAACATTCAACCCTTGAAAGTTCAAAGTATCTTGTCAAGTGTTCCCTCCACAGAGATTGCATAACACCACAGGAACCAAAATCCACTTCTTTTTTGCAATTCCTACAGATTTTTAACATTCCAGGCATTACCAAACTCTGCCAAAGAAAGCAAACAAGGAATTCCACAAGTCTCAAGACAAAGGACAGAGAATGAAGATATAGTTCGCACTCTTCATCTTCTTGGCAGAACACCATACACACACATACAAACAAACTCTCTTCATGTTCCTCTGTATTCACGTAATGTATTAGAACCCACATATTTAAAAGTTAAAATGTGCACATGTTTTTTTATCTACAACATTTAAATATAACTGTTCTCAGGTTATTTTGAGTATGCATCCAAATGTTATCTTTCATGTCACGTCATAGAAACCACCTTGCATTATAAACATCCAAGAAAAGAAACTATACCAACAGTTTTCATATGTTAAGGCATTCATCTGTAACATCAAAACATGTTTGGAATAAAAGGCCAAGCAAGCGTACATATCATTTTGATATCTCCATTTTTTACACTATATGATACATGATTAATCATTAGCACCATCCACTGACCAGATGGACTTGCAATGCAAGTTAATTATTTATTCCCTTCCAATTATAAGAAGAATATAAAAATTCATTATGGTAACCAAAAAAACTAGAGAAACAGGAATATGTGACAACTAAACATATATATTGGCGAAAAAGTTGTAAAGAATGTAACCTGGAGATGTGATAGAACTCTTTTGTTGGGCTGTAATGAATTTTCTTCTTGTTGTGGATCATTTGGAATAAAATCCCAATAATCAGAAGCCAAACTTAAACTTTTTATCCACAGTCGTTCATTTATTTGGGCAAATATTGCTGTCCTTCCAAATATTTCTTTAGTGGATACTTTGAAATTCATTCTTGGATATTTATTCTTCAAATGTACCTGTTATTGGGTAGAAAATTCTTTAAGATATTATTAAGATAAAACAAAGAACACAAAAAACAGCTAAAGAACTTACATCACAGTACTTGCAAGGCACAGGACGATGATGTGTGGATGTTGGACTAGCACTCTGGTACATGCAAGAAGGAGAAAGACAAGTATCATCACCAAGTAAAATCTAGAAGACAAGCATTCAACTGAACATAAATGTTATATCACATCAACAAAACTGAAGTTGGTTTTATTAACATGTATCAAGAACGTCATTCTCATTCAGATTAACCATATAGATAGTAAAAAAAACCAAAAAATTAAGTTGTGGAAATTATTTGTTCCACAATAGGAATCTGTACACATTGTTTCGTACATTTTAGAACATCACATCAGTGTTATGCTGAACAACTAAAACAGCCATAACCACTACATAATCTTTTCAAGAGGTTGTCCATAACTAATTGACCCTTGGACACTCAAAGAAGAAACTGAAGTGGAAACATTAAGTTTCTATTATAGTTATGATTGGAAGGAGTAAAGTTTTCCTATAAGAAATTGAATTATAGATGAGTGATACAGTAATGTTACTTTCCCTATTAGGTGATGTTCCGCTAACAACTCAATATTGAATTTGAGCTTCATTTTTGAAACATCAACACAGCGCTTCTCGTTCTCTCAGTTTTCTTGGTTTAGTCAAGGGATCGTGTCCGAGGGGGGCTTGAGCAAAGTTAATTTTTAAAAAATAAAATAAAAAATTAGGAACTGTTTAGAAAAGTTAAAAGATTCTAGAAAGTAGAAGTCACATGGTTTGAGTCAAGTCAGTATCGTAGCTGAGTAGTATTTTAGTAAATAAAGTATCATAGTATTTTGTATCTAAGAAGGAGCTTATTGCATGCGACTCCCAGAGAATTATCTAGGAGGGGTAGTTTAGTCTTTGATTGGAAATATAGCTATATAAATGTGGTGCAAGATGTAAGCAAATTATAACTGAAAACTAAGAATGAGCCCACATTTTGTGGCTCTCTGTATATATTTTTCTTCTACTCTGAAATCTTCTATTTCTATCTTTATTTCTTCTACTTCCTCATTTAATTTCTGGTTACTAACTATCATGTTAGATAGTCCATTGGAGCCCTAAAAGATCGCCAAGTCATACATTTTCTCTTTCTTGTCCCATAATTATATGGATAGTGGACACAACTAAAATGAATCAATATCTCACTTCTCATGTTCATACTAGAGAAGAGAATTGCTAAAATTGAAACTTACAATGACGTTCAAATGAATATACCTAAACAAGTATGCAGGAATTCAAGATAAGAATCTCAATAAGATTTGATGATGGAAATACAAATGGATCAGAACAGTTATGCAGTATGCACAGAATTTGACGTCTTTCTTTTTACTTTTAGTTTGGAAAAAGGGAAGTCAAAAATATAGTTACGCAGAAGGTTAGCTCAAATTTAGATCATGTCTCCACACAAATGTTACTCAAAAATCACTCAGATACAAATACATATTGTTTAGTCAGAAATGATTATATTTGATAAGTGTGTTGTTGACACATTAAGCATAACGAACTAAGCTTCAATAAACCTCCTCAAATCTCTTTAATAACTTAGAACATATACATCCTTATTCCTTCATAAAACAGAAACAGTAACTACTTTATACGAGTGATAGCTTCAGGAGAAACATACATTAAATGCAAAAAAGGTAATACATGTAATCCTGTTTCTTTGGGAACTTTTTCTCCCAGTTTATGGTTTGATTTTTGTTGATACTTGCTAAAATAGTAAGCATGCTTACCACAAATAGTAAGTATTAGTAAAACAACATAAAAACTACTTAAAACGTGTTTCCAACGAAAATCAAGTATCAAAGTACAATATGCAGCAGAAACTGCAACCGTCTTGCTAAAGTTAAACACAAAGGGTGTAAGTACCTGACCTTGACCCTACGTCGAACAGATTTGCATCCAGGGCAGATTCTATTCAAAACCTTTGCAACATCCGATATAAAATATGGATGGAGTATTGTGAATGGAAATTTGATTAACCCAAAGTGTCCTGCAAATGTTTAAATGTTTTTACATGTACATTCAATTAACAATGTGAAGGATGGTAACCGAATAAAACAAGATAACTTTTTATTTGCACCTTCACAAGTTTTTACATCTTTTGCATCACATGTCAGGCACTGAGAAGATGTTGGATTGGGCAGTCCCAACATAGGATGTGTCACGTCATTGGCTGCTCCAATTTCTTTAACAGATATTTTTTCCTGGATATATGTATATATAATATTACATATTTCTTTGGTATTGAAAAATGGATTCACAAACAGTAAATAGAATCATGTGATTGGACCCCACACAAGCATGTGCGCATGTAGAACATTGCATCTTAAATTCTTAATATATTTAAAAGACGAAATATTGACAAAAGAAAGCATCTGACAGAACACTGAACAAACTGACTGAATAATACAAAGAACTGCAGAGGATTAAGAAGGCAGGACCCATCAAATTATTTTGAATTTCACAAACTGGTCAACTGCAAGGATAGCCTGTATGAGTATATGTTCTCTGCTGCTGAACCAGCCAGAAGCACTGTGGCAAAAGTCATCATCAGATGTCCTTGAATTAACAGTGACAGAAGTCATACCACCTTGATGGCTTAAATTCTTTAGTATGAGTTTCTGTCTTGTTGTGCAAATTATTGCAAAAGAAAAAGACGTTCCAAAAGCAACATATAATTTTTTAAAAATAAATTACATTACAACCATATCTCTTTCATTGGTTTCACAGTAACTTTATAAAGAACAAAAATGAACTTGAGAGGTATCGTTACTATCTTACTGAGAAAGCGGCTTCAAAAGGTAATGACGCTTAAAGGAATGGATCATGATATGCTCGAAACTAAGACACCTAGTGTGATATTTATATAAGTTAAAGCAATTGATTTGCAAATCATGAATACAGCTAAAAAAAACTAAGACACGGAAAGTTAACTAATGTGAACTTTTGTTAATTTAGAGAAGTGTTCTTTCCACAAGTAAAAAAATGATATTTACACAAGCTCTCTCTCAAAATGTGTTGAACCCACTTACTATACACGTGAGGAGGACCTTGTTGATATATCAATCCCCTTCATTTAACTTGAGATCTATGCAAGAATAATCAAGCTAATTATATATCATGCTAGAGTATGTGGCACACATATAAGTGTGTACATTCTGTATGTTAAAAGTATTTGGAGAGAACTAGGAGTGGTGGGTAGTTTTCCAATGTTTTTAAGAGGCATATTTGTGATAGAACTTCAATAAAGTGCAACTCTAAACCCCTTTCTCCCACTTCATTAATTTTAGATAATCAAAAAACAATACTTACAGCATCTTCCTCAGTTACAATATCAAATTCCATGCCAGTCAGGAACCCCAATGGCACTTGTTGCTCTACATACTCATTATCCATTGAAACTTGGGAACTTGATATCTCCTGGAAACAGATTAAGCAAACTAAACATATGCCCTAAAAAATAAAATAAGGAAATCTAAAAAAACACATGCTTAATATGAATAACAAACAATGAAATACTATAGTAACAATTTAAAGAGAAATTTGCATCAGTTTCCACAGTTCACCAGAGTTAAATATGCAAGCCCTAGCCTTGGAAAATTATATGTAACGCCACTAGAAAGTTCTTAGCTGAAAAAGGTGGGAACATTAATTATCTATAGAGTTGTAGATATTCCAATGAATGATTAAAACTGGTGCAACAAACTTTACTATTTTGCACATAAACTTGATGGTTGATATATGTTTAACAGCCTAGCAGGGATCAATATAGGATCTTTAGGCAATATATTTAGGAGTCACACAATATTCTGTTGAGGAAATCAATTGTCGAGTTGCTACTGTTACCGAAGCATATGTTATGCCAAATGTGATTGGTTACTTGTGTCTAATAATTTTCTCTTCAGATTTAGAATACTAATAAAGATAATATGTTTGTTGGCAGTGAGCATAGTTACCATTGGAAATATTTTGTGGGGTTTGTAATTAATCAGCACAGGTATTTGCATTGAATTTGCGGGGTCCCAGTTTTAGTCATTCTATTGAATATTGCCAATTCTACAAGATAATTCAGATTCCCACTTTCCATTTGCTAAGAACTTCGTTTAGTAAAAACCATTAATCACAACTTACATTTGGCATAGCTCATACAAGGCAAAATGGGGGAGGCTTGAGAGCATAGCTTCTCAATGATTTGAACATTCTCTCTAATAAATGCTCAGAAGCTCATGCACCAAACACCACCAATCAAAACCATAAACCCCTACAGACTTCTCAACCACATTGCGTAAACACTCAAATTCTAACCTTTCAAAACCCCCAAAGTCGTCATAATATGCAAAATTAACAACACCCCATCAAAGAACACATTAATCGCGCAAATCAAATGGTGAAACAAAAGCAACCCAAATCAAGAAAACCCACAATGATCATGCAGAGACAAACCCAAATCAAAACTACGAACATTAAAAAAAATAATGGAATAAACAGATAAATAAAGAAATCACTTACTTTGCTCCCGGAGTGAAACTCTTAAACAGAGAAAGAAACTCTGTTTAGAGCAGCAGCTGCAGCAGGAGGAGGGAGAGACTTCAAGAGCTTGAAGGGGTTTTAGTCCGAGAGCTTTGATTAACAGTGACGATTCAACTAGGCATACAAATATATATACTAGTAAAACACACGATGCAGTCAAATTGGTAATTAAGAAGGAAAACGGAGGGCAATATAGATTTAGCCAAAAAAAAAGGAGGGCAATATAGGAATAGTCTCGGGTATCGAGGGAGGGGTACAAAGGTTAACTGCCGGGTTGGTGTTCAAGTAACGCTAGAGAGCTCAATGTGGCGCCTCAGTAACGACAAAGATTTGTATGGAATACTGTGACTGTCAAATGTAAACCCTCCTCTTTCTACCTATTTACAAAAACACCCTCTAAGTTTACCTCTTTGTACTTATCCTCACCTTTTAGGCTTTTACCTATTTTCGGTTGGTTTATAAATATTCGTAGTTTATGCCCATTACTTGGTAATTTCTTTTCTTCTTTCCCTTTTATTCCCTTAATTTTGACTTTTATTGTGCTTATTAAAAAATAGTAATGATATAGACAAATAATGATTTGTTGTCCACCGGCGGATTTATATAGGGGCCAATATAGGCACTTGTACCTGTTAGAATTTTTTTTTATATGTATAGGGGTATGATAGATATGTAAATTAATAAATTTAAGTTGTTAAATTAATGAAAGAGTTTAATTTGAAGTGGAAAATAAATTTCATAAACCAATTCTATTCTAAATATTACTACAAAAGTATTCTTAATTTTAAGACTCGGTGAAATCTTAGAAGTACAAAACTAGTTTATGCTTTAAAATTAATTCATTATTTTGTTTGAATATAGAAAATAAAATTGGTTTGAGATTTTGAGTATTTAGAGAATCATTCAAATTGAATTATGACAAGTAATCGAAATAAATTTCTAAATTGTATTTCAATGTTTTTTATTTGAAATTCTTTTTTTAGTTTGGATTATGAATATTTATTATAATTTGTAAACATTATTGTGATTAATTAATATTATGATTATTTCTAGTTTTTTTTATTTAATTTCACCAAAAAAAAAGTTAAAATCCGCTCTTGTCGAAAAAACTTCCTGGATCCGCCCTTGGTTGTACACGATTCTTATATTTTTACGTTGCTTTAATAATTTTTGTTGATATGATAGTGTAACGCTGCAAAACACAAAATACTAAAAATAGCATCATACATATTTTTTACGATACAGTACAAATAACTATTACGAATAAAAATGTATTGAGTAATTAATGATTTGGTTATATTTATTATCGTATGTGAACATTAGTTATATATTTGATAGACACATAATTCATACATTTTATTATCCTTAATTTTGTCCTTTTAATTATATTAGTTTATTAAATTAATATGTTTTATTTTAATTTGGAAGATTTAATATTTGTTGCAATAAAGTCAAAATCTTTGTGATCAAACGATATTTAATACTCTTATTTATGTAATGAATATCCAAGAATAATCCTACAAGGAAAAGGAAAAAGGTGGAACAATCTTGGTGTACAAGTCAAATCCAATAAGAGAAAGAAAAATCTATTTAGAAGATTTCTTTATCTTGAAGATCTCTGTGAGAAGTTGACTGCCACTAGGAGTTGAAACCTACATGGAAAGGAAGCAAAAGTGTCCAAGTTATATTAATCTAAATTAGAGTTCAAAGTTATTTTCCCTATAAATAGGTCTCTTGTTTTAGGGAGGATAAAGTATTATATATTGTATTGGTTTAGGTTAGGAGTAGTAGTAGATTAAATTACTTTTCCATTATACGTTCGCTGTAACAACCCCAAAATAGGTTCATTCCACCCAACCCATTCTGAGTCGTCAAATACATGGTACAGAAAACAACTACAACTTTATTACAACAATTGTCGTGCAAAATACAACAACACATATGCTGTGAGTTTGGATACAAATATATACCAAATGTGACTCATGTTCCAACCGTGGACATCACCTCACAATAACACCTTACATAAAGGTATAGTCAAAAACTGTTTTAGAAATTAGAATCTTTGGGAAGTGCTCAAGGAAACCTTCGTACATGGGAGGCCATGCGTCTAGGTTATGATAGATATCATATGGCCACAGAATTATTCTTGGTTGACCCAATAGACCCCAAAGAAAAATGAGAAGATTACTATCATATTCTTCCCAATGGTGAGTCTTCTCTTGACTTATCATTATCTCCACTGTCTCTAATTGAGAATTATACTTCAAACAAACACCAAGATTATATAGGTAGTGCCCATAGATATACTCAGCAAGTGGATGAGCACAACCCTGTCTTATGATGACACGAGGTTGTATGTCATTAGACATCTTGTATGATAGTGACAAAACACCCTTCCAACGTTGGGTTCGCCTCACCCTATTTTCTTCACCAAATATAACTACTAAATGATGACCACCGTTCTATTCCCTTGTTACCCCCGCTCGACCCAGCTACACTCTTATTACCTGAAAGTAATTGTGAAGTAAAATGGTGAGCACAACTAGCTCAGTAAAGAATATCATAACTAAAGATAATTCAATTATCAATAGCCTTCATCAATAATAAATCAGAGATTTAGAACATATGGTAAATGATAAAAATTTCAACCATAGTTGCAGCGGAACGAGCAATCCATTAAAAGAGTCAAATAGACTATAAAGTCTATTATCTTCTCCATGTTAAAAATTTACCAACAATGTTTTATCCCTGTAACATCAATCAACAATTCTGGTCCACAATCATACGAATAACTCATAATCATAACTGTAGTTCTAAATTCCTCTTCTCATCCAGGACGATGATAATTTTCATCACCTATCTTTACCTGAAACATCAAAGATCATGGTTACACCAAATCACATTTCCTGTTCATAATCATACTAATAACTTCATCTTTGCACTACGGCAAAAGATATTCATTTGTATCACCAGTTAGTCATGTTTATCTCAACATCTGTTCATCTTTGCACTACTGGCCAAAGATATTCAACAACATGTCATCTTTGCACTACGGGCCAAAGATATTCATCAACAATTCATCTTTGCACTACAGGCCAAAGATATTCATCAATATTTTATCTTTACACTACAGGCCAAAGATATTAATATCTCAAAGAAATATATAATCATTTCAGAATTTATATAAACAATAATTATAACCATGTTGATCAATTCACCTTTGCACTTAAGCTAAAGATATTCACTTATAAATTCAATGGTCATGATCATACCAGTCACAATTCAACTTTGCACTACAGGCCAAAGAGAACCCTAGTCATGATCATACCAATAATCTACCCATCTTTACACTCTAGAGAAAGAGAATTTCAATATCAGGGTTATAAAAATGTTATATATGATAATAAAATCAATATAATCAATACATAGTTTTAATCTCAAGAGTAATATTCATAACTCAACTATAATTTGGTTAGAAAAAGAAACTAATTTTTATCGTGAATAGTAACTCGTGAATAGTAACTCATGAATAGTAACTCGTGAATAGTAACTCATAAATAGTAAACTCGACACAAAAAGGTAGAAATTCTACAATAAAATTCATACCAGTATTTTGGTATAATGATATTGAAAGAATAATATTTCTTAAGCTTATAAACAATTTATTTAAATTGTTTACACTTTACTAAATAATGCATTTAATCATTCTAAAATATCAAACTCATAATATTTTATCACCAATAATCAAAACCCTCATCAAAAATCTGCATATACCTCATATAGGATTCTCAAGCCATAAAATCCTATTTTCCAATTTTCTTACTTCACATAACATATTTAATTCATTTACTCATAACTAGTCCATTTTCATGAAAAATATCAAATCAGTTCCAAAAATATTTCTTTTCTGGGATTTAGCATAATATAGTCCAATATTGAACATATATTTTTCTCAGAATTTTTAAAACTCATTTACTATTTTTCATATGGCCAAAACCACCGAATATTTAGACATTTATCAAAAATTATACTTTTGTCCAAAAATTCTGAAATTTACAGAGTATACTTCTATCATACACATGTACTCCCAATAAAAATTTCATCAATTTTGGAGTTAACCACAAGGAATTATAAGCGGTTACTTTTAAAATAGTCTTTTCCCGTAAAATTCATAACTCTTAATCTATACATCCAAAAATCACCATTTTTGGACACAATCAATAAAACTCATCAAAATATCATTTCAAATTTTTCCATAATTTTTGAAGATCAGAAAAATTACGAAACTGAAAATCATAACAACCCTTAAAATCCCTTAATATCCCTTACAATCCCTTACCTCAAAAGAGCAGTACTTCTGACTGGAATGCAAAGCCGAAGGAAACTTGCACTGAATAGCAACTCTCAAAGTATCTAAATACTCACAAAATATGCTTCATAATATAGAGAGAGAAAGAGAGAAAGTTTATGTTTCTGGTGTGATTTTCAATTCTAACTTAGCCCTCTATTTATAGGAAAATTTTGGTAGGTTTGACCTGCAACCTGATGGCTTTACCTGCTACTATTCCCACCCACCACATTTGAAATATAATTCAGCACATTTCTTCACCAACCACAAGTGGGGCCCACCAATTCTAGAATTTTCCACCAAAATGATAAACTCCGAAAATTCAACAATTTCTAAACCAGTCATCTCGTAAAATTCATAACAAATCATACGTTCATTTTTAACGGTTCAAAATTTGTGGACATATACTCAACTTATATATGTATAACATATCCAAAAATTACCACGATCCAACGGTCGGATTAAAAATTATAACCCTCGCAAAATATCTCAAAAACCCTGATTTTTAATACCTCCATTCCGACAAAAATACGGATAAAAATCTCAACATTAACTCCTTCATTTTTTAACCACAAAAATATATCCCTCATTTATATCCCCATAAAATAAATATTTTCTTATCATATGAATCAATAATTAATTATTCACAAATAATATTACAGAATCACATTTATGACAACCAGACCATTCCCAGGAAAGAGGGGGCTTTCCAATAAGGATTTCTCCTTACTAGCGCGCAATTAGATGACCAAACATCTCCTTAGACAGAACTTTCTAGACATTGCCAATAATGTTATCTAATAATATTATTCAAATAATATGAATTATTGATCTGATAATGGAAAATACTGTGCAGCAACAATTATTGAAACAACAATAATATAAAATATCAACGCAGCAATTATTGGATCAATAAAATAAAATATTGAACAGTAATTACTGTGACAATTATTCAGTAGTGCCTTCTTACGTAAGAATCAATAATTTCAAAAATACTGTGTAATACCGTGTGCTACTGTGCAATAACACGTATTACTGTATTTTAACCACCGGGTATTCCAACAGTGTTAACGGTAATAACTACGCCGTTATTTGTAAAAACTTAAATTTGTCGTTTTCTTCACCCGACAGTTATTCTGTTATGGGGCCCACAAATAGCTGCGCCGTCGTACGAATATTCCCCGACAGAAAGAATATTCCACGACCAAACGAATATTCCCCGACAACAATGATTATTTTATAACCACTTGCTTATTTTGAAAAAAAAATCATATTTCACCCTTAACTTTAACATTTATCAATTTAACCATTTACTGAATAGTAATTATAAGAAAAATTGAATACTTTTATTTCATAAAATTCGGGGTCTTACATTCGCTGGATGATCCCTTAATTAAAATGAGCTTTCTTATTTATTTTTTATCTTCTTATTTTCTTTATTTTAGTTAATTTAATTATTTTTTATGTCTAACAAATTTATTTACTGTGACGCCCCCAAAATAGGTATACAACATCCATTCTGAGTCACCAAAATACATGGTACAGAACAACTACATCTTTACTGCTACAACATAAGAACTGTGAGTTTAAATACAAATATTGTCATCTAGACAATATCCACACTCAAATAAGTTCTCATTACAATTACTGATACATTATTTCACAAAAATAGTGAGGACTACTAAAATAACTTCTAGAACCATCATTCCATACCCCGACTAGTACTCGCTACATTCTCGCCTCCTGAGAAAAATGGAACAAAAAAGAAAAGGGTGAACTCAACTAGCCCAGTAAAGAACATTATGACTACGATAATACAGAACAAATTATCGTTAGTCTTCAACAGGGAAAAATCTAATAGAATACAATAGACAACAAGTTTTAAATCAATAACTGCAGCGGAAAAAGCAAACCATTAGAAGAGTCAAGTAGAGAATGAGTTCTACTATCTTCTAAGATTTAAAAGCCCATCATCAATATTTTATCCCTGTAACAACAATCAATAACCATCTTTAATCAAAAATTTATCTTTGCACTACAGGCCAAAGATATTCATTTGTATCACCAGTCGGTTATGTTCATCTCACCACCTGTTCATCTTTGCACTACGGGTCAAAGATATTCATCAGTTAATCATTCATCTTTGCACTACAGGCCAAAGATATTCAGTAATATCATCATTTAGGACTGAGGATGATGAAAAATATCTTAAAGAAAACGAATCCAGTGAAACAAAATAACAAATATTAAGGATTCGTATTTCGATTTATCCATGTCCAAAAATACCTTATAATTATTCATAGTGAAGTAAAATTCAAGAGTGATCAAAACATGGATACAATCAAAAATAGTACCCATAATAGATATTTTGGACGAAAAGAAGAAAATTTTATTTTTCGGTGAATAGTAACTTGTGAATAGTAACTCGTGAATAGTAACCCCGACGTGAAAATTTTCAAATTTGATAAAAATTTCCAACCAATATTTCGGCATAATGATATTGAAGAAATAATATCATTTTCGAATAAAATAACATCCCTTACCTCGTAAAGACAGTACTTCTGGTTGGAATACCGGTATAAGGCTGAAATAAACTTGCTCTGATGAATAGAAACTCTCAAAGTATCTAAATACTCACAAAATACACTCAATAATCTAGAGAGAGAAAGAGAGAAAACTTATTTATGGTGTGATTTTCAATTCTAACTTAGCCCTCTATTTATAGAAAAATGTTAGCACGCCGAAGCAGACTTAACCTGCAACCTGATGGCTTTACCTGCTACTATTTCCACCTACCACATTTGAATAAAAATCTCAGCACATTTCTTCACCAACCAAGAGTGGGGCCCACCAATTCTAGAATTTTTCACCAAAATGATTAACTCCGAAAATTCAACAATTTCTGAATCAGTCATATCGTAAAATTCATAATAAATCATACGTTCATTTTTAACGGTTCAAAATTTGTGGATATATACTCAACTTATATATGTATAACATATCCAAAAATTACCACGATCCAACGGTCGGATTAAAAATTATAACCCCCGCAAAAAATCTCAAAAACCCTGATTTTTAATACCTCCATTCCGACAAAAAATACTGATAAAAACCTCAACATTAACTCCTTCATTTTTAACCACAAAAATATATCCCTCATTTATATTCACATAAAATAATATTTCCTTATCATATGAATCAATAATTAATTATTCACAAATAATATTACAGAATCACATTTATGACAACCATGCCGTTCCCAAGAAAGAGGGGGCTTTCCAATAAGAATTTCTCCTTACTGGCGCACAATTAGATGACCAAACCTCTCCTTAGACAGAACTTTCTAGACATTGCCAATAATGTTATCTAATAATATTATTCAAATAATATGAATTATTGATTTGATAATGAGAAATACTGTGTCGTGACAATTATTGAAACAACAGTAATATAAAATATCAACGCAGCAATTATTGAATCAATAAAATAAAATACTGAACAGTAAATACTGTAACCATTATTGAGTAGTGCCTTCTTACGTAAGAATCAATAATTGGTGCAATACAGTGTGCTACTATGCAACAACGCGTATTACTGTGTTTTAACCACCGGGTATTCCAACAGTATTAACGGTAACAACTACGTCGTTATTTATAAACAACTTATACTTGTCGTTTTTTTCATCCAATCGCTTTCCGTTATGGGGCCCACAAAAGGCTGCGCCGTCTTACGAATATTCCCCAACAGCAAGAATATTCCACGACCAAACGAATATTCACCGACCAAAAATGAATATTTTCTAACCACTTGCTTATTTGAAATATTTGCGCATTTTACCCATAACTAACCACATTTATCAAATCAACCCTTTCTATTTCAAAATAATAAATGGAGAAAATTTAATTTCATTTATTAATAATTTGGGGTCTTACATTTACTATAAGATAAAGATGAAATTAAATAATTATTCATGATAATATTTTCATCTCTTCTATTATGTATGATTTTATGTTTAATTGATTTCGCCTTCATGTTTCGTTGTTGAAATACATTCGTTTTATAGTTTTTATGTGATTTTAAATTAATTAAGAGGTTTTGATAGATTATTGTTAAGATATGAGTTTTTCATATTTCATGGTTGCTCAAAAAAAATTTGATGGGTTATAGTTAATCCTTAAATTTTCATAGTCTATCCTTACCCACGTTAATTGTAAAATTATTAAATTAAAGGGAAGGAAGATCAAAATCATAGTTGAGTTATAAAAATAAAAGAGATTGAATTATATGTTGTGATTATTATTTAATGGATTCGGATTCCTAGATTATTTTCTCGTTGTTATTTTTTATATTCTAGTTAATTAATTCTCAATTTTTATTTCTAATTCGCCTAAAATAGATATTAAGGAAATATTAAAATCAATATAGTCTTTGTGGGTTCGACTTTTACTTATCAGTTCTTCAATTCGACATTATGCACTTGCAGTACATAATTTTAAGGGACAATTACACTTTTTAGTACATTTTTAAAAATAATTACAATAATGGTGCATTCATAAAATAATTACAAAAGTTATACAATTTTCCATATTTATTTACACTATTAGTGCAATTAGGATTTCTTAATTTAGGGATTAGTATTTGGTGGACTGACATGACAAATCACTGTCCCGATTAAAAAATTGTTCCCGCATCAAAAGGCAACCCTCTCTTCTACAACAATACCATCAGAGTCATATGCAATGCCAACACCTACGAAGGCTTCAACCCACAAAAAGATGTCACCCTCCTAGAAATCCATCACCTTGATGGCACCATAAACCCCAAGCTCCGTTCTCCTCCCCATCCCACCAAACCACAGCCAAATCCCGCCTTCTTTGCCGGCGGGAACCACGGCCCCATCCGCCCAGCCCTCCTCTACCACTGGAAGGGTCGTGACACCAATCTTTCCGTATATGAATACCTCCCCAGAGGCCTAGATTACTAAGATTTCATGCTAAACTCCAAGTTTTGTTTATGCCCAAGTGGGCATGAAGTGGCTAGTACTAGGATAGTTGAGGCCATTTATGCGGAATGTGTGTCGGTGATTTTGTCCGAGAATTATGTGTTGCCATTTAGTGATGTTTTGAGGTGGGAGAATTATGCGTTGCCATTTAGTGATGTTTTGAATGTGATGCAGTTGATAACCAAATCTTCATGTAGTGGGTAGCCAAACCTTCACACCAAGGTAACCAATTCAGTTTTATTAAGTTACCAATTTATTTTGAATGTGATGCAGTTGGTAGCCAAACCTTCATGCAGTTGGTTGCCAAATTTTCAGACCAAGGTAACCAATTCATATTGCAGGTGTGGAGGTAGATTGGTTATCTTGGCATAAAGATTTGGTTACCTTGGTATAAAAGTTTGGTTACATAGGTACGAAGGTTTGGTTATCAACATTACATTACACATCACTCTCTTATCTATCTCTTTTCTATTCAGTGTTCTTATTTTCCTCTGGACATGAAATTAGAATTGGAATTTTCGGACATGAAGAAATTATGAATCTTCTTCTTCTTCTCATTGGCGTTTTGGACAACGGAGATTAGCGGCAGGGTAGCGGATGAGAGGGCTACTGTGAGGGAGATGAAGATTTGAATTTGAATATTTAAATTTGAATTATTATTTTGAATTTATTTTTGTTGTTAGATCCCAGATATTTGAATTTAAATTATTAAGTATGGCAGTTATTTCTCTTTAATTTCCTTGATTTTAGATTTCTTTATTAATGTGAATTGCGTTATTTTTATAATTATTTTGTGGATGCACTAATAGTATAATTACTTTCTAATTGTTGTATATTTTTGTAAAGAACCCTAATTTTAACACGTCAATATTCTCTCTTTAATTTATCATATGAAACAATCTCATTACATGTTTTATTAATCTCGTGTTAAAGGTTTTGATTATATATTTATAATTTATTCTGGTACACAAAATTTATAAGATCCCGACTTTTAATAAATAAAATTTAATTTTTCTTATAATTATTATGTTAAACAATAAAGTGTTAAATTGATAAAACGATAAAGTTAAGGGTGATATGTACAAATTATAAAATAAAAATATGTCGAGAAATATTCGGTAAAGTATGAGGCGCCAAAACCACTAATTATTGGTGGGTCCCGCAACAACATAATTATCGAATAACGAAAACAACAAAAATTATTTTTTTAATAAAAATTGGCAACGGTAGTATCACTTTTAACTGTTTAAATAACCAATGATAAAAGTATAATAGCACATGGTACTCCACCAATAACACGCGATATTACATAGTAACACACGATATTATACAATATTTCATATTATTAAACCAATAATTGTCGTCATAGCAATGATAGTAATGAAAAATTATGACATAAGTATTAAGTAATTAAACATACTCATTATTTGAATAATATTAATATATGTGATATTAATACATTAAATTATCGTACTATTACTGTGTTATGTCTTTAAGTTGCATTTAAGTTAATAAATGTTAATATTATTGATTTATATTACATTATTTAATAAAATCTATACATATGAGTGAGGGTATAGATAATATAAAAAGTTTTGATAAGGACTAGACTTGTCTAATTGCGCGCCGTTAAAGTGTCATCTTTAACATAAAGTCTTTTCTGTCCTGAGAACAATTTTATTATTTATACTGTGAATCTCAGAAAAATAAAGGTTATGAATGATGAATATATATATATATATATATATATATATATATTCAAAATAATTTAGTGTGCAAATGAATATGTTTTAGACTAATTGGCATGTCGATGAGGTCTTTATCATTTTTTTGAATATTCAAAATTTAAATTTATATTATAACTTTCAAAATAAATTAATAGTATATACTATGGTACGTGAACATTAATTATGCATTTTCTCTTTAATTTAGCAAACAAAACAATGTCATTACACATTTTATTTATCTTGTATTAAAGATTTTGATTATATATTCATAATTTATTATAATACACAAACTAATAAATGTGACCCTTGCGCGCTCTTGACATGTAAGAAAACTTAACCCTAATTTACCTTTTTTTGAGGAAAAATTGAATTTCATTATTGGAGATCAAAGCTTAGAGCATTACAAATAAAAGGAGGGGGAATAGAGCCCCATTCCTGGACATCAAACATAGAATCCGAAGCACGAGCTAAGAGATGTGCAACAGAATTCGCTGACTTCTTAACAAAATAGATGCGACAATCGACTATATAAGCAACCAAATCCTTACATTCATTCACCACCAAACCCACATAATTCGGAGAGGAAGATGAAGCCTGAATAACTTGTATTAACAAGGAAGAGGCGGATTCAACAATTACATGTGAAGCACCAAGTCTTTTAAACCAACTTAAAGCCTCCCTAAAGCTAACTGCCTCGGCCAAAACAGAATCTGCAGGACCCGAAATTAAACCACATCGAGCTGCTATCCCTCAGAGTTACGAAGAACCATGCCAAAACCCAACTTACTTTTTGATGAGAACACAGCTCCATCTATATTATATTTAAGTCAATCGCAAGTAGGTTTGCACCAGCTCACAACGCCGGAATTTTGATCAGAGTACGTAGGTCACCATTTATGAGGATTTGGGCATGTTGCCATTGAGCAAGAATGGAACCAGCCATGTTGACAATCGCCGAAGGTCGTTTACGCAAGTTTTTCCAAATCACATCATTTCGATTCTTCCATAGAGACCATAAAAGCACATAAGACAGTTGGATGACCTCATTGTTGTTGACGATAATAAGAGCTTCAATCCATTGGATAATATCAGTACCATTGAGAGAATGAAACAGTAAAGCTGAAAGTCTCAAACACTCAACAGCAACTGGGCAATGAAGAAATAGATGTGAAGCCGTTTCTATGGACTGAGCACAAACTGAGCAAGAGGAATCTACATCAACCCGTCTTTGTCTTAGATTCCCTTTGGTTGGAATAAAAACTTGGCAAATGCGCCAAATTAAATTATACACTTTAGGAGGAATCTTTAACAACCATAACTTCTTCCAAATTTGAGAGGAATGGGCAGGATTAGTAAAATTCAAATGAGCGGTGAGAGTTCGATAGGCATTACAGGCTGAATACATACCACTTGTGTCAGTGGCGAAGCCACATAGGATTTTGTGGGGTTAATCGACCCCACTGGAAAAAAAATATTTTATAATGTAAGGTAAATTTAAATTTTTTTAAGTATTATATATAAATTAACTCCACTAAAATTTTATAAATTTTATATTATACGGGACCAAATTAAAAATTTATAATTTTGTCAATCAAATTTTAACCACATATGACTCATATCCTCTCAATATATGTAACTCTCTCTATAATATTTTAAATTAAATAATAATTAAATTTATAATATTTTTAAAAATAAATAATGAATTACTTACTTGTGAATAATTGTGTTTAAAAAAATCTATTATGAGTCAATATAATGTATATATACCATATATTATTACTCATTATATTTTCATTGTAATATAGTATATGTATATATATACTCGAAAGTATAAAGTATTAAAAAAATTTGGCTCTTGGGCGCTGTCCCCGATCCCCCGCCAAATTATTTGTAATTCAATAATAATTTCGACTCTACTGATGAAAGTTTTTAACTTCGCCACTGACTTGTGTCTTTGCACCAGAAGATATTATCATAAGAACGTAAAGCAGGAAGAAGTATGTGTAGAATTAGAGCACAATCTCAAGGAATGAAGAGATCATTGATTAAATCAGTATCCCAACACTGTTTATCTGGGATTATCAAAGAGTGTATCGACGCACGCAACAACCCAGGAATTGAAGGAGAGGAAATTCGAGGGTTAGCTTTATCAGGGAGCAAAACATATGTCCAAATATTGATAGATAAACTATCTCCCAATTGCCATCTAACATTCTGCTTAATTAGACCCTAACTTACCTCTATTATATTGTTCATCAAACAAACCTAATTCATTTTCTACAGTAATTATTAATTAACAAATAAAATATATAACATATTGGTTCACAAGAAGAATGTCGTTTTTCATTGTTAGGCGCATATTTTTTCAATCTATTATTTTACTTTTTCTTTAAAATTTAGTGTACAAATGAATAAGGTCTTAACCCGATAATTAATATTGAAGTATTGTTACATTTAAGCCTTATATTTAATTTGCAAATATATTAAAAATAAAATCTTACATTTTGTCACTTCATACTAAAATTGAAAAGAATATTAAGTGTTACAATATTAAAATGTGTTGTGTGCTCATTAGTAACACTCTTTCTTTATTATATAATAGTATTTGGCTATGAGTTGTGACATACAATATATCAATAATAGATTCTTGATAACCTGGTTAATATTCACATTTTATCTTATTGATTACAACATATATTTTATAAAATAATTATATTTGAACTTTTGAAGTTGTCACATTTTTAACTTTTAAATTACCATTAATTTATTTTACTTTAAATAATACAATCAAAATTATTATTTATCACAATATTTATTATTTTTAAAATTTAAATAAATTACATCGATTAATCTTAAATCGTACTCCCTCCATCCCATAATAACTGTCGTTTTAGCTTGATGCACATGGATTAAGAAAGTCATTTAGTGCTATCATTTATTAATTAAAATTGATGTGAAATTTCATCACTACCCCTTTATGGGAAGTTGAAAACTATTAATACAAGGGAGAAAATTTCTTGGGACAATGAGAGAAGGTAGGGATGATATAGAAAAATAAATAATTTATTCTCCTAGAAAGTTGTAAACGACAAATAAATTGGAAAAAAAATTTCCTTCTAAAACGACAGTTATTATGGGATGGAGTTAAGTAGTATTTTAAAAGTTATAATCACAAAACTAAAAATAGTGAAAAGAAATTAAATTTTAGATTGTCACACTTGCAAAGTGAAAAAAGAAGAAGTAAGAATTAAGACTCTTTTTCCAAAATGAAAAGTAGAAGAAAATGAAAGGGTAAACTTGGAAAATTGAAAACATTTAGTGATAACAGTGGGTTTATCCATAAATGGTGTTAATTTCAAAAAAGCTTTCGTCACCCGTTCAAACTTTTTCTTCCCTATCATTACTCTATTCATTAACTACACCCTGGTATATACATTTTCAACAATAATCATACTATCACATAAAAAAACTACTCCATCAGTTCCTAAAAGATTACTCTCTCGGTTCCATTTTATTTGACATTATAGAGCAAATTTTTAATTTCAAAATATCTGACGTTTTAAGATTTCTAGGAGTATAAATTTTTCCAAAATACCATTAAGATTAATAGTCCACAATTTTCAATACTCTTTCTCTTTCCTCCATATATATCCTTGCAAATACTTATTCTTTTCTCTCTCTTCTTTTTCATCTCTTCCTTCAGATCTGACTCTTTTACCATCATCCAAGAATTTTTGTATTTTTAATTACCATCAGTAAGGAGTTTGAATTCATGGTGGATGTAATTTTTTTTTACAAGAACTTATCTAAAACCTAAAGAAAAAGAAAAAATTGTGGTCATTTTACATTCAATCTTTTGACACCAGGATTTTATAAGAACTTATCTAAAATGGTTAGGAGAAAATAAATAAAAACCTCATGTAGAAACTTTTAACTTTTAGATGAGAAAGTTTTAGGCTGTGAGTAGAAAAAAAAGAAAGGAGAGAGATGACGTAAATAGAGGGAAGAGTGAGAAAATTCAGCTATATTGTGATATAAGATGAGAAGAGAGAAAGTAGAAAAAAAAGAAAGGAGAGAGATGACGTAAATAGAGGGAAGAGTGAGAAAATTCAGCTATATTGTGATATAAGATGAGGAGAGAGAAAGTAAAGATAGACAGAGCGAAATAAGATGAGCAGACATGGAGAAGAGCACGGGTGTTATAGTTAATAGTAATGACTCTTACTGATTACAAAAAACAAAAACAAAAAGGGCAATTTACTTTCCTTAATTACTGTGCATTGCTCTCTAACGACAGATAAAACGGAACCGAGGGAGTATCGTTTTAGAAAAAAAAATTTATTCAAAAAAATTTATCATTTATAACTTTCGAGAAGAATAAATTATTTACTTTTCTATATTACCCCTACATTCTCTCATTGTCCTAAGAAATTATCTCCCTTGTATTAATAGTTTTCGATTTACCATAAAGGGGTAGTGATAAAATTTTAAACAAATTTTACTTGATAAATGATACTTTCTTGATCTATGTGCCAAAATTTTAAACGACAATTTTTTAGGAACGGAGGTAGTACTATTATACTGTAATACTTACACACACATACATACTGTGAATCCTTACTTGACATGTAGATCCCACAAATATATATATATATATATATATATATATATATATATATATACACACACACACACACACACAGGAAGGATCAAGAGCAGAATTCTTAAATAGCAGAATGCCTTAAGTAGCAGAATTTTGTCAAAACGACTCCGTTTTATAGGGACGCGGTGATATTTTTATAAATACGCGGTGGCATGGTATTTATAAAAATGCCACCGCGTCCCTATAAAACGGCGTCGTTTTGATAAAATTATGCTATTTAAGGCATTATGCTATTTAAAAAAGTTATGCTCTTGATCCTTTCTGTGTATATATATATATATATATATATATATATATATATATATATATATATATATATATATATATATATATGAGTATTATGAGTCTTCTTTACGTAATAGTAGCAATATTTTATTTCCAAAGCTACATGTATATATGATTTATTCCCTCCTTTTTAAATTAAAGATTCATATATTATTTAAGAAAAAAACTAATAAATTCATAATAGAAAATGATATTTTTATATAAAAATTATCGTTATAGATTCTATAGCGACAGTTTTTACCGGTGTTATACATCTATAGTGACATTTTTCATGTGGAAATGTAAAAAAATATTGTAGAAATATTAATTTTTAATTTAAAAAAATGGAATATATAGGTAGTGTATTTTTGGTTAGTTTTAAAATCTAAGTGATGAAATATTAAAAAAATTAAGAATATATATGTTTTTATAAAAATATATCCATAATTTTAAAATTAAAAATAGATTGGAATTTGGAACGTCGGATTGGAAAATGTGCCACATGGCAGGCATGCAAGTGCTAAAAGGAAGTACTAGTAAGTATCACGTGTGCACTAGTATACCTCATCATGCAGTCTTTCTCTGCCGCACGGATTCAAGTGTAAAAAGGGCCTTCTTCTGGCAGTCCTTTTAACCTGTAGGTTCCGTTTGGAAAAGAAAAGTAAAATGGAAAATCCATTTTATACTTTTGAGGGTATAATAGTAATTATAAAAATAATTTGGTTTAAAAAAAGATTAAATATTTATTTTTGTCAATTTCTCCCTCTTTTTATTGTTTATTATTAACTGCGTTTGCCGGGAGTCGAACCCGGGTCTATTTCTTGGAAGGCAATAATCCTAACCGTTGGACTACAAACGCTTCATTTAATGTCATTCTCTAAATGATAACCTAATCAAAATGTTGTCAATATATATATACAAACACTAGACAAACAGTGGAGTCTACTGATATATAAAAATAAAAAAACTCGTCACTTAATGTAATTTTATGGGGTCTCTAAAGATAAATTAAATTTAGAATTATTTATATTTCTAATTTTAGAAATTAATAAAGTGATCATGAATTACTTTGATTGAACAGTGCTGAAAATATAAAATTTTCTTCAAAATTATTGTTTAAGAGATGTATATAATTGTGGGATTTTGGCTTCACAGCGGCATTTACTTGGTGTTTGATTACATTTAACAGTTCATATCTAAATACTTATATTTGTATCTTAACTATTCAAAAAATCTCTTAATACAAAAATATGAAATGTTAAAAATACATTAAGAGGCGAGCCGTTAAAATATATTAAGATGCAATCAAACAACAAAAAAAAAAAAAAAAAAAATACAAACAGACGAGGTGTTGTGAATCGTATATTCCCGGAAATTAGATTTTCATCGATAAATAAATCAAAGGTTCTATGGGTGCTCAAAGGCCTAAAACTGCATGGATGAGACAACAGACTGATCATTAGGACGGCTTTTGAAGGCCTGGATCTTATAGGAGCCAAAAAAGTTGCCATGGAACATATAAAAATTCAAACACAATTTCTAGTTGAAAATCATTCTTCTCCTCTATATGATACAAGTTCATCACCCTCTTGATACACGTATAAATTATCTCAAATTATGAATATAGGGGCCGACCCTATCTGTTACATCCTTGTAGCCCCCTAAAAATAATTGGCTCACCTTAAAGCAGATCGTCGGGTAACTTAATTTCTAAATAAAATTGCATGCAAGCATAACAAGTACAATTGCAAGAAGTAGAATGAGATGGACAATCAGAATCTTTTTTTTTTTTCAAGCTGTAGGAGCATATTCTTGGATTACTGAAGCTAGCTTATTCCGATTTTCCTCAGTCTTGGCCCTTATCAGGAAGGTCCTAGCAACAACGCTATCATTGCCGCCACCATCATCGCCGCCACCATCATCCTACAAAAACAAAATCATAATTACAGATAAAAAGTTTCACGAGTCTTTGATCATACTCATATTGTAGCACGTTTGCGTGAAATATCTTTTAAGTTCACTATTGTACACTAACGCCTAATATATGGATATGTAATTCGAAGGTCATGTAATTGACTAACAAAACCATGTGGAACCCTGAAGAGAAGATGCCACTACCCCAGAAGTGGGTAGAACCTTTACATATACTATTTCTAAAATTTTGCTGAGTTAAAAGTTAGTCGAGTGTTTGATTGTATGTGTTACTTGGCCATTATATTTATGCCAAATGAACAAAAACCGAAACAGAACAAATATATTAGTCACGAGGGGTTACCGAAGTATGGAAAATTGCAACTATGGAATTTTTCTGCATAGTTGTCTTGATGCCTGGGTATAGCAAAGCATTAAGCAATACTTTCCCAACCTGCCATGAGAAAAATAAAATACTAAAATTATGGGGAAAACTAACAAGTGAAAAGAATAATATATCTAATTTCACAAGTCATAAGCTGTAAAAATAGAAATCCATGCCAAATAAAGCACCGGTTGCATGTTCAAAGTATTGATATATCAAGCTGAACTCAAATTTGTAAAGAATATATCTCAGAAAGATAACGCACATCATTTCGTACAAGAATTGTTGGTTTGGATTCTTTGGTGCCCTTGCTAACACCTTCTTTACACTTGATGGATAACTGACCGGTGCCTTTATCTTTCCATACTTCTTTATCATCAGGATCATTTGACTGAACAGGCAGAAAAATAATAAAGCACTAAATAATATATCTTGAGCAAAATTACTCCACTTAAAATATCACTAGCTTGAGCAGAAAAACCAATAACATATCCCAAGTCATCAAAATAATTAATATGATCAACTGAAACCACATTCAACCAAAAATTGGATACACAATTTAATAGTCTATCACGGGAAAGGTAAGAGGTATTTCGCAGCCTTGAGATGTAGGGCTTCAAACGAAATGATAGGTGAAATAGAGTTATCAATGTCTACACCAGGCAAGTGCGAGTAAAGCAGTGTGTAAGGCCAAAGGCAAGGCATAGATTGTTTGCATGACTTGGCCCCATGCGATTGGGGAGGTTTACAGTAAAAGATGATATTTAGTTATAACCGTCTTAAAACTTAATCTCAAATATTCAATTAAAAAGCCATCTCACAGGAAGTATAGACACAACACACAAGAACACATGTAAAAGTAGGATATTAAGGTTTCCTCTCATTTTTCTTTTTCCTCTGTTCTTTATATATACGTCACATACAGCAAAATGATGAGCATATAATTTTGAAAAATCAAATTTAAAAAATATATACAACGCCTCAACAATAATTATGGTGAAGAAACTACCTTCACATAAAGCTTGCATTTCATTTCATGTACTACAGTAACACCCATCTCTTCAGTCTTCTGCACTGATGGGCTGCTAGGCTGCTCCACATCATCCTCTGCAAAGTATTTTCAGAAAGAATATAAGCTAATCCTACAAAATGCTTTTTATTTTATTTAATTACAACTGGGCATTAATTTTTGAATTTACAGTGAGGTAAGCTTCTAGTGCATGAAATGCTGTCCAAAATGGTGAATTGATATATCAAACAAAAGTAAAATAATTTCTAGCTGAGGACTCAAAATAGTTGATTTGTTTATCTAATCAGTAATCATTATGTAAGATGAATGACCCGAGTATTTGGGGACTAGAGCCTTGTAAGCTTATAAGTCAATATTTCTAAAAAATATTAGGATATTAGAAATCAATCACTTGTTGGGGAATAGTTTGGAGAGCTTAAGATAAGTAGAACTAACACTGAAAATGTCTATAGCAAACTCAGAAATATAAATGAGGCGGCTATGACGAACTGACAATGGGGTTCTGTCGACTCTGTCCAAAAGATTTCAAAAATTCATGGTCTAATCTGCTTTGAAAAAAGGTGACTAATTACCAGATAATTTAAAGATATACCACAAAACTTAAAAAGGTAAGCAATAGAACAACATTATTAACAAGCTTCTTCAGAAAGAAAAAGTTTCAACAGCTCAAGATCATAAAAGATCCTTCCAGCGGTCTTTGGTTCATTAAAAAATGACTTGGAAAAAACAGAGTATGGTATAAACAATAAAGTCAAAGTTGCAGATTAATAGGCTCGCTTGCTTCAATATTATAATGTTGAAAATTTTTATAAACAATCACACATTAATAACGATACTAAAGATTTTGGGCCGCATAGACCTTGAAAACAAGGCTAGCTAACTATTTAAGAAAAGAAGTCCTGTTATCAGCTAAACTGCAGGGGAGATTCTTGTTTGTTCCGAGTCTCTGACTATTTCACATATATTGAAGATTTTGTTTCCTTGAATAGAGCAGGCAAGACACTTTACTAGTGCATCAAACAGGCAGTCCAACTTTGTCCCTTATTGTAATACATTCACAACTATCAACACGCACCATATCACAATTGTCAACATGCACCATATCAAACAAAAATTCGCCTAGGAACAACAAAAAGGGATAATCCCTCGGCATAGTTTGCAATTTTTTTTTAAACAAATATGAAGAACCATAGATCTAGAGACATCTATTAGCATAGTGTATAAATTAAGAAAAAGAAATACCCCATCAAGTTGGTAATATATCATAGAACAAAACTTTTTTAAAAAAAATATTAGAAAAATTGTATGTAGTATATTTGAAATTTGAACACAGAAAAATATTTCCACAAAAGGGAAAAACAGCAATTATGATTACCTTACAGCTCATTTGAACACAAAACTGTAAAATATGTAATACTATCATTACCAACAGAGGGATAATCTGATAGGGGTAAACAACTACTATTGTGGAAAAAGGAAGGATTCACATCTCACCTCCATCAGCATCATTTGAAACATCATGGCTTACAGGAATCGAGCTTTGACTTCCTGAGAAAAAATATGATACAAACCAGGATGAGTTCAAAAACTTTACAATTTTATAAAGCTGGCATGTAAATATTTTAGTTTTCTAAAATCGCTGGAACAAATGGCAAAGATATTCAAAGTACAAACTGTCAACAAAGTTATTCTTACAAGGAATCATTTGCTCCCATATATTTTATCTCTTATTTTTTATTTCAATAGGTATATAGTTTACCACTAATAAGATAAAGTGATGCATTTTTTTGTAACATTTTTTATAATTAAAGTGATACATAGTTATCATGAATGTGACTCCAAAGTACAAATATAAACAAAATAGAAATATATTCAACATATTAAACTTTAAAAATGGATAGAAATATTACTTAAACTATGCTATTATTTCAAGGCTTCAACTAACCATAGTAAAAGTGAAATTTGTAAGACTCACGATTTCACCTTATCAGATGAGTCTTCTAGAAGCCCATAACAGAAAATTCAAAGAATTTATCATCCCAATCTTTAAGCATCATACTAGCTTGATGTTTTCTATTTGCATCCAAAATTACCTTCAAGTATCATTTTGAACCTTTACTCGGAAAAGTAATCTTATCCTTTTATAATGGAGAAGGCCAAAAGTTCTTGTAATTGATGGCTATAGTTGTATTTAGCTCTTATCTCATGTCCATCTCTGTTGAACCATATGGTTTCTTATGGAAAAACAGTAGTTATGAGGGGCAGAGATTTTAGTTAAGGGAAAAACCCAAATAAATGAATGATAACTAATTGGAACAAGAAAAAGATCCTTACTCTTCCACCATATTGGAATGGATGGAATTCCTAATCTCCTATTCAAAATAGCCTTGCCTTTCTCAAGTGATTTATTGATCATCTCACGTGATTTAGAGTGAAATTGTCAAGAACCAGTTCGCATACAATCTTTAATCTTATGTTCTTAGAGAATGGGTCCAACCACGAATCATATGCTTTATCACTCCCCCTCTTGTGCAAAGTGCAAACCACACAAGTGAAGGGACTAAACAAGTTGCATCATGTTGCAAACTCCAAACAGAAAATTCAAAACCCAAGAGGCAAGAACTTGTAAGCCAAAATTTTGATAACCATTAGGAGTTTCGAATTACTCTAAAAGCTTAAGCACTCAGTGAATAGACCAATAACGTATATCATGCTTTAAAACAAGTACCTATAACTCTTCTACTAAGACGACTATTTTAGTCTCCAAGTGTAAGAATACATGATAACTCAGTTATGGGGAAAAATAGCATATTTTTAGTCTTCAAGTGTAAGAATACATGATAACTCAGTTATGGGGAAAAATAGCATATTTGCTCATGATATAGCGATTTTTGAACTATAATGACATAGTTACTTAAAATTGTTCGCAAATAATTATTGTTAACGGAAACATAAACCCATGAATTTACAATTTCGAGTTGATGAGGTAAAAAAGATTCAAAAGAACAAACGGAACGTTTGACAGATGAAACTTAAGAGGTCAGGCCTAAAGTAGCGCAAAATAAAATTATGGAACAAACACGAATTCAGCACCGCAAATTGTTCTCTCTGTTTAATTGATTACAGCTGATGCAGATAACATATGTAAGCTATTAATTATATACGAATATACAACCATACTACTATAATCCAAATACTGATCTTCTCAAGGTGAGCAGTGCACTCATATTTAAGTGAAATAACTGAAATTAAGAGAAATAACACCTACCAAATGAAAATGGAGTTTGACTACTAAAGAGAAGTCCAGAGTTCCATGACATTGCAAAGCCTGTAGTTGTAGTAGTGGCAGCTGGAGTAATCCCAGGTTTCTCTGAGAATGTTTTTATCTCATTATTCTTATTTTCTGCATCAGGTTTCTTCTGAAAAGGAGAGCCCCATGTTATCCCGAAGCCTGCACTCGTACCAGCAGGAGCAATCCCAGGTTTCTCGGGGATTGGAAACGTCCTTATCTCATTATCCGTACTTTCTGAAACAAGTTTCTTCTGAATGGGATTGCCCAATGACATTGCAAAACCAGAAGTTTGACCAGCAGGAGGAATCCCAGGTTTGTCCAGAAGTGATTTTATCTCATTGTCCTTGCTTTCTGAAATAAGTTTCTTTTGAGAAGTCTGCGATCCTAGTGCAGACAAATTTTCTGCTTTAGCAGATTTTGCCTTAAGCCAATTGACAACATCACTAAATTTCTCCTACACCAGGATAGAGATAGAGATATTGAAACTACCCAATAATGTCAGAGAAACAACAGTTCTATTCACAGAGTTATATTATCAACTTAGGACTAGCTTGAGAGATTTTGATACCTACCATAATGTTTGAAGCATGAGTTAAATAGTCTTGGATTCCATCTCCCCAAAGTTCATCGGGGTGATTCTGTAATTGTGTTTGGACCCAGCTGTATAATGACACGAATGTTAACATGGGTATTATATGCATGACTTCAAAAGGAATATGGATATAGGAAAACATAGGACCATGTATGTTGGTGGAAATTAAAGTAATTAAGGTCTAGCAGTATACTTTTCAAGGATGAGTAAGGCACTCTTCGTAGAATGGTAAAAAAGGTGATATTAAGAAGAATAAAAGGACGAAAAGATATTTTCAAGTAAAAATGGGGAAGAAATTAACTGTAAAAATTAAAGCCAAATCATAAACATGGGATTGGTCCATTCACATGGATTGACCAAATAAAATTTTGCTGACTAGGGCTTCAATATTAGCGGAAGGGAAGTAATACTAGAACTGAAGAAATCTTTTCTTATGAGTTTACACCCAACAAACTTATTAACAATATCAACTAAAACAGTGACTAAATAACATTGGATGAAGGTGCATATGTTGCAGTAGAAAAAGATGGACCTTGCAAATTGGGTATTGAGAGCTCTCACATGCTGTCTAGATGATTCAGCTTGCCGCATGTCCAGTGGTGGCGGCGACTGCTGTAGTGAATGTTCTGCTCTGTGAATATCAAACTGGCCTCCTACCATTATTCTTTTACTTTGAAACTGCATCATGATAGCAAATAAAGTTTTTTAAAATAACAAGATACATTTACGTAGAGTACATATATATATATATATATATATATATATATATATATGGGAAAAATGTATGTACATAGCTGTGTAGTACAGAGTCGGCTATGGCCCAAAAAACCCGTCGTCATAGCCAGATTGTGTAATACACAGCTGTGTATATACATATAACCCTATATATATATATATATATATATATATATATATATATATATATATGAAAACACACACGAACATATATACTTGGCTAGTTGTCACTTCATATAAAAGCCAAAATATCATGCTGAGTTTTAACATTTTCCAACCCAAATTCTTGTACCTCTTATTCAAAAAAAAACCTCTTAAGTTCAAGTTTTAGATATTGCCATTCAAAGTCAGAAACTTTGGGGAGAAAAACTCAAAATCAATACATCTCCAGGAGTAATTGGATCTATTAAATACACAGACACAGAAATGCACATAAAATTGTATGTATAAACACACAAAATCAGGGTTTATGAGTGAGGGAATTGGAACTTACAATAGAGTCGTTGGTCTCAGGATTCGAATCCGATACACCGAAACGTTTAGTTCCTTTCATAATTGTTTCACCGTTGATCAGATTGAGAGTCAGTCGGGTTAAAAATTAGGGTTCTTCTTTTTGAAATTTTTTGCTCAGTTTTTCGTTAACGAAGACAAAGGAATAATTTTTTTTGATGGGATTCAATTGGGTAGTGCATGTAGTTAGTATCCTAGCCGTTAAGTTAAGGTGGGGTATTAACTTTCAATTTTAAACCGTTGGATTAGTTGATAGGGACGAAATTGGCTATTAGGGCTAACGAGGCCTGTTATTTTGCACATGGGCCTGCTAACACTTCACGACGGGTGGTCAGTCGTTGGATCCCACCAATTACATTTGATTTTGATGCGGTCCAATTTTTTTCATATGGGCCGAGGCCCTGGGTTTTAAATTGGATCAATTACATATTCTATTATATTTTTTAAAATAATTATAACAATAGTGCACTCATAAAATATTTACATAATTAATACATTTTCCATATTAATCCACTTATTCACCCTAGGCAATGCGTAATCCACTTAGATTTTGGGATGCAAGTACTTAAATTACTGAAAATTGTATTTTTTATAAATTAAAAAAAATGACTAATAAGATGTTAAGTAGGACAATTATAATGTGGTGAATAGAATCATTTTAACCATGGGTATACAAGGATCAATGTCATGTAATTGTAACAAGTCATTTTGTATGCAAGCAAGCAGCCTGAGCATAAATCATACATTGTATTCTTTTTATGAACTACTAATACAGTCTTCTTACACTTCTTAAAGATATATCTTTAAAATGATAGCTTTAAAATAAATAAAAAGGCAAATGTATCCTCAACATTTGCCACAAATAGCATTTATATGTAAGATTGCATATCTAGAGGGGGTTCAAAATTGGTTGTAATTTGTTATCTGGTTTTAGGTGTTCACTTATGCAAGGTGTTTTGTCAGCAATTTGTGGTCCAGTCTAAATCTTTTGAATTTGTCAATTTTGTATTACAATTATTTGATATTAATGATATTTATTTTTCCGATCAAAATATGTATGTGTGTGTACGCGCGCGTGCTAAAAATATATCTCTAATTTTTTAGAACAAACTATAAAAAAAAAATCTATAATTTAGTAACAAAGGGGGAAGAGAAAACAATCAAGTACTTACCTAAATAACTCAAAATTGCACCATCATGCCGTCACCTAAAAAAGTAGAGGAAGTAAAATAAATAACTAAAAATACCTGGGCCACAGCCTCAAACTGGCTTTAGTTAGTACATTTCCTAGAAGTCGATTTTGGTACATTTCCTTGGCATTATTACAAATCAATCGTGCATTCAAAAAGTAATGAATTTTATGAGATTCATCACACATTTGAGACGAGTTGAAACATTTTTCAAACTGCAGAATTCAAGCAAAGAAATGTACCCAACTCGACTCCTTCAAATTCCTGCCTACAACCAACTAAAATTATCATGGAAACAACACTGAGTTGTTGTTGTTGTATCCAACTCCAGTATTCACATCTACATAGCCAAATTGAAGAGATCAAGAAACAGATGATTCACCAAAGAAGTGAAAATATCAGCCTCCAACTCTAAAGCAACCTCTTCTTTATCTTCTTCTAATTTTCCCCACATGCCACCCTTTTCCATATCTCTAATGTAAGCTTGCCTGTTCCTTTGCACCTCCCATCCCAAAAACAGTTCTTGTGGCTTCCCATTGATCCAATCTTTGGCGACATCTAACAGCTCATATGAGTCGTATGCATTCTCTTCGATTATTCCCTCCCTAAAGAAATCCAAGAAAAGATTTTCTGCCTTGAATTTGAAGCTAACTGATGGGGTTTTTGCCTTCATTTCTTCTAGTAACTCTACCGCCTTTGTTTCTGTTTCGTTGTCCTCCTCCTCTTCCTCGTCAGAAATATTATTTTCCAGGATTGGCAATAAGCAAGTCTGCAAGGTAGATCCAACAGATTCACGATCAAAGTCGGATAATGCAATTCGTTTCTCTAAGTCCACTGGCTCCAGTTGGGATAGGCTCTCAAATCGTCGAAGCTTCTGCATGAGTTTGTGTCTTGGTCCTGAAAATTGATGAATAAGTGACAGTAATAATTAAGTTCTCAACAAAATATATATGGATAGTCAAAGTATACTGTTGGGTTCAAGAACTTGATAAGTTTTGACAAGGATAAGAAAATGGAAAAAGTGTGTTAATTATTAGTACCTTCCACACGAGCGGCCCTGCGCTTAAAAGGTGAAGAAACCTCCTCCTCTGCCTCGGCATCATCGTTGTCGAAAGGGTAATCGAGCACAGATACTGGACTAAACTGTTCCTTAGCCTCCTCATTAGGCCATTGTTTCTGCTATCAACCATCCATCATGTTAATTATATTCGAGTTTGAAAAGAAAACAAAGCAGTATTTCAATATATACTCGACGACCCATATATATTTTCAGATTTACATCAAACTTCATAATTGTAAGACATAGTCATTGCATTGAATTTAATAAGTAATTATTTTAGTACGATTGTTTATTCTCTTTAGGCACCTCATGAAATCTTACTTACAAACATGTACAATTCCATATTAGTATTTCTTTGCACTAATACAAAATAAATTAAAACTAGTGTCTTAGGCTGATTTGTGAGGCACAATCCTTTCCTTTGTACCAATAAATAAATTAGTAGTAGTAATGTTCAATTGTTCATATTAAACAAAGTCCAACTTTCAACATTATTAGGATATTCCTATTGTAAGCAAAACAGAAGCTACAAAAGCCTTGATAAAGTAAATCCCAAGACTAATTTTGACGCATTAAAGTCCATCCTATATACTATTATCTTCGTTACTAAAAGATTATCGTTTAAATTTTTTGCACATATATTAAGAAAGTATCATTTACCAAGTAAACTTTGTTTGAAATTTCATCACTACCCCTTTATGAGAAGTTAAAAACTATTAATATAAGGGAGAGAATTTCTTAGGACAATAACAGAAGGTAGGGGTCATATAGGAAAATAAATAATTTATTCTACTTGAAAGTTATAAACGACAAATATTTTAAAATAAATTTATTTTTTTTAAAATAACAATCTTTTAGTAATAGAGAGAATAACATTTAATATTTTTTTTCCATTTGAATGTTGCTTATTTGGCAATGTTAGCTAGAGTAGGCAAACAATAAATAAATAAATAAATAAAAATGAAAGGTTGCCGTTTTAACTTTGAACTTACTATATACCCAGAGGAACAAGTCAACTATAGAAAAATACAAAACGCTCTTTTGTCACCGACATAAATGGTTAAATTTTAATGCCCTACCAAACAGTTGTTTGTATTTATGACAACATAAGAGTAGCGGTGATCTATCATTTTGTGTATCATGGAAATTATTATATCCATTCTTTAATATAAGTCGTTTTAGAAAAATATTTTTATTTTTTAATATAAATCGTTTAAGAATTTTAAGTAAGTATTAATTGCTTAGTTTTTAATATTACCCCAAATATTAAATATAACTTTAATTCTCTCACTATTTTTTATCCAATAAATAACAATCTCTTCTTTCAATACAAGAGCAATATAGACAATTGATATTATAGTTAATGCTATACAATCATTACCTTAAGAGTTCTTCTAGGCTGACCGGGATTTTCCGACCGAGGTAGTGACCGGCCGGAATTTTTATTTTTATTTTTTTTTATTTTGCTTTGTACTACAAAATAATTAATGTGATTTATTGGAACTGAAATTTTTATAAAATGCAGTGATTTAGGTGTCTTTTTGGATACACGTAATAAACAGGGTTATACAGTCTGTACAACCCTATTTTTTACGTGTATATAAATGATACCTAAATCACTGTATTTTGTAAAAATTTCAGTTCCAATAAATCACATTAATTATTTTGTAGTACAAAGCAAAAAAAAAAAAAAAAATCCTGCCGGTCACTATCCCGGTCGGAAAATTCCGGTCTCCCTAGACTTTTTATTACCTTAATACTTGTGCATAACCTTAAAACAACCTATATTAAAGAACGGATGGAGTATATACAGTCGCGAGTTTCAACGCCATGGATTCCGGTATTAGACAACTTATAGCGGGATCGACGGCGTTGGAGTACCCCATGATTACGTATCCGAGGTGTACTCAATACTACAAGTATTACCAAGCCGAGCCCCACTTCTCCAGCTGCTTTCCCGCAGTGAAATTCAAATTTTCTATAATGTCCCTCATTCTTTAAAATTTTCTTATTTCTAAAAATAAAAACTAAAATCGACTCTCCCACTACATTCAAAAAAGTTTTTTTAATAAGCGTAAAATTTTGACTATTTATATAAATATTGTTCTCACGTTATTAATACCATTTTGTTAAATTATACTTGTCTTGAAAGTAAAATTATAAAAAAAATCATACTATTTGCCGAGTGCAAATTCTAACACTAATAATTATCGGTCCTTCTAGGGGTTAGGAACTTCAAAATTTTATTTTTTTACTTTGACTTCTAAAAAATATACAGTATTTATTTTAATTGAAATTTTTATAAAATTCAATAATTTTGGTGTAATTTGGATACTTATAAAAAACAGTGTTATAAAAATTTAAGTTAGAATTAATATTATACATTTTTTGAGAGTCGAAGCAAAAAAAAAATAAAAAATTTGGACCGACTGCTAGACCGGACCCTAGAATTATTGAATAATTATAGGTTCTACTGTCATCAAAACATAAAAACCCGATAATGTAGCAATTACGAGTTAAAGAGCACACCCATATCCAAAATCACCATAATTTTTACCTGATCACTACAAAAAGTGTCATATATTGCCATTAGAATTTAGCATATTAAATTTATTTTGTAGTCCTAACAAGAATATAGAAAGCCTAGAGAATAAAAAATAGAAAATGGAATTTTAGTGGTAAAAAACAATTGAGGGGAAGCTTCAAGTTTAGTTCGAACAACAGACAAGTATAAGGACTATTCCATAAATTAAAAAAAAAGTAGGTGCCAAGTAGTACTCCGTAAATAAAAAACTCTCACCTTTGGGCTATCGATAATACAGTTGGCAGTAGGAGTGGTAGTTGCATCCGTGGAATCCTCACCGACTATTTTGCCGACTTCGTCATCCGTTAAAACCTTCTCGCATGAGTTTACCGTCTCAGAATTACCGCTCGAGCACGAGCTACTCCTAGTAAATTCGCTATCCGACCAGCTGCTGCTGTAACTTTTCTTACTTTTGCCGCTACTCTCACTGCTGCTGCTGCTACACTTTGTAGAAGAAATGGGATTGGTTACTGCGGTAGTTACGGTGGTAGTTTTGGAGAGAGAAAAATCCGAGGTGTCGGATTTCTTTTCAACTACAGTCTGAAACGATTTCCACCGTTCGATCTCCTTACGATCGGATTTCTTCCAGAAACTTCTCTTGAATAGCTTTCTAGAAAAACTACTTGGTAAAATTGTTTTTTTAGGCTTGACGACGGCGGCGGCGAAAGGGAGGTGTTTGACGACGTTGATAACCGCATCAGAAGCTTTCTGAAACGCCGACTTAGCCGTAGATGAGTCGGCTGATTTTGATCGCCAGACGGTCGGTGGTTGATGATGAGACTTGTTCTTTTTAGTGAGATTGATTTCGATAAGAAATCGAACGGATGGGGTGCAGCATTGGCGCCGGGTAAACGATCGGAATCCGCTGGATGAACATGAGTTTAGTTCATCTGACAGATAATCTTTCAGCATAAATTGTTTTTTCAGTTTTGGATCAGAATAAGGAACCAACAACGCCATTTCTCAATTCAAAAAAATGCCACTGAAAATTCGAAATGAGGCACAGCAAAAAGTAAAATTAGGGTCTGAATGAAAAGCAGAGAGACAGAAATGCGGTGTTAATTTGTAGAAACAGGAAGTAGTACAAAGAGCATTTAAGTATCAAAAGATGAATTGCATGAGTGTAAATGGTAAAGATAAAGCTGGTGCCATTAATGTTCAGATACTGATCTCATAAAGAAAGTTAACAGGCTTTTTTAAGAGAGAGAAAATGCTGATCAATGAATAGGAAGAGAGAGGGGATTTAAAGGAATTGGGTTTTATGTTTGAGGGTGAAAGAGAAAGGTAGGTTCTTAATCAGGTGAAGATCTCAAGGTAATTTTAAATAAATTAAATTAAATTAAAATGGAGAAGAAGAAAGAAGGAAGAGAAGCATTGGCAATGGAGATATGCATATATCAGATTTGAACAGAGTGAGTGACAGGAAAGGTAGAAGCTTGGATGCTTCTTCCAGTGGTTTTTTGAATCTTAAGTTTGATTATTTAATTGTTTAAATGCGTTTAGTTTTTTTGTTTTTTTTTAATAAATCACACGTTCGATTTAGTATTTGTTTTTTTGTTTGTTTTGAAATCTAATCAAATCTCACTCAGCTGTTAGACTCAATACTGACTAGAGTTTGACCTTCATAACTTTCCAATAGCATCCCCAGGCGCTTAACTGTAACTCCATTCACTTCGATTATACCAATCATTTTGAAATAAATAATTGACTAATTATACTCTCTAGCTTCCATATTTGAGTCAATGCTATGTATTCCAAAAAATTTCACTTGAATTATATTGTGAAAGTTTTGACCGACTTATTGCAACTTATGTATATACATTCTGATAAATAAAAAGTAATTTTTGTAAGCTAAGAATTTACTAATGGTTGTGTAGTTAAAAATAACACTCACAAAATCATGTTATTTTATTGTTTTAAAATAGAATAATAAAGATTTTGTATAGTTTTGAGACTGAATTCATAGTAAATCTCAAACTTGAAATAATTTTTTTCATTATTCTAACATACTTCCTCTGTTACTTAATATAAATCGTTTTAGAGAATTATTTTTGTTCCTTAATATAAGTCGTTTGAATATTTCAAGTAAGCATTAATTGCTTAGTTTCTAATATTATCTCAAGTAATAAATATAATTTTGGTTCTCTCACTATTTTTTATCCAATAAATAACACTTTTTTTTATTATAAGGGCAATATAGACAATTGATATTACATGTAATGTTATATAATCATTTTTTATACTTATGTACAATTTTAAAACGACTTATATTAAGTAACGGAAGGAACGTATATAGTATTTTGTTCATTTGGATTGTTAAAAAAATCTCGGAGATTGTTGAAGTTTAGGTAATAAAAGGTTCGGTGCATTCATACAATTTTGGGGGTGCTTTAATAATTAAACATATTTAAGGGTGAGATTTGATAGCTATAAAAATCATAAATTTTGAAAATTAATTGAGTATGAAGGACATCAAAATATGCATGTCCCATTATTTTTCGAATAACAAGAGTTTCATATATCTCTATATATATAGTTTATTATAGTGGCTTTAAATAATCATATATATATATATATAGAGGCTTGATCTTAAGCTCACCCGTTATCCAACTCACCCGAGCTCACTCTTCTTTAGCGACGGATCCGACGACGATTCGATCATACAACCGTCGTCTATACTTTTAGCGACGGACAACATATAGCATCGCTAAAAGTATAGGCGACGGTTGTATGATCGAACCGTCGCCGGGTCCGTCACTAAAGGGGGGGTTAACTCGGATGAGTTGAATAAGTGGTGAGCTTAAGATCCGGACCGAATTATAACTTCAATGTAGTTGCCAATACAACCCAAAGAAATTAAGAGAGACACAAATTCACATTAGGAAATCAGCACTCAACAGAAGAAATAATTTTTTAAAAATACCTTCTTTTTCGGACATTTAATTCAAAAAATTAACATATAAATGGAATATTAATTAATTGTTTAGATTATGTAAGCGGAACCTCAAGTGCTCATCTGAAGAAAGAAATTCAAGATTTTTAAGATTATAAAAAAAAGTAATAATAAAAATTAAATACAACCATGACTAGATTAAAAAATTAAAAACCAAAAAAAAAAAGTAGGAAAAGGCCCATCAAATAAAGCCCAAACCAAACCAAACCAACCCACCCCCCTCGCCCCCTCGCCCCTCCCCCCTCGCCCCTCCCCCAAACTACTTTTTATGGGTGAGTGGGATCCAACAACTAAAAGTTAAAAATGTTTTTGAAGGCTTGTTATAATACAAAAACTCTATGTAAACATGGATATGAGTGTATTTGAATTTCACTTATTTATATTTTGACCAGAATAGCTCGTTATAATATCATGAAACATAAGTGAAGAGATAGATATAAGGACTGTTTGTTACATACTGAATAGCTGAATCGGTCAGCCATTCAGATGATTTGAGCTGAACGGTTTAGTGTCATTTTTTTGGCTAAATGGGCTGTTGAATGAAATATTTTTTTTACAATATTAACTATTATATTAAGTAATATTAAATAAATTTAAAATAATTTTTAATTTTTTCAAAGGGATAAAATAATATAAATATGTGATTCATATATTTTAAATATGTTAATTATCAAATAATTTTTTTTATTCAATATTTAATTTCATTTAAATTCAAAACTATTTTATTTAATTTTTATGAGACAGCATAGTCTTATAGATGAAGTTTGTATAATTAGTAGCACATTATATGATGGTAGTAAAACCAGCAAAACGGGAAAAAATAATCATGTAGAATTACTGTAGTAGGTCCACCACATAAACTGATAAAAGTAGAATATTGCAACTTAAGTTACATTTTCAGTATATGACTGAACGTAAGATTATGACTGAAAGCATGGAAAGGACAACCTAGCCACCACCAAATGAGATTACTCAATTATACACCATAATAATTCAAAAATAAACTACGTCACGTTTAAAATCAAATATTTAAATCAGAAGCATATGCTACCACACACACATATATGGTTGTTAATTCATGGCAATTGGTTGTCTAAATTATTATTCCAACACTTAATATGTCAGTCGTAGATCAATTAAATATAAGGTTGAGATCGAAAGTAATATACACTGTTAATCACAATTGATATCGTAGTATTGATATGGGGAAAAAAACCCTAAATTCAATCATGTCCCTTCGTTTTTATTTTGTACGATATAGATAGTGTATGTTAGCTTTTACTACATAATAATATATTTAGAGAATTGTTAAATTCACAACACTTTTTGTTATTTTCACAACAAAAGTGTCGTTGTAGATGTATAACGACGGTGAAAACCGTCGTTATAGGATCTATAGCGACACTTTTGTTGTGAAAATAATATTTTCTGTTGTGAATTTAACAATTCTCTATATTTAAGAATGTAAACGAATCAAACCGAGACGAACAAAGATCTACTCGAATTTGATTCGAAATGATAAATTTGTACTCGAATTCGAATTGTATTTAAAAAATTATACTCAGATTCGACTCGACTCGAATATTTATTACTCGAAATCTATCCGACTAGGATCGAATTATATTCAAACTACTAGCGAGTTTCAAATTCAAGCTCGAATTCAAATCTCCACATAATAACTAGTTTTATAATAAATATAATTATAAATTAATTTTGTTATTTTACTTAGAAATGAGAAAATATATTTATTATTACACTACAAATATAAAAGCACAATTAAAATTAAAAATAAAATAAAATAAAAATAATTAATTATCTTAATTTGATTTAAATTTGTTTATATTATAAGAAAATGTATCGAGCATCTAATCGAATCTATATCAATCGAGTATGTATCAAATCACAATTAAGAATTCGAGTAGTTTGAATATTAAACAAGTTGAGTATAACCTTGTTCAGATTTTACTCATATTTTTATTCGAACTATTTTTAATACTCAAATTTAAATCATATTATTAACAAATCCTAGTAGTCTGACTCAAACATAATATTTAAGCACAACAGTACGATTCTCTATACTTGTAGCATATTTGTAGTTAAATGCTACCAGTTTCAAAATTAATAATTCCCTTTTTATATATAAGACTCTTTTTATGGGATAAAGGAGTAAAAGAATTTAAAATAGTACACAAAATTGACTTGGTAAGTAAGCCCAACTTGTAATGAACTCAAAAGCCCACCCACTTCCACTTGAACAGAAATTGTGAAATTAAAATTAAAGATTGATTAATATTTCCATATGTACTCGTTTAGTACCAATTCGTCAGCCATCATTTCTCGTCCTAAAACCCTCCAACTTTCAACCTCACAAGTCACAGACCCACAGAAACTCTGCATTTGCAAATACAGAAAATCAACCCGTAATTTCCTCCCTTTCTCATTCGCTCTTTGGGGGAATTTATGGTATGTTTATCTGTGTATATATTGATATGCAACTGACAAAAACTGAGAGATTTAGAAAGAGTGTCACAGAATATTACTCGGCTCAAATCTTGATACTTTTCTTGTGCATGTTATTAAACCTCATTTCATTTCTCTTTACACCTCTATTTCCCCATTCTTTCTCTCATCAAATTAATACCATGCAACTGTAGCACAGCCAAATCTGATACACGTGTCATCGGAAATTTCTATCAAACCATCTTCAATTTCATCCAATCGAACGATCAGGCTGATTTAGATGAAGGGTGCTGAAGAACAAGCTAGGTCTCTATTTGGGATTTCTCTGTCTGATAGACCCAAGTGGCAACAATTTCTCATATGCTCATCTGGGTTCTTCTTTGGCTACCTTGTTAATGGCATTTGCGAGGTCAATTTAATTATGCTTATCGTCATTTCAGTCAGGATTTCCTGATTCTATATATCTATACCTCTTTTTCTGTGTATGTTTATGTTTTCATTTCATTGTTGTGAATGATTTGAGCTTTTCTTTCTAGTTTTAGATTACCCTGTATTGGGCCTAATACCAAATAGTGAATGAAGATGTTTAGTCTGTGTTCTGCTTTGAGGATTTTTAAAGACCCCATTTCCCAATATCTGTGTATTGGTTGATCGGTTCAATTTGCAATTTTACTGTCAATTTAAAATTTTGGAGTGATACGGGTTGATTAACTAAGAAAATAATGTTTTTCTCCAACAGGAATATGTGTATAATAGGCTTCAGTTCAGGTTTGTCAAAGTTTCTGATCTTGTAAATCTTAATTTATCCCTTTGATCTGTATTCTTATTAATATCTGGTTTTTAATTTCAGCTATGGATGGTATTTTACGTTTGTACAAGGCTTTGTGTACTTGGTACTCCTATACTTGCAGGGATTCACCACCAAGCAAATGGTGAACCCATGGAAAACATATGTGAAGCTCTCTGCTGTTCTTATGGGCTCGCATGGATTGACGAAGGGTTCTCTTGCTTTTCTTAACTATCCCGCACAGATCATGTTCAAATCCACAAAGGTAAACCTCAACCATGTTTTGTCATTAATTTTTTACATTTTGAAATTAGACTTTACCACTTTCAATAGCATATAATATTATAGTCCATTTTAGTTGGGAAGACCCCGTTTTTCTTTT
Organism: Panax notoginseng; assembly: GCA_016801055.1. Lineage (NCBI taxonomy): Eukaryota > Viridiplantae > Streptophyta > Magnoliopsida > Apiales > Araliaceae > Panax > Panax notoginseng. The sequence continues at coordinate 13,739,333 of CM029020.1, forward strand.
CTTTCCCAGAAACCTCAAATTCTGTTGTTCTGACCTTGAGAGTACAGGTACTTCCTGTCATGGTGATGGGTGCGTTTATTCCTGGCTTGAGAAGAAAATACCCACCTCATGAATATCTCTCTGCTCTCCTTCTAGTTGTTGGCCTGATTCTCTTCACCTTAGCAGATGCCAATACGTCTCCTAATTTCAGTGTCATTGGTGTTGTGATGGTATTGGGTGCTCTAGTCATGGATGCGTTTCTGGGCAATCTGCAGGAAGCAATCTTTACCATGAATCCTGATACCACGCAGGTATCTTTGTTAATTCTCTGGTATCTTAGTCTAGGCGTAATGCATTTTGAAGAGTCATAACAAATATATTTGGTGTCATTTAACTTTTGTGCTCTTAAATCTCACAGATGGAGATGCTATTCTGCTCAACAGTAGTTGGGTTGCCATTCCTAATTCCACCCATGATTCTAACTGGAGAATTGTTCACTGCATGGAATTCCTGTTCTCAGGTGTAGAAATCATATATCACCCTTCCCCCCCCCCTTCTTTCCCCTTGTATGCTTTTCTCTTTGAAAAGAGGTTATAGAAAAGAAACATGTATGGTATTTTAGATAAGAGTTGCATTTGCGGTAGTCATGTGTAACGTGTCCAATACGTTCACCCACCTCTTAAGAACTTCCTGGGAGAAATCAATGATTTGAGAGTTGAACTTCTACTTTATTAGTTTATTCCAATTCCCCAACTGTATCATGTAGGATGGTTCTGCTGTTGCTTTAAGTTAGCACTGAAAACAAAATAAAACTAATACTGCGACAAAGATTAAAGCATACCAGTCATAAAATGCTAATGGAGGTTAAAGAATAATATAGCTGTATCTCCATTTCTTTTGTTACAAATATATAAACCAACATAGAGAGCTGCTTGTATCGATATTATATCCTGGCGTTCATATGTTATATGTAATTCAGCTGTTTCTTACAAGGGATGCTAGTTATTGTCATTGAAATTATACTGAATGACTTGCTATTACATTTTTGCAGCATCCTTATGTATATGGGGTGTTAGTGTTTGAAGCTATGGCCACATTCATTGGGCAAGTCTCTGTTTTATCACTTATTGCCATCTTTGGGGCTGCCACCACTGCAATGGTAAAATTACATTTCCTTCTTCTCAGTCTCTATTGCAATAATATATGTATTATTTAATCGTCTAATTGTTTAAAACAATGAGTTCATGACACTCAAATTGTTGCTGAATTTTAAATGTCACTTGCAGCACTTCTGGTCAGTAGGTTCAGTTTACTGTGCTTCTCATTAATCATCATAGACATCGTTTCTCTTTCCTGCTTATTTATGCATTTTGTAATGTTTTGCATGCTATGGTAATGTTTCTTTCTTGTTTGATGGTCACTTGTACTCGTACGGATATTCTAACTACAAAGTTGGATTTGATACTGGCACGCAGATAACAACCGCGAGAAAGGCTGTAACTTTGCTGTTGTCCTACTTGATTTTTACAAAGCCTCTCACTGAGCAACACGGATCAGGGCTGCTGCTCATCTCCATGGGAATCATCTTGAAGATGTTACCCGAGAACAAGGCTCCCACTCGAGCTCCAATGTCAAATGCCTCTGTCAAGTATGGAAATTCTTACCTCAGAGAGGAAAGGAGAGCAGTAGAAAGTATTGATGACGAAGAACATGAAGAGAAAAGGCCACTTGTCTGAAAATTAACAATTTGGTAGCCTGGCAAATGTATTTTTCTCTCTCTCATTTTTTATTTTTTTGGTCTCATACCAGTGGATAGAGATACAAAGTAATACTTTAGCCACCTTTGGTTCTTAAAAGTTGAGATTTTATTGGTAAACATAACTCCATCATGGTAATGGTTTCAATCCTTTTGATCATGTTTACATATAGGTAACATCCTTCAATCCTTAAACATGGTGGATGGGAATATGGATGACTTATGTAAGTATATATTTAACAGTGTTTCAAAAAAACTTGCCTAATGAAGTATTTGAATTATTTTACACATTATATTGACCTTTTTTTTTTTTTTATTATATCATCTACCAATCAATCATTCCATTAAACTTTATAGCCTTGATTTGAATTGGACAAAATGTTTACCTTAGTCACCTGATGTAGCATGATGTTTAAATCAAATATTATGTAGTTTCTATGAAATAATGTTAAGTCGTTAACTTAAAAGATACATCCCTACATTCCTATTTAAATGGCATTAAAAAAAATAATTTGAAAACATTTTAATTATATAAAATATTAGTAGCATGTGATTATTTAAATTCTAAAATTTTGCACTTAAGGTGCAACACGTTTATCCATCTCTCTTTAAAAAAAATTATTTAATTCACATATAAGTACATTCTCTCCACATAAAATAATCTTTTCATATTGGATAACGAGTCCAGGTAATTGGTTATAATTAATAAAGGTTGATTATAAAAAATAATGATGGTGTTTGATTGTATCTTAACAATTCATCTATTAATGTATCTTAACAATCAATATTTTTGTATTAGGAGGTCCTCTGAATAGTTTAGACTCATATTTGTATATTAACTATTCAGGAGACCTCTAAATACAAAGATGGTAGTTGTTAAGATGCATTAAGAGGTGAGTTGTTAGTTGCATTCAGAATACACACAATTCACTTAAAAATTCAAAAACATCATATATTTAGAGAAATAATAGAAGCTCTAAAACATCACTTAAATAGAAACGGAGTGAGTATTTGATAGTTATTTATGATATTTGAGTTTGTAAGTAGTTTTAATGTTTGAAATAGGTAATTTTTATTAATTTAGTTGGTTTCAAAATAATTTATTTATTAAAATTAAATTCACACGCACACTATTCTTACTCGAGCTACATGAGAGGTAAACGAGTAAAAATTATAAAGAACACCCAGTATTTTCTTGTTAAAACAATCAAGGTACTAATATAGGACTAGTATAAGTTATGGCTCATTGATACTCCATTTTATTTTATTTTATTCTATGTATTATTACAATTCGTTGAAGTAAGCTTGAGATGAACTAATAAGCTAAGACGGGAATTAGCTAATAAGATAAAAAAAAATAGTCACATTCACTACAAAATCATATATTTATATATTTTATGCATGAACTAAAGTTATGTTTGTCTGTAAGGATTATATTTGGGATATGACCATTAATCTTAAGTTTTTTGTTTGTTTTCAAATTTAGACCTGAGACTAATAGTCTCGGGATTATAAAATGGCTTAATAGTCTTGACATTATAATTATAATACCGGGATTATAATCCTAAGATTAATAATCTTGGAATTATAATCTCATAGACTATATTTATTTGCAATGTTTATAATTCTGGGATTATAATTATAATCTAAAGACTATTAAATCATTTTATAATCCCTAGACTAATAGTCCCAAGTCTAAATTTGAAAATAAATAAGATACTTAGGATTAATAGTCATATATCAAGTATAATCCTTGCAAACAAACATAGTTTTAGATTATAATCTCGGGATTATAATCATTGCAAACAAACATAACCTAAGTGAGTTACATTTATTAATACAATACTTTACTATGGAAAAGGGCATGATTGATATTTAACTATAATCTTTTGTTTTCTTAAACATATTTTGAATATATTTAGTTTATATTTTTGAATTTTTTAAAACGTTACAAAATAGGAGTATGCAAATATATAAGGATGAATTACATATTTTATTATATTTAAAAAAAAAATTTACAACAATAGTGTACTCATAAAATATTTACACAATTAATACAATTTCATATTTATTTACAATATTAGTTATCCCCATGACTTCTTTTCTCTCTCCTTATCTAGAACAACTGTATTAGTTAATCATCCCCCTTCTTCTTCATTCAACGTATTCTTTCAAGGGTGGAGAGAGGAATATTGAGAGAGGTGGCCTGTTCGTGGGTGAGTTTCGAGGTGGGGACACCGACGATGTCGGTCAATTGGCCGGAGGAGAGGAGTTCACCGAGCTTGGAGACGACGAAGGCCGCTGTGGAGCCGGTGCCAAGGCTGAGGACTATGCCATTGCGGAAGTACTCCACGGCCTTATCGGCGGCGAGCATCTTGAGGTCGTCTTGGGTGAGGACCAGAGATAGGGATGGGGAGGAGAAGGCTCTAATTGATGGGGTTGGTAATTTAAGGGAGGGTGTGCGCAGGATAAGGCGGGTGGTGGTAGTGGTGTGGCGGCGGAGGGAAGGAGGGGAGAGGAGGGATAAGGTGGCCATGGAGGAGGGCGGTGGTTTGGTGGAGGAGATGAATGGAGAGAGAGATGGGAGGTGGGAATTTTTCTCTCTACCTTAAACTTTTGTCTTCCGACTTCTGCTGCTATCTCTGCATTAGTATTTGAAGGAATACATTGAACACGCATTAGTTATGTTGGGTATGACGAAGGAGGTCAGTTGACAGAAACTGTCCGTAGGAGGCCATATGCAGTTATTTTGTTTGATGAGATTGAGAAAGCCATTCTGACGTGTTCAATGTGTTCCTTCAAATACTGGATGATGGTAACCAAACCTTCATACCAAGGTAATCAAACTGTCATATCAAATTAACCAATCAACCTTCACACTTTCAATTTTTTCTTAGTGCAGTTGGTAACCAAACCTTCAGATCTAGGTAAGCAAACCTTCATACTAAGGTAACAAAACCTTCATACCAAAGTAACTAATTCACATTCACACCTGCAGTTTTTTCATAATGCAGTTGGTAGCCAAACCTTCAGACCAAGATAACCAATTCAGTTTTATTAAGTTACTAATTTCGTTTGAATGCAGTTGACAGCCAACCATTCATACAAAGGTAACCATTTTAGTATTTATGAGTAACAAAATAGTCATAAAATTTTTTTCATAACAATAAATGTTACATCTATTTATTTTTAAACTTTTTGTAGGGCGAATCTTCTTTCTCTTCTCATTGGCGTTTTGGACAACAGATATTCGCGGCGGAGTAGCGGAAGAGAAGCCGATTGGAAGAGAGAACTAAAAAAATAAAAACTGAAACAGAGTCCAATTTACATGTACATATATTTTATTTATTTATTTACTTATTTGTTAACTATTATTTCAAAGTGTATGGGAGGGAAATGAATATTTGAATTTTAATATTTGAATTGAATTTGAATTTGTTTTTGTTGTTAGATCCCAAATATTTGAATTTGAATTATTAATTATGGCAGTTATTTCTCCTTGATTTTAAGTTTCCTTATTAATATGAATTGTACTATTTTTGTAATATAAGTCCTAATAACACTATTTTTATAATTATTTTGTTGATGCACTAATAATATAATTATTTTCTAATTATTGTATATTTATATAAAGAACCCTTCTCATAATCCCAGGAATAGTTCGAGTTAATGATGAGTATTTGGGAGAGTTTGTTTGATTATTGTATTGTGCCCCACTAAAATCACACACACATGTTGTTGGGCCTAAATGAATCAAGATCTATTTGTGATACCGTTTGGAAATTAGCTTGTAAAAATAAATCAACAGAACTAATACCACACTCGTTCCAATTTTTTTTATTTTTTTTAAAAAAATAACAAATCTCACTTTATTTATGAGATATTTGAAGAAGTTACTTTCTACAAACCTACTTCGTTTTGGATCGAAAAAAAAGAAGTTGAATAAATCAAAGTGATAAAAGAGCTCTGTTTTCGAATAATTTTGTCCATCAATAATAAGGGAAATAAATTTTTTAAAGGATCTGGAAGGTTGGGTAGCTTATGTTATCTTTTATTCCATTTTCCTTTTTTATGCCCAGTTTTGCTTAAAAAAAAGATTCTATTACTTTGCTCCTCGATCTATTTTTATGAGTGTTCCATTTCCGATTTCAATGCATGCGTACCCTATATGTTAGGGTTATTAGGATTCTTATTTTTATTTTAAATGTACCCTTAAAACTTTTTTAAAGTTTAATTTAGTAATGACGACTATGATAATAAAATTGTGATAATAAAGAAATAATAAGATTATTTTTTTAAATAAAAAATTGACAAATGATATATATTATTTTGCGAGTAACACTGAGAATAACAATTATAACAGTCCCTCATAATATGTAAAATTAAACTTATCTAAAGCTACTTGAATGGATATATGGCCTTAAACAATCAGAAGACAAAGGGTCACCAACCCCCAACCATTGAAAATGTCAAAATAAGCCAACTAGTCTAAGAAATTAATCCGCAAGCGTGTTTTGTGTTTAAAACACTAACCAATATCGATAGCTGTAAAACTTGCAATAATTTTACAAGTTTCATAGCTTCATGGTAAAAAACGCCATAAACGAAAAAAAGAGAAGCTAAAAATGAACTGGAAGATTTATATTAAGTTATATATATACGGCATTATATATATATATATATATATATATATATATATATATATATATATATATATATATATATATACACACACACATATAGTCCATACACATTATTGTTTTGTGTAGAACGAGCTTTCATCTATATATAAAAGAAGTACAATCATATTCTCAAAATCTCTCCCAAAAGTTCTTTAATTAATTGGACAAAGTCTTCAAAAGCTTTGTAAGTAAATATACTTTTCTTCATATTATATATATATATATATATATATATATATATATATATATATATATATATATATATATATATTGTTTAATTGTTTGTATTTCAACTCTTACATGTATATTTTAATTACGATATGATGATTATGCTTTGTTTGTTTAAGGTTTAATTGTGACTATTGATATCGATAAATGAATCAATCAAATCTTCCTTCATCTTTTTTAATAATCATCAATTCTCTTATCAACATTTATAGGATATCAGATGACAAATGAATTTATAATTTCTTTTCATGCTAATTAATATAAGCTCTTTATTTGTAAGCTAGCTAACTAGCTCCTATAAAAGTAAATGATCAAACATAATGAAGAAAGTTTGCTATTAAAATTTAAGATAAAATTCTACAAATTTGATAATACTCATTAATAGTTGTTTGTACTATTCTATCTATTGCATGCATTTTATTGGTTTTGCTATGCAAGAAGGGTGCAAAGTGCTTTTTTAAAATTTTCATGTACTTGTTTTTTGCTATCTGCTTGTGTTGAATTAATTAAAAATTTTCTGTCTTGTGCTTATTCGAGGTTACAATGGAGGCGAAAATCATATCTAGGAAGATTGTAAAACCATCCGTTCCAACTCCAGGTGAGCATAGGACTTGCAAATTGTCCTTCTTCGATCAACTTGCTCCATCAGACCACATTCCCATAATTTTCTTCTACAGAAATACGAAAGATTTGGACGAGAAATTGGTAAAATCACTATCCGAGACCTTAACCAAATATTACCCATTTGCCGGAAGATTTGTTGAAGATGGTTATTACATTGATTGCAACGATAAAGGGGTGGAATATATAGAGGCCGAAATTAATAACTTTGAACTAGGTGAGTTTCTTAGAGTAGCACCTAAAAATATGCACCTCCTAAATGATCTTGCTCTTAGGGACAATTTTGGGGAAACTCATTTGGTCACCACTCCAATTTTTGGGTGTAAAGTGAGCAAGTTTAAATGTGGGGGAGTAGCTATATGTATGTATCTTTCACATAAAGTAGCTGATGGATTTACGGCTGCCACATTTTATCATGCATGGAGTAGTACAAGTAGACTGGGCACCAAGAATCATGAAGAGCTTTCTTCTTCACCAAGTTTTTGCCTCGCTTCTCTTTTTCCGGCTAGAGATTTATCGGTGGCCATCAAGTCTGAGCCGGTAACATCATCGGGAAAAACCCTAGGCACGCTTGTTACAAAGAGGTTTGTGTTTGATGAAAAAGCGATATCCAAGCTTAAAGCCAAAGTTAGTTATAGGGCGAATATTAATGGGCCTACTCGCGTCGAGGTTGTGACATCTGTAATATGGAAGACCCTAATACGAATTGCTGCTAGTCAGTCAAAAGGTGTAATACACTTGAGGGACTCTGCACTCTATCTTTACCTAAACTTGAGAGGAAGAACAAGTACTATAGTAACACCCCCACCCCCACCGGATGATGATTCCTCGTTATGCGGAAACTTTTACATTCAAGTTCCCATTAAATTCAAGGCTGATAATAGCAGTACTACTAAAATGGAGGAGTTTGATGAATTGCATGAATTGGTAAATTTGTTAAGGGGTGGTTTAGGAAAAGCAGTTGAAAATTGCCGGAAAATTTCGACGCCGGATGGTTTGGTAACGGAGGTGGCAAATTACGTGAATGGGATAAGAGAGAATATGGGGAATGAAGACGTGGATGTTAGGTTTTTCAGTACATTATGTAGGTTTCCATTTTATGAAGTTGATTTTGGATGGGGGAAGCCTGAATGGGTGACCACAATTGGGATGCCATTGGAAGTAGTATTTTTAATGGACACTAAATGCGGGACAGGAATTGTAGCAACGGTGACCTTGAATGAAACGGGCATGCTTCAATTTGAACGTCATCCAGACATGATTGCATTTACTTCATAGCTAACGCTAGCTTTATAATTAGCTATGGCCGGCCGGCCGGCCGGCCTATAGGGAATATTGTACGTAAATACTACTACTACTAGTACTATATTGGAGTAGCTCGCTCATTGTATTTTTTGCAGCTTAACTAGTTATTTTGATTAGTAATTAATTGATTCTTCTTTTTGTTCTTTATAATAATTAAGAGAATGTATAATCTAATATTTTGTGACGAATTTAGACAATTGCGTGCTAAGAATTAAGAAAATTTCTCACCATATTAATTACTGGCTGAAAAGTAGATAAATTATTTTTCTAATATTTTAGGTTATCGCTAGTATATATATATGCTACCTATGGATTCGGTTACTATGAAATTAACTTCATGGTAAGTTGATTAATTAATTAATATAGTGTTGACACGCAGAAAGAGATCACTTCCCGGCCTGTGTGTCGATATTGTATTGATCAATTGACTAAAATTAATTTCATACTAATCACTTTCGATACCTATCACTAGTCATGGTGAGATTAATAACAGTTCAAGCGTTGAAAATACTAAACATTAGGCGCAGCTGCTGATGCTCAGTGAATAGGCCTTTTAACCAAACACATTAATTAATTAACTCCATTTGTAGATTGTAATTAGCTTCGATCGACAAATTAAGGCCATTGTTTATTACAGTCGAGTGTGAAAATGCTTTTCGACGTGAGTGATAGCTTCGATAATCTCTTACCTTAATTTGAGAAAAGAATAAAGTAATTCATTTTAATTATAATAGTCTTCATAAAATTCTAACACAGACAAATTAAATGTACGTCTCAAATTAAAGTAAAACATTATCATAGATATATATATAGAGAGACTACTGTTCATTTGACCAACTAATACGACACACCAAGCCTTGGTTGTATATTTATTTATATGGACTTATATTTTTTAGCATTAGAAAAATAGCTAACTAGAGATCGAACCTAATAATTTATATACCAATTTTGCCTTTTAAATTATATATTTTCCAAGATCAATTGTAACAACCTACCTACCTACCTACGTACTACCACAAACCTTGTATCAATGTTGGTACGTACCGACGACAATAACCCTAATAGCTAGGTTAATAGCAGTAGACTATTCAGGTTATAGGACAAAATAGAGAAAGTCAGACAAATTGATGCTTTCATTGTTACAACTAATTAAAACCCTTTTTTTAAAAAAAAATTATTTTTTAATTTTATGGAATATGAATCATGAGAATTAATTGTAAAGGTGATATGAACTACTCCTAGAATATATACGAGTATTTCGAAATACTTCTTCGTCTACAATTTTGATTGATCTCTTTCCCATATGATCGATCTAAATTAATTATGATCAGAAGTAAATGTTTCTATACTCTTCTTATTAAGTTATTACTACTTTCATATTCTTTACTTTCTCATATACTCATGTGCATGCATATCTCTAATATGTACTCCCTCCGTTCCGAAGTAAGTGTAGTTTAAGATTTTTACATATGGATTAAGAAAATCATTTAATACTATCATTTAATAGTTAAAATATGTATAAAATTCCATCACTACCCCTTTATGGGAAGTTGAAAATTATTAATACTAAGGGTGAGAATTTCTTGGACAATGAGAGAAGGTAGAGGTGATATAAGAAAATAAATAAATTATTCTCCTAAAAAGTTATAAACGACAAATAAATTGGAACTAATTTTTTCTTCTAAAACGTCACTTATTTAGGAATAGTAGTTGCTCCATATTTTTTTGTTTGAGATCGAGACAGAGATCTTAACCCGCATTTATCTTTCAGCAATTAATTAATTACTTCCTCCGTCCCAGGATAAAAGTCCTAATTGACTTTTTGCGCATATTAAGAAAAGACGATAAAATGACAAAATTATCCATATTTAAATTCTGATTTAATTGTATAGTTTTCTGCACATTACTAGTGATGCTCCATAAATATGCATAGAGAATAGAAATAACAATTAATAATAAGGATATTATAGGTAAATTATTGTAAAAAATAGATCATTTAAGGTAAGTAAACATTTAATTTGGACTACCTAAAATAGTATTCCTAATTAAGGTTTTAATGTTTTTGTGAGACCCCGAATTTTATGAAATAAAAGTATTCAATTTTTCTATTTTGGTAAATGGTTAAATTGATAAAAGGTTAAACTTAAGGGTGATATGTGATTTTTTTTTAAAGTAAACAAGTTGTCATAAAATACATGGTCACTATTCACGAGTTACTATTCACGGGTTACTATTCACCCAAATTACTATTCACTCTAGTATCGTTCACTCGAGTATTTGGGACACTTTTTGTGTCAGAGTACTATTCATGAGTTACTATTCACGAATTACTATTCACAGGTTACTATTCACCCAAATTACTATTCACTCTAGTATTGTTCACTTGAGTATTTAGGACACTTTTTGTGTCAGAGTTACTATTCATGAGTTACTATTCACGAGTTACTATTCACGGGTTACTATTCATCTAAATTACTATTCACTCTTGTATTGTTCACTCGAGTATTTGGGATACTTTTTGTGTCGAAGTACTATTCACGAGTTACTATTTACGGAAAATATTCGTACGACGGTACAATCATTGGTGGATCCCACAACGGAATTATTGTCAGATTGAGAAAACGACAAAAATATTTTATTAAAAATAACGGCGGAAGTTTTACCGTTGATACTGTTGAACTACTCGGTAGTAAAAGTACAGTAATACGTGTGGTTGCATAGTAGCACACGGTATTGATGCTTATGTGAGAAGTCACTCAGTTTGATTCAATTATTGTCAATTAATAATATGAATTATTTAGCGATAATGAAGTTTTGTTTTATTCGTATTATTAGCGTAATAAAACAGAAACATCTTTTTATATAAAACAGAATACTTTATTAAAGTTATTCTATAAATAGAATATATTATATTCTATTGTGCATAGTGTTTTGCATAGTAAAATCTTTTTATATAAAATAGAATACTTTATTAAAGTTATTCTATAAATAGAATATATTATATTTTATTTAAAAATTTTTTCTTTAAATATGGACCGTCAGATTAAAGTAGATCAATCTGGACCGTTCATGGATTAGTTACTATGCATTCCATTTTCCTATAAATAGAAGCTCATTCCTTCATTATTTTCTTACGAATTCACTGAACTCTAGAGAGAGAAACTATAGAGAGAAAGAAGAAGAGTATTCTGCCACTTAACTACTTCTTTATTTCAGTTCTTCTTTAAAATGGTAAGGGGTGTTATTCTTTCTTATTCATGAAGAGAACTTCTGTTATTTCATTCTTTATTATTCTGTTGGAATAACTTGTAAAAGTGGCATACCCTATACATGAACTGTATACGCGGCATACCCTATACTTGGTGAAATCCTTATGATATTCCATTCTTTATTATTCTGTTGGAATAACCTGTATGCGTGGTTTACCCTATACTTGGTGGAATGACCTGTATATGCGGTTTATTCAATACTTGGTGATCTTCTTCTGTTATTCCATTCTTTATTATTATGTTGGAATAACCTGTTTATGCGAAGTACCGCATACTTGGTGAAACTCTTTTATTATTCCGTTCTTTACGATTCTGTCGGAATATCCTGTCGGTGTGAATTTCACCTGACCTGGTTCCATCATTTATTATTCCACATTTATTATTCTGTCGGAATATCCTGTCGGTGTGAATTTCACCTGACCTGGTTCCATATTTATTATTCCGCATTTATTATTCTGTTGGGAATAACCTGTCTGTGCGGTCTCTATCGCATGCATGGTGAATCCTTCTGCTATTCCATTCTTTATTATTCTGTTGGAATAACCTGTCTATGTGGATTGCCACATGCATGGTGAATGATCCTTTATATTCATTCCTTATTAAATTGTGGAAATGATCTGTATACGTGGATTACCGCATGACTGTCGAAAATCCATTTGCAGTTTCATATATTCTTTATTATACTCATTTGGTTAAAGTTTTGATTTCTATACTCCATGAAATTAGTGGAATATCCTTGATATTTGCGCTTCATCCAGTATCTTTTCATGAAAATATTCTTCTGAGCATTCTTGACTGTTATTTTACAAAGAAGTATCATGTTGATAATTTGGATATTATTAGTTCCTGGATAAACTAATTCTTGAACTTGTTTAATTGAATTCCTATAACATTGTCATCATCCTCATGTTTATTTTACGTTAAAAGTCATCTTTGGCTTACGTGCATAGATGGACTTAGTATGATTATGACTAGGGATCATTCGGTATAATCATGAACTGTGATGTTATAAGTGGTGTGGTAAAAGTCCTCAGTGGCTTGTAATGCATTGATAGACAGTTTGTGGTATGATTATGACCAGGGATTTTTCGGTATAGTCATGATCATTGATGATTTAATGAATATCCTTGGCCCGTAATACAAGGATGATTAGAAGATGTGGTTTATTTATTAAGCTGAGTCTTAGTGATAAAAGTTGATGAAAATATTTTTAAATCATAGAAGATAGTAGGTTTTATTCTCTACTTGACTCTTCTAATGGATTGCTTATTCCGCTGCAGTTAAACTTGATGTCTATTGTATTTTATCAGTTTAACATTGTTGAAGACTATTGATAATTTATTCTTCATTATCTTAGTCATAATATTTCTTACTAGGCTAGTTGAGCTCACCCTTTCTTTCAATGTTCTCTTCAGGAAATGAGAATATAGCTGGGACGAGTCAGGGAAAGGAGTGATGGTCCAGAAGATAGCATTAGTAGTCCTCACCATTCTGTTAAATAGTGTGACAATAAATGTAATGAGGACTCCTTGAGTATGGATATTGTCTAGATGACAATATTCCTATTAGAACTCTCAGTTTATGTATTGTCGTATGTTACACGACATTTGTATAATTAAGTTTGTATTTGTATTTTGTACCATGTATCTGACGACCCAAGATGGGTGATGTATACCTAATTTTGGGGGCGTCACAGTTGGTATCAAAGCTTAGGGATATGATCCCTGGCTGAGATGTAAGATAAGAACTAGGAGGGAAGAGACGGGGAATTCCTTCGCTAGTATGACCTACCTAAGTTTATTTGGTATTTAATTGGTTGGTCAGGGTATAGGGATAATATGTGATATGTTAATTAACCCTTGTTTTGTGGCAGTGTTTGAAAATGGCATCTAACAATGTTGAGATAAGCATTGGAGCAAAATAATATGACCATATCGCAGTACGAGGTTAAGTTTGCGGAGTTATCCCAGTTTGCATCCCATTTGGTCGATAATGAGGAGCGAATGACGCGAAAGTTTCTAAGAGGTTTGAAATCCTATATACGTCAATAACTCATTTTCATGTTTATATTTTGTTGAAAGTCATCTGTGGCCTGTAGTGCACAAATGGACTTGGTATGATTATGACCAGGGATTATTCGGTATAATCATTACCGTAATTGAAAACACGATTATCTTTGGCACGTAGTGCATGGATAATTAATGGTCGTGATACTAAAGAATATCCTTGGCCTGTAGTGCAGGGATGATTCGATGATGTGGATTAATTATTGAGCTGAGTCTCAGCAATGAAATATTAATTCATAGATGTGGTAAAAGTCATCTGTGGCTTACGTGTATAGATGGACTTGGTATGATTATGACCAGGGATTGTTTGGTATAATCATGACCGTAATTGAAAACACGATTATCTTTGGCACGTAGTGCATGGATAATTCGTGGTTGTGATACTATTAAGCTGTGTCTCAGCATTATTGATTTTACAGTTGTATATCCTTGGCTGGTAGTGCGAAGATTAACTGTTGATTATTGGTTATACAGTTGTAAATCTTTAGCCGTAGTGCAAAAATGAATTTATTAGTATGATTATGAGCAGGAATTGTGATTTGGTATAACCATGATTTTTGATGTTTCAGGTGAAGATAGGTGATGTAAATTTTCTTCTTCCTGGGTGCGAAAAGTAATTCAGAATCACAATTATGATTATGAGTTATTCATATGATTGTGGACATAAATTGTTGATTGATGTTACAGGGATATGGTCACTGACGGAGATATTAGTCTAGAAGACGAGTAATATACTTCGCTAGGGTGTGACTTACCTAAGCTGAAATTGTTTACTTAATAAGTGGATAAATTGTGGTATGTCGATTAACCTTTGTTTTGAAGGTATATTCTAGAATGATATTCGAAATACAGGAGATGAGAAATGAAAAAATCATGATAGAGCGGAATTATCCGGAAAGGTACAATCCGAAAAGAAAATAAGGTATTCTCATCTCTTCGAATATCAGGTACGTACGTTAATTTCGAGGGCGAAATTCCATAAGGAGGGGAGATTGTGAGACCCCGAATTTTATGAAATAAAAGTATTCAATTTTTCTATTTTGGTAAATGGTTAAATTGATAAAAGGTTAATGTTAAGGGTGATATGTGAATTTTTTTTTAAAGTAAACAAGTTGTCATAAAATACATAGTCACTATTCACGAGTTACTATTCAAGGGTTACTATTCACCCAAATTACTATTCACTCTAGTATCGTTCACTCGAGTATTTGGGACACTTTTTGTGTCTGAGTACTATTCATGAGTTACTATTCACGAATTACTATTCACAGGTTACTATTCACCCAAATTACTATTCACTCTAGTATTGTTCACTCGAGTATTTAGGACACTTTTTGTGTCAGAGTTACTATTCATGAGTTACTATTCACGAGTTACTATTCACGGGTTACTATTCATCTAAATTACTATTCACTCTAGTATTGTTCACTCGAGTATTTGGGACACTTTTTGTGTCGAAGTACTATTCACGAGTTACTATTTACGGAGAATATTCGTACGACAGTACAATCATTGGTGGACCCCACAACGGAATTATTATTAGATTGAGAAAACGACAAAAATATTTTATTAAAAATAACGGCGGAAGTTTTACCGTTGATACTGTTGAACTACTCGGTAGTAAAAGTACAGTAATACGTGTGGTTGCATAGTAGCACACGGTATTGATGCTTATGTGAGAAGTCACTCAGTTTGATTCAATTATTGTCAATTAATAATATGAATTATTTAGCGATAATGAAGTTTTGTTTTATTCGTATTATTAACGTAATAAAACAGAAACATCTTTTTATATAAAACAGAATACTTTATTAAATTTATTCTATAAATAGAATATATTATATTCTATTGTGCATAGTATTTTGCATAGTAAAATCTTTTTATATAAAATAGAATACTTTATTAAAGTTATTCTATAAATAGAATATATTATATTTTATTTAAAAGATTTTTCTTTAAATATGGACCGTCAGTGTGACGCCCCCAAAATTAGGTATACATCACCCATCTTGGGTCGTCAGATACATAGTACAGAATACAAATACAACTTAATAATACAACTGTCGGGTACAATACGACAAAACATAAACTGTGAGTTTGAATACAAATATTATCTTCTAGAGAGTATTCATACTCAAAAAGAGTCCTCATTACATTTATTAACACACCATTACATAGAATAGTGAGGACTACTAACTAATACTATCATTCGGACCATCACTCCGTACCCCGACTTGTCCCAGCTACGTTCTCATTTCCTGAAGAGAACAGTGAAAGAAAGGGTGAGCTCAACTAGCCCAGTAAGAAATATTATGACTAAGATAATGCAGAATAAATTATCATTAGCCTTCAACAATGTTAAACTGATAAAATATAATAGACATCAAGTTTAACTGTAGCGGAATAAGCAATCCATTAAAAGAGTCAAGTAGAAAATAAACTCTACTATCTTTTATGATTTAAAAGATTTTCCAACACTTTGATCGCTGAGACTCAGCTTCATAAAATAATCCACATCATCGAATCACCCCTGCACTACGGCCAAGGATATTCGTATATTCATTAATGGTCATGATCATGCCAACAACTGTCCATCAATGCACTACGGGCCAATGAGGACTTTTACCACATCATTCGTAACATTACGGTCATGATTACACCGAATAATCCCTGGTCATAATCATACCAAGTCCATCTATGCACTACAGGCCACAGATGACTTTCAACAGAATATAAACATGAGGATGATGACAATGATATAAGAATTCAATAAAACAAGTTCAAGAATTAATTTATCCAAGAATTAACAACGTCCAAATTGTCAACATGATACTACTTTGTGGAGTAAAATTCAAGAATGATCAGGAGAATATTTTCATGAATAGATACTGGATGAAACGCAATTATCAAGGATATTTCACAAATTTCATGGAGTATAGAAGTCAAAACTTAACCAACTGAGTACAATAAAGAATGGAATAACAAAAGAAATCACCATGCATGCGATAGACCGCACAGACAGGTTATTCCAACAGAATAATAAATAATGGAACCAGGTCCGGCGTAAACGCACAGACAGGATATTCCGACAGAATAATAAATAATGGAACCAGGTCCGGTGTAAAACACACAGACAGGATATTCCAACAGAATAATAATAAAACGGAACCAGGTCCGGTGTAAAACACACAGACAGGATGTTCCAACAGAATAATAAACGGAACCAGGTCCGGTGTAAAACACACAGACAGGATGTTCCAACAGAATAATAAATAATGGAATAACAGAAGTTCTCTTCATGAATATAAAAGAAATAATATTCCCTACCGTTTTAAAGAAGAGCTGAAGTAAGGAAGTAGTTAAGTAGCAGAATACTCTTCTTCTCTCTCTCTATAGTTTCTCTCTATAGTTTCTCTCTCTAGAGTTCAGTGAATTCGTAAGAAATAATGAAGGAATGAGCTGCTATTTATAGAAAAATAGAATGCATAGTAACTAATCCATGAACGGTCCAGATTGATTACTTTAATCTGACGGTCCATATTTAAAGAAAAATCTTTTAAATAAAATAAAATATATTCTATTTATAGAATAACTTTAATAAAGTATTTTGTTTTATATAAAAAGATGTTTCTGTTTTATTACGTTAATAATACGAATAAAACAAAACGTCATTATCGCTAAATAATTCATATTATTAACTGACAATAATAGAATCAAATTGAGTGACTTCTCACATAAGCATTAATAATCAATACCGTGTGCTACTATGCAACCACACGTATTACTGTACTTTTACTACCGAGTAGTTCAACAGTAACAATGGTAAAATTTCCGCCGTTATTTTTAATAAAATATTTTTGTCGTTTTCTCAATCCGACAATAATTCCGTTGTGGGGTCCACCAATGATTGTGTCGTTGTACGAATATTCCCTGTTAAAACGAATATTCCCCGACCAATCGAATATTATATAACAACTTGCGTACTTTGCAAAATTTATAAATATTACCCACAACTATAACATTATATCAAATTAACTCCATAATATTCAAAAATGATATTTATAAAAAATTCATCTTTATTTATAAAAGTTGGGGTCTTACAACCTCCCCTTCTTATGAAATTTCGCCCTCGAAATTAGGGTACGTACCTGGTATGTCGAAGAGGTAAGGATACCTTGATTTCATTTCTGATTCTAACTCCCAAGTCATTTCCTCAACATCGTGGTTTCTCCACAAAACTTTGACTTGAGGTATAACCTTGGAGCGTAGAATATGTTCCTTCTTATCCAAGATTTGAACAGGAACTTCTTCATACGTCAAATCCTCCGCTATTTCGTCCGGTTCTAACTCAATAATGTGGTTCGGGTCTTCCACATATTTGCGTAACATGGATATGTGAAAAACGTTATGAACACGAGACATACTTGGCGGTAAAGCGAGTCTATAAGCCACAGTTCCTACTCGATCGAGGATTAAAAATGGACCGATGAATCGAGGATTTAGCTTTCCTCTCTTTCCAAATCTCGTAACTCCTTTCCATGGAGCAACACGTAAGAACACATGATCTCCTACATCAAATTCCACGTCCTTTCGATGAAGATCAGCATAACTCTTTTGTCGATCTTGTGAGGTTTTTATACGTTGTCGGATCGTTTGAATCTTTTCTGTAGTCATACGTACCAACTCCGGTCCCAACAACGTTGCTTCGCCCACCTCATCCCAGCATACTGGAGAACGACATTTTCTTCCATACAATGCTTCGAATGGAGCCATGCCAATACTTGCTTGATAACTGTTGTTGTAGGAAAACTCCACCAATGGTAAGAACTTGTCCCAACTTCCCTTGAAGTCAAAGACACAGAGTCTTAATAGATCTTCAAGAGTTTGAATAGTCCTCTCTGATTGTCCGTCCGTCTGAGGATGATATGCTGAACTAAATCGTAACTCCGTGCCCATAGCTTTTTGTAAACTAACCCAAAATCGTGAAGTGAATCTTGGGTCTCGATCAGAAACTATGGATACTGGCATACCATGCAGTCTTACAATCTCGTTTATGTACATACGAGCAAGACGTTCAAGTGTATAAGTTTCTCGTATCGGTAAGAAATGAGCAGACTTGGTCAATCTATCAACAATGACCCAAATCGCATCAATACCTTGAGAAACCCTAGGAAGACCGGTAACGAAATCCATGGTAATGTGCTCCCACTTCCATTCTGGAATTTCAAGTGGTTGCAATGGACCTTTTGGTACTTGATGCTCCGCTTTGACTCGTTGACAAGTTAGACACCTTGAGATAAACAACGCTATCTCTCTCTTCATATTGCTCCACCAAAATGTATGACGAAGATCATGATACATTTTGGTACTTCCAGGATGGATTGCAAACGGTGTGTTGTGCGCCTCCATCATGATTTCATACTTTAAATCAGGGTTGTTAGGAACACAAAGTCTGGAGTTGACTCGAAGTATTCCTTCTTCATCGATTCTTGCTTCCGGCATAGCACCTTCTTGCACTTTCTTCCTCATACGCATCAGCTCCAGGTCTGTAGCTTGAGCAGCTTTAACTTTATCGATTAAAGTCGGTTCTACTCGTATATTCGCCATCATCACATGGGTCCCTGGAGTCTTCAACTCTATCTCCATCCTTTGCAAGTCACACAAAATGGGCCTTTGCGTTGTTAATATTGCACTTGTACCCGCATATGATCTTCTACTCAATGCGTCAGCTACCACGTTCGCTTTTCCAGGATGGTATTGAATGGTATGATCATAATCTTTCAACAGTTCAAGCCAACGTCGTTGTCGCATGTTGAGTTCCTTTTGAGTGAAGAAATATTTGAGGCTTTTATGATCCGTAAAGATCTCCACTTTCTCCCCATACAAGTAATGCCTCCAAATTTTAAGTGCAAAGACAACAGCTGCCAACTCTAGATCATGAGTAGGATAATTCCTCTCATATTCCTTGAGTTGTCTTGATGCATAGGCTATGACTTTTCCATGTTGCATGAGAACGCATCCCAACCCTTTGCTCGAAGCATCACTGTAGATGACAAATCCCTCCGAGCCAGATGGTATTGTTAGAACAGGTGCTGAAATGAGTCTCCTCTTGAGTTCTTGAAAACTCTGCTCACATTCTTCGCTCCAACCAAACTTTGTATCTTTCCGAGTCAGCTGAGTTAATGGAGTAGCGATTCGAGAAAATCCTTCCACGAATCTCCGATAATAACCAGCTAAACCAAGAAAGCTACGTACCTCGGTCACTGATTTAGGTTGCTCCCAGCTTTGAATAGCTTCAATCTTTGCCGGGTCAACCGATATTCCACGACTTGATACTACGTGCCCAAGGAATGCTACCTCCTCCAGCCAGAACTCGCATTTCTTCAACTTGGCATAAAGCTTGTATTCACGAAGCTTTTGGAGTACCAGCCTCAAGTGTTGCTCATGATCTTCACGGCTTTTGGAATAAATAAGGATGTCATCAATAAAGACGACCACAAAGTGATCCAAATATTCCTTGAATACCCGGTTCATCATATCCATGAAGGCAGCAGGAGCATTAGTCAATCCAAAGGACATGACTAGGAATTCATAATGCCCGTACCGAGTTCTAAAAGCCGTCTTTGGAATATCCTCAGTTCTAACCTTCAGCTGATGATATCCAGAACGAAGATCGATCTTTGAAAAGAATTGTGCTCCTTGCAACTGGTCAAACAGGTCATCAATACGTGGCAATGGGTACCTGTTTTTGATGGTGACATGATTCAACTCCCGATAATCAATACAAAGTCGCATACTTCCATCTTTCTTCTTCACGAACAGAACAGGAGCACCCCAAGGAGAAGTACTAGGACGAATAAAACCAATGTCTAACAATTCCTGCAGTTGGGTCTTTAACTCCTGAAGTTCAATAGGAGCCATTCGATATGGGGCTTTGGAAATGGGTTTTGTACCGGGTTCAAGGTCGATACAAAATTCAATTTCACGCTCTGGGGGTAGGCCAGGAAGTTCTTCAGGGAATACGTCAGGGAATTTATTAACAATAGAAATATCATTCAAAACTGACGTATTTTTGTTTAGATCTGTGACATGAGCTAAGAAAGCTTGACATCCGTTTTTCAATAAACGAATAGCTTTATGGCTTGAGATGACAGCGATTGATTTTAATGGTTTGGTTGCTTGAATTCGCATAATAGGTCGATTAGGAATATGAAAGCTAACAACCTTACGAAAACAATCAATTTTTGCATGATGAGTAGTTAACCAATCAATCCCTAGAATCACGTCAAATGCAAGTATTTTTAATGAAATAAGATCGACAGGTAATGTGTGGGTACCAACTTGAACCAAACAAGACTTATAAACCGTGGATGTAATGAAGGTTTCTCCCAATGGAGTTTCAACAGCTAAGTCAAAGTCTAATTTCTCCGGAATCAAATTTAATCGATGAGCGCAAGTAGGAGAAATAAAAGAATGGGTAGAACCGGTATCAAATAAAGTATAGACTTCGTTAGAGTTTATGATAAGCTTACCCGTGATGACCTCATTCGGGTTCCTTGCTTTCTGGGAGGTCACAACAAACGCTCTCCCTTGCACAACCGGTTTTGACTTTTCTGGGACGGCCTTTGGTGCCTCCATCCTAGCTGAATTTGTCTTCGGTAAACGACAAAATCGGGCTAAATGACCTTCTCTTCCACAATTATAACATGCTTTGGACGGCATCGCGCAGTTTGGACTGATGTGCCCCTCCCCTCCGCATTTGAAACATATGATAGGTGGTCGTTCTCCTTCCTTAACGACAGGTGCTGGTGCTGACGTCTTTCCATCATTGTTGAATCTCCTCTTCTTGAAATGTCCATTCTTATTGTTTTGGCCCTGATTACCACCGAAGTGGTTACCATTTCTGGCCTGTTGATTCCCTCCACGCTTGTTGTCACCGCTTCGATGACTGCTCTCACTGGTATTATCATTTTGCCGGCTGCTCTCTTTTGGTTGCGTTATCTCGTTATCGCGCTCCACCAACTGAGCCCTATTTACAACATCTGAATACAAACACAGTTTATGAGAAACAAGATGTTGACGTATCTCCGGCTTCAAACCTCTTAAAAACATCCGCGTCATTCTTTCTTCATTATCCACCAGGTGGGACGCAAACCGGGATAACTCCGCAAATTTTGCCTCGTACTGCGACACGGTCATATTATTCTGCTCCAATTTGATGAACTCCACCTCCTTCATGTGACGAATACTCTCGGGAAAGTATTTGTCGTTAAACAGCTCTTGGAACTTCTCCCAAGACATCTTCAGTGCGGCAGGTTGAGTACGCTTTATCGATTCCCACCAGTAATCTGCCTCTCCTCGCAACATAAAGGCGGCAAAGGGAACCTTTTGCTCCTCGGAGCAACCCAAGACATCAAATATCTTGGTGATCTGCTTTATCCATGTTTCAGCTACAAGTGGTTTGGGTTCTCCCTTAAACTCCGGTGGTCCCAGCTCCTTAAACTGTTTAGCGGTGACCGCCTGAGAGTTTCCAGTATTTCCACCTACGTTGTGGACAGGAGCCGCTTTCACCTGTTGTTGCATGAATTGCATAAAGCCTCTGAACATTTGATCATTCATCATTTGGTCAGTGTTGTTGTTTGCATGAGGATTGTCACCTTCCTGATGCACATTATCCTGATTATTGATATGTGGTGAATCAACAGTCGTCTGTGCTCCATTGCTATTCTCAACATTCTCAGATGCCATTTTCAGATACTGCCACAAAATAAAAATTAATTGATATGTCATATATTATCCTTATATTATGACCGACCAATTAAATACCATGCAAATAAACTTAGGTAGGTCATACTAGCGAAGGAATTCCCCGTCTCTCCCCTCCTAGTTCTATTCTCACATCTTAGCCAGGGATCATATCCCTAAGCTCTGATACCAACTGTGACGCCCCCAAAATTAGGTATACATCACCCATCTTGGGTCGTCAGATACATAGTACAGAATACAAATACAACTTACTAATACAACTGTCGTGTACAATACGACAAAACATAAACTGTGAGTTTGAATACAAATATTATCTTCTAGAGAGTATTCATACTCAAAAGGAGTCCTCATTACATTTATTAACACACCATTACATAGAATAGTGAGGACTACTAACTAATACTATCATTCGGACCATCACTCCGTTACCCCGACTTGTCCCAGCTACGTTCTCATTTCCTGAAGAGAACAGTGAAAGAAAGGGTGAGCTCAACTAGCCCAGTAAGAAATATTATGACTAAGATAATGCAGAATAAATTATCATTAGCCTTCAACAATGTTAAACTGATAAAATATAATAGACATCAAGTTTAACTGCAGCGGAACAAGCAATCCATTAAAAGAGTCAAGTAGAAAATAAACTCTACTATCTTTTATGATTTAAAAGATTTTTCAACACTGTGATCGCTGAGACTCAGCTTAATAAAATAATCCACATCATCGAATCACCCCTGCACTACGGCCAAGGATATTCGTGTATTCATTAATGGTCATGATCATGCCAACAACTGTCCATCAATGCACTACGGGCCAATGAGGACTTTTACCACATCATTTGTAACATTACGGTCATGATTATACCGAATAATCCCTGGTCATAATCATACCAAGTCCATCTATGCACTACAGGCCACAGATGACTTTCAACATTTTATAAACATGAGGATGATGACAATGATATAAGAATTCAATAAAACAAGTTCAAGAATTAATTTATCCAAGAATTAACAACGTCCAAATTGTCAACATGATACTGCTTTGTGGAGTAAAATTCAAGAATGCTTAGAAGAATATTTTCATGAAAAGATACTGGATGAAACGCAATTATCAAGGATATTCCACAAATTTCATGGAGTATAGAAGTCAAAACTTAACCAACTGAGTACAATAAAGAATGGAATAACAAAAGAAATCACCATGCATGCGATAGACCGCACAGACAGGTTATTCCAACAGAATAATAAATAATGGAACCAGGTCCGGCGTAAACGCACAGACAGGATATTCCGACAGAATAATAAATAATGGAACCAGGTCCGGTGTAAAACACACAGACAGGATATTCCAACAGAATAATAATAAAACGGAACCAGGTCCGGTGTAAAACACACAGACAGGATGTTCCAACAGAATAATAAACGGAACCAGGTCCGGTGTAAAACACACAGACAGGATGTTCCAACAGAATAATAAAGAATGGAATAACAGAAGTTCTCTTCATGAATATAAAAGAAATAATATTCCCTACCGTTTTAAAGAAGAGCTGAAGTAAGGAAGTAGTTAAGTAGCAGAATACTCTTCTTCTCTCTCTCTATAGTTTCTCTCTATAGTTTCTCTCTCTAGAGTTCAGTGAATTCGTAAGAAATAATGAAGGAATGAGCTGCTATTTATAGAAAAATAGAATGCATAGTAACTAATCCATGAACGGTCCAGATTGATTACTTTAATCTGACGGTCCATATTTAAAGAAAAATCTTTTAAATAAAATAAAATATATTCTATTTATAGAATAACTTTAATAAAGTATTTTGTTTTATATAAAAAGATGTTTCTGTTTTATTACGTTAATAATACGAATAAAACAAAACGTCATTATCGCTAAATAATTCATATTATTAACTGACAATAATTGAATCAAACTGAGTGACTTCTCACATAAGCATTAATAATCAATACCGTGTGCTACTATGCAACCACACGTATTACTGTACTTTTACTACCGAGTAGTTCAACAGTAACAATGGTAAAATTTCCGCCGTTATTTTTAATAAAATATTTTTGTCGTTTTCTCAATCCGACAATAATTCCGTTGTGGGGTCCACCAATGATTGTGTCGTTGTACGAATATTCCCTGTTAAAACGAATATTCCCCGACCAATCGAATATTATATAACAACTTGCGTACTTTGCAAAATTTATAAATATTACCCACAACTATAACATTATATCAAATTAACTCCATAATATTCAAAAATGATATTTATAGAAAATTCATCTTTATTTATAAAAGTTGGGGTCTTACAACCTCCCCTTCTTATGAAATTTCGCCCTCGAAATTAGGGTACGTACCTGGTATGTCGAAGAGGTAAGGATACCTTGATTTCATTTCTGATTCTAACTCCCAAGTCATTTCCTCAACATCGTGGTTTCTCCACAAAACTTTGACTTGAGGTATAACCTTGGAGCGTAGAATATGTTCCTTCTTATCCAAGATTTGAACAGGAACTTCTTCATACGTCAAATCCTCCGCTATTTCGTCCGGTTCTAACTCAATAATGTGGTTCGGGTCTTCCACATATTTGCGTAACATGGATATGTGAAAAACGTTATGAACACGAGACATACTTGGCGGTAAAGCGAGTCTATAAGCCACAGTTCCTACTCGATCGAGGATTAAAAATGGACCGATGAATCGAGGATTTAGCTTTCCTCTCTTTCCAAATCTCGTAACTCCTTTCCATGGAGCAACACGTAAGAACACATGATCTCCTACATCAAATTCCACGTCCTTTCGATGAAGATCAGCATAACTCTTTTGTCGATCTTGTGAGGTTTTTATACGTTGTCGGATCGTTTGAATCTTTTCTGTAGTCATACGTACCAACTCCGGTCCCAACAACGTTGCTTCGCCCACCTCATCCCAGCATACTGGAGAACGACATTTTCTTCCATACAATGCTTCGAATGGAGCCATGCCAATACTTGCTTGATAACTGTTGTTGTAGGAAAACTCCACCAATGGTAAGAACTTGTCCCAACTTCCCTTGAAGTCAAAGACACAGAGTCTTAATAGATCTTCAAGAGTTTGAATAGTCCTCTCTGATTGTCCGTCCGTCTGAGGATGATATGCTGAACTAAATCGTAACTCCGTGCCCATAGCTTTTTGTAAACTAACCCAAAATCGTGAAGTGAATCTTGGGTCTCGATCAGAAACTATGGATACTGGCATACCATGCAGTCTTACAATCTCGTTTATGTACATACGAGCAAGACGTTCAAGTGTATAAGTTTCTCGTATCGGTAAGAAATGAGCAGACTTGGTCAATCTATCAACAATGACCCAAATCGCATCAATACCTTGAGAAACCCTAGGAAGACCGGTAACGAAATCCATGGTAATGTGCTCCCACTTCCATTCTGGAATTTCAAGTGGTTGCAATGGACCTTTTGGTACTTGATGCTCCGCTTTGACTCGTTGACAAGTTAGACACCTTGAGATAAACAACGCTATCTCTCTCTTCATATTGCTCCACCAAAATGTATGACGAAGATCATGATACATTTTGGTACTTCCAGGATGGATTGCAAACGGTGTGTTGTGCGCCTCCATCATGATTTCATACTTTAAATCAGGGTTGTTAGGAACACAAAGTCTGGAGTTGACTCGAAGTATTCCTTCTTCATCGATTCTTGCTTCCGGCATAGCACCTTCTTGCACTTTCTTCCTCATACGCATCAGCTCCAGGTCTGTAGCTTGAGCAGCTTTAACTTTATCGATTAAAGTCGGTTCTACTCGTATATTCGCCATCATCACATGGGTCCCTGGAGTCTTTAACTCTATCTCCATCCTTTGCAAGTCACACAAAATGGGCCTTTGTGTTGTTAATATTGCACTTGTACCCGCATATGATCTTCTACTCAATGCGTCAGCTACCACGTTCGCTTTTCCAGGATGGTATTGAATGGTATGATCATAATCTTTCAACAGTTCAAGCCAACGTCGTTGTCGCATGTTGAGTTCCTTTTGAGTGAAGAAATATTTGAGGCTTTTATGATCCGTAAAGATCTCCACTTTCTCCCCATACAAGTAATGCCTCCAAATTTTAAGTGCAAAGACAACAGCTGCCAACTCTAGATCATGAGTAGGATAATTCCTCTCATATTCCTTGAGTTGTCTTGATGCATAGGCTATGACTTTTCCATGTTGCATGAGAACGCATCCCAACCCTTTGCTCGAAGCATCACTGTAGATGACAAATCCCTCCGAGCCAGATGGTATTGTTAGAACAGGTGCTGAAATGAGTCTCCTCTTGAGTTCTTGAAAACTCTGCTCACATTCTTCGCTCCAACCAAACTTTGTATCTTTCCGAGTCAGCTGAGTTAATGGAGTAGCGATTCGAGAAAATCCTTCCACGAATCTCCGATAATAACCAGCTAAACCAAGAAAGCTACGTACCTCGGTCACTGATTTAGGTTGCTCCCAGCTTTGAATAGCTTCAATCTTTGCCGGGTCAACCGATATTCCACGACTTGATACTACGTGCCCAAGGAATGCTACCTCCTCCAGCCAGAACTCGCATTTCTTCAACTTGGCATAAAGCTTGTATTCACGAAGCTTTTGGAGTACCAGCCTCAAGTGTTGCTCATGATCTTCACGGCTTTTGGAATAAATAAGGATGTCATCAATAAAGACGACCACAAAGTGATCCAAATATTCCTTGAATACCCGGTTCATCATATCCATGAAGGCAGCAGGAGCATTAGTCAATCCAAAGGACATGACTAGGAATTCATAATGCCCGTACCGAGTTCTAAAAGCCGTCTTTGGAATATCCTCAGTTCTAACCTTCAGCTGATGATATCCAGAACGAAGATCGATCTTTGAAAAGAATTGTGCTCCTTGCAACTGGTCAAACAGGTCATCAATACGTGGCAATGGGTACCTGTTTTTGATGGTGACATGATTCAACTCCCGATAATCAATACAAAGTCGCATACTTCCATCTTTCTTCTTCACGAACAGAACAGGAGCACCCCAAGGAGAAGTACTAGGACGAATAAAACCAATGTCTAACAATTCCTGCAGTTGGGTCTTTAACTCCTGAAGTTCAATAGGAGCCATTCGATATGGGGCTTTGGAAATGGGTTTTGTACCGGGTTCAAGGTCGATACAAAATTCAATTTCACGCTCTGGGGGTAGGCCAGGAAGTTCTTCAGGGAATACGTCAGGGAATTTATTAACAATAGAAATATCATTCAAAACTGACGTATTTTTGTTTAGATCTGTGACATGAGCTAAGAAAGCTTGACATCCGTTTTTCAATAAACGAATAGCTTTATGGCTTGAGATGACAGCGATTGATTTTAATGGTTTGGTTGCTTGAATTCGCATAATAGGTCGATTAGGAATATGAAAGCTAACAACCTTACGAAAACAATCAATTTTTGCATGATGAGTAGTTAACCAATCAATCCCTAGAATCACGTCAAATGCAAGTATTTTTAATGAAATAAGATCGACAGGTAATGTGTGGGTACCAACTTGAACCAAACAAGACTTATAAACCGTGGATGTAATGAAGGTTTCTCCCAATGGAGTTTCAACTGCTAAGTCAAAGTCTAATTTCTCCGGAATCAAATTTAATCGATGAGCGCAAGTAGGAGAAATAAAAGAATGGGTTGAACCGGTATCAAATAAAGTATAGACTTCGTTAGAGTTTATGATAAGCTTACCCGTGATGACCTCATTCGGGTTCCTTGCTTCTGGGAGGTCACAACAAACGCTCTCCCTTGCACAACCGGTTTTGACTTTTCTGGGACGGCCTTTGGTGCCTCCATCCTAGCTGAATTTGTCTTCGGTAAACGACAAAATCGGGCTAAATGACCTTCTCTTCCACAATTATAACATGCTTTGGACGGCATCGCGCAGTTTGGACTGATGTGCCCCTCCCCTCCGCATTTGAAACATATGATAGGTGGTCGTTCTCCTTCCTTAACGACAGGTGCTGGTGCTGACGTCTTTCCATCATTGTTGAATCTCCTCTTCTTGAAATGTCCATTCTTATTGTTTTGGCCCTGATTACCACCGAAGTGGTTACCATTTCTGGCCTGTTGATTCCCTCCACGCTTGTTGTCACCGCTTCGATGACTGCTCTCACTGGTATTATCATTTTGCCGGCTGCTCTCTTTTGGTTGCGTTGTCTCGTTATCGCGCTCCACCAACTGAGCCCTATTTACAACATCTGAATACAAACACAGTTTATGAGAAACAAGATGTTGACGTATCTCCGGCTTCAAACCTCTTAAAAACATCCGCGTCATTCTTTCTTCATTATCCACCAGGTGGGACGCAAACCGGGATAACTCCGCAAATTTTGCCTCGTACTGCGACACGGTCATATTATTCTGCTCCAATTTGATGAACTCCACCTCCTTCATGTGACGAATACTCTCGGGAAAGTATTTGTCGTTAAACAGCTCTTGGAACTTCTCCCAAGACATCTTCAGTGCGGCAGGTTGAGTACGCTTTATCGATTCCCACCAGTAATCTGCCTCTCCTCGCAACATAAAGGCGGCAAAGGGAACCTTTTGCTCCTCGGAGCAACCCAAGACATCAAATATCTTGGTGATCTGCTTTATCCATGTTTCAGCTACAAGTGGTTTGGGTTCTCCCTTAAACTCCGGTGGTCCCAGCTCCTTAAACTGTTTAGCGGTGACCGCCTGAGAGTTTCCAGTATTTCCACCTACGTTGTGGACAGGAGCCGCTTTCACCTGTTGTTGCATGAATTGCATAAAGCCTCTGAACATTTGATCATTCATCATTTGGTCAGTGTTGTTGTTTGCATGAGGATTGTCACCTTCCTGATGCACATTATCCTGATTATTGATATGTGGTGAATCAACAGTCGTCTGTGCTCCATTGCTATTCTCAACATTCTCAGATGCCATTTTCAGATACTGCCACAAAATAAAAATTAATTGATATGTCATATATTATCCTTATATTATGACCGACCAATTAAATACCATGCAAATAAACTTAGGTAGGTCATACTAGCGAAGGAATTCCCGTCTCTCCCCTCCTAGTTCTATTCTCACATCTTAGCCAGGGATCATATCCCTAAGCTCTGATACCAACTGTGACGCCCCCAAAATTAGGTATACATCACCCATCTTGGGTCGTCAGATACATAGTACAGAATACAAATACAACTTAATAATACAACTGTCGTGTACAATACGACAAAACATAAACTGTGAGTTTGAATACAAATATTATCTTCTAGAGAGTATTCATACTCAAAAGGAGTCCTCATTACATTTATTAACACACCATTACATAGAATAGTGAGGACTACTAACTAATACTATCATTCGGACCATCACTCCGTTCCCCGACTTGTCCCAGCTACGTTCTCATTTCCTGAAGAGAACAGTGAAAGAAAGGGTGAGCTCAACTAGCCCAGTAAGAAATATTATGACTAAGATAATGCAGAATAAATTATCATTAGCCTTCAACAATGTTAAACTGATAAAATATAATAGACATCAAGTTTAACTGTAGCGGAACAAGCAATCCATTAAAAGAGTCAAGTAGAAAATAAACTCTACTATCTTTTATGATTTAAAAGATTTTTCAACACTGTGATCGCTGAGACTCAGCTTAATAAAATAATCCACATCATCGAATCACCCCTGCACTACGGCCAAGGATATTCGTATATTCATTAATGGTCATGATCATGCCAACAACTGTCCATCAATGCACTACGGGCCAATGAGGACTTTTACCACATCATTTGTAACATTACGGTCATGATTATACCGAATAATCCCTGGTCATAATCATACCAAGTCCATCTATGCACTACAGGCCACAGATGACTTTCAACATTTTATAAACATGAGGATGATGACAATGATATAAGAATTCAATAAAACAAGTTCAAGAATTAATTTATCCAAGAATTAACAACGTCCAAATTGTCAACATGATACTGCTTTGTGGAGTAAAATTCAAGAATGCTTAGAAGAATATTTTCATGAAAAGATACTGGATGAAACGCAATTATCAAGGATATTCCACAAATTTCATGGAGTATAGAAGTCAAAACTTAACCAACTGAGTACAATAAAGAATGGAATAACAAAAGAAATCACCATGCATGCGATAGACCGCACAGACAGGTTATTCCAACAGAATAATAAATAATGGAACCAGGTCCGGCGTAAACGCACAGACAGGATATTCCGACAGAATAATAAATAATGGAACCAGGTCCGGTGTAAAACACACAGACAGGATATTCCAACAGAATAATAATAAAACGGAACCAGGTCCGGTGTAAAACACACAGACAGGATGTTCCAACAGAATAATAAACGGAACCAGGTCCGGTGTAAAACACACAGACAGGATGTTCCAACAGAATAATAAATAATGGAATAACAGAAGTTCTCTTCATGAATATAAAAGAAATAATATTCCCTACCGTTTTAAAGAAGAGCTGAAGTAAGGAAGTAGTTAAGTAGCAGAATACTCTTCTTCTCTCTCTCTATAGTTTCTCTCTATAGTTTCTCTCTCTAGAGTTCAGTGAATTCGTAAGAAATAATGAAGGAATGAGCTGCTATTTATAGAAAAATAGAATGCATAGTAACTAATCCATGAACGGTCCAGATTGATTACTTTAATCTGACGGTCCATATTTAAAGAAAAATCTTTTAAATAAAATAAAATATATTCTATTTATAGAATAACTTTAATAAAGTATTTTGTTTTATATAAAAAGATGTTTCTGTTTTATTACGTTAATAATACGAATAAAACAAAACGTCATTATCGCTAAATAATTCATATTATTAACTGACAATAATAGAATCAAACTGAGTGACTTCTCACATAAGCATTAATAATCAATACCGTGTGCTACTATGCAACCACACGTATTACTGTACTTTTACTACCGAGTAGTTCAACAGCAACAATGGTAAAATTTCCGCCGTTATTTTTAATAAAATATTTTTGTCGTTTTCTCAATCCGACAATAATTCCGTTGTGGGGTCCACCAATGATTGTGTCGTTGTACGAATATTCCCTGTTAAAACGAATATTCCCCGACCAATCGAATATTATATAACAACTTGCGTACTTTGCAAAATTTATAAATATTACCCACAACTATAACATTATATCAAATTAACTCCATAATATTCAAAAATGATATTTATAAAAAATTCATCTTTATTTATAAAAGTTGGGGTCTTACAGTCAGACTAAAGTAAATCAATCTGGACCGTTCATGGATTAGTTACTATGCATTCCATTTTCCTATAAATAGAAGCTCATTCCTTCATTATTTTCTTACGAATTCTGTGACGCCCCCAAAATAGGTCCAATCCATCCAACCCATTCTGAGTCGCCAAATACATAGTACAGAAAATAACTACAACTTTATTATTACAATTGTCGTGCAAAATACGACAACACATATACTGTGAGTTTAAATATAAATATTGTCATCTAGACAGTATTCATACTCAAATAAATCCTCATTACAATTATTCAAACACTATTTTACAGAAATAGTGAGTACTGCTAAAACATCTTTCTAGAACCATCACTCCATACCCCGACTAGATCCTGCTATGTTCTCACCTCCTGAGAAGAAAAATGGAACAAAAAGGAAAAGGGTGAGCTCAACTAGCCCAGTAAAGAATATTATGACTAAGATAATATACAAACAAATTATCGTTAGTCTTCAACAGGGAAAAATCTGATAGAATATAATCGACAACAAGTTTTAGATCAACAACTGCAGCGAAAACAGCAAACCATTAGAAGAGTCAAGTAGAGAAAGAATTCTACTATCTTCTAAGATTTAAAAGTCCATCATCAATATTTTATCCCTGTAACATCAATTAATAATCATCTTTATCCAAATATTCATCTTTGCACTACAGGCCAAAGATATTCATTTGTATCACCTGTCAGTCATGTTCATCTCAACACCTGTTCATCTTTGCACTACAGGCCAAAGATATTCATCAAGTAATCATACATCTTTGCACTACAGGCCAAAGATATTCATCAAGTAATCATACATCTTTGCACTACAGGCCAAAGATATTCATTAATATCATCATTTAGGACTGAGGATGATGAAAAATATCTTAAAGAGAACGAATCCAATTAGACAGAAGGACAAATAGTAGGGATTCGTATAACAGTTTATCCAAGATCAATAGTACTTCATAATAGTCAATTGTGAAGCAGAATTCAAAAATAAAGATCAAAACATGGATACAATCAAAGATAGTAACCATAATAGACATCTTGGACAAAAAGGAAAAATTTAATTTTTCGGTGAATAGTGCCGTATTCGTGAATAGTGCCGTATACGTGAATAGTACCATATACGTGAATAGTAACCCAGACACAAAAAGTTCCAAATTTGATAAAAACTCATATCAATATTTCAGCATAATGATATTGAAGAAAATAATATCATTTAAGAAGAAAATAATATCCCTTACGAATATTAAACGAAAATAATATTCATTACGAATATTAAACGAATATAATATTTCTCGCGAATATTGAACGAAATAAAATTTCTTATGAATATTGAACAGAAATAATATTCATACGAATACGAAAAATAATATCTCTTCAGAATGTGAAATAAATAATACCCCTTACCTCAAGATATCAGTACTTCTGGTCGGAATACCGGTATAAGGCTGAAAGAAACTTGTTCTGATGAATAGAAACTCTCAAAGTATCTAAATACTCACAAAATACACTCAATAATCTAGAGAGAGAAAGAGAGAAAACTTGTTTCTGGTGTGATTTTCAATTCTAACTTAGCCCTCTATTTATAGGAAAATTTTAGTAGGTTTGACCTGCAACCTGATGGCTTTACCTGTTACTATTCCCACCCACCACATTTGAAATATAATTCAGCACATTTCTTCACCAACCACAAGTGGGGCCCACCAATTCTAGAATTTTCCATCAAAATGATAAACTCCGAAAATTCAACAATTTCTGAACCAGTCATCTCGTAAAATTCATAATAAATCATACGTTCATTTTTAACGGTTCAAAATTTGTGGACATATACTCAACTTATATATGTATAACATATCCAAAAATTACCACGATCCAACGGTCGGATTAAAAATTATAACCCCCGCAAACTATCTCAAAAACCCTGATTTTTAATACCTCCATTCCGACAAAAATACTGACAAAAACCTCAACATTAACTCCTTCATTTTTAACCACAAAAATATATCCCTCATTTATATCCACATAAAATAAATATTTCCTTATCATATGAATCAATAATTAATTATTCACAAATAATATTACAGAATCACATTTATGACAACCAGGCCGTTCCCAGGAAAGAGGGGGCTTTCCAATAAGGATTTCTCCTTACTAGCGCGCAATTAGATGACCAAACATCTCCTTAGACAGAACTTTCTAGACATTGCCAATAATGTTATCTAATAATATTATTCAAATAATATGAATTATTGATCTGATAAATGAAAATACTGTGCAGTAACAATTATTGAAACAACAATAATATAAAATATCAACGCAACAATTATTGAATCAATAAAATAAAATATTGAATAATAACTACTGTAACAATTATTGAGTAGTGCCTTCTTACGTAAGAATCAATAATTGGTGCAATACCGTGTGCTATTGTATTTTAACCACTGGGTATTCCAACAGTATTAACGGTAACAACTACGCCGTTATTTATAAACAACTTATACTTGTCGTTTCCTTCATCCAATCGCTTTCTGTTATGGGGCCCACACAAGGCTGCGTCGTCGTACGAATATTCCCCGACAGCAAGAATATTCCACGACCAACCGAATATTCACCGACCAAAAATAAATATTTTATAACCACTTGCTTATTTTGCAAAATTTGCACATTTCACCCATAACCAAAGTATTATATCAAATTAACCCCTTATTATTCACAATAATATTTAGAGAAAATTTGATTTTATTCATTAATAAGTTGGGGTCTTACAACCTCCCCTCCTTATGAAATTTCGTCCTCGAAATTGACGTACGTACCTGATATTTCGAAAAGGTGAGGATACCTCGCTTTCATTTCTGATTCTAACTCCCAGGTCATTTCTTCAATAGCATGATTTCTCCACAAAATCTTAACTTGTGGTATAACCTTCGTGCGTAGGACATGCTCTTTCCTATCCAAGATCTTAACAGGTACCTCCTCGTACGTTAAATCTTCAGCTATCTCGTCTGGTTCTAACTCAATAATGTGGTTCGGGTCTTTAACATATTTACGAAGCATAGATATGTGAAAAACATTATGAACACGAGACATGCTTGGAGGTAATGCGAGTCTATATGCCACATTTCCTATTCGCTCAAGAATCTCAAATGGACCAACAAATCTTGGATTGAGCTTTCCTCTCTTCCCAAATCTTGTAACTCCCTTCCATGGTGCAACACGTAACAATACATGATCCCCAATATTAAATTCCACGTCCTTCCGATGAAGATCCGCATAACTCTTTTGTCGATCCTGTGCCGTTTGTATACGTTGTCGAATCGTTTGGATCTTCTCTATAGTAATGCGTACCAACTCTGGTCCCAACAATGTTGCTTCACCAACCTCGTCCCAGCATACTGGAGAACGACATTTTCTTCCATACAACGCCTCGAATGGAGCCACACCTATGCTCGCCTGATAACTGTTGTTGTAGGAAAATTCCTCCAATGGTAGGTACTTATCCCAACTCCCTTTGAGATCTAGTACACAAAGTCTTAATAGATCTTTAAGAGTTTGAATAGTCCTCTCTGATTGTCCGTCTGTTTGATGATGGTATGCCGAACTTGTAAGACCCCAACTTTTATAAATAAAGATGAATTTTTTATAAATATCATTTTTGAATATTATGGAGTTAATTTGATATAATGTTATAGTTGTGGGTAATATTTATAAATTTTGCAAAGTACGCAAGTTGTTATATAATATTCGATTGGTCGGGGAATATTCGTTTTAACAGGGAATATTCGTACAACGACACAATCATTGGTGGACCCCACAACGGAATTATTGTCGGATTGAGAAAACGACAAAAATATTTTATTAAAAATAACGGCGGAAATTTTACCATTGTTACTGTTGAACTACTCGGTAGTAAAAGTACAGTAATACGTGTGGTTGCATAGTAGCACACGGTATTGATTATTAATGCTTATGTGAGAAGTCACTCAGTTTGATTCTATTATTGTCAGTTAATAATATGAATTATTTAGCGATAATGACGTTTTGTTTTATTCGTATTATTAACGTAATAAAACAGAAACATCTTTTTATATAAAACAAAATACTTTATTAAAGTTATTCTATAAATAGAATATATTTTATTTTATTTAAAAGATTTTTCTTTAAATATGGACCGTCAGATTAAAGTAATCAATCTGGACCGTTCATGGATTAGTTACTATGCATTCTATTTTTCTATAAATAGCAGCTCATTCCTTCATTATTTCTTACGAATTCACTGAACTCTAGAGAGAGAAACTATAGAGAGAAACTATAGAGAGAGAGAAGAAGAGTATTCTGCTACTTAACTACTTCCTTACTTCAGCTCTTCTTTAAAACGGTAGGGAATATTATTTCTTTTATATTCATGAAGAGAACTTCTGTTATTCCATTATTTATTATTCTGTTGGAACATCCTGTCTGTGTGTTTTACACCGGACCTGGTTCCGTTTATTATTCTGTTGGAACATCCTGTCTGTGTGTTTTACACCGGACCTGGTTCCGTTTTATTATTATTCTGTTGGAATATCCTGTCTGTGTGTTTTACACCGGACCTGGTTCCATTATTTATTATTCTGTCGGAATATCCTGTCTGTGCGTTTACGCCGGACCTGGTTCCATTATTTATTATTCTGTTGGAATAACCTGTCTGTGCGGTCTATCGCATGCATGGTGATTTCTTTTGTTATTCCATTCTTTATTGTACTCAGTTGGTTAAGTTTTGACTTCTATACTCCATGAAATTTGTGGAATATCCTTGATAATTGCGTTTCATCCAGTATCTTTTCATGAAAATATTCTTCTAAGCATTCTTGAATTTTACTCCACAAAGCAGTATCATGTTGACAATTTGGACGTTGTTAATTCTTGGATAAATTAATTCTTGAACTTGTTTTATTGAATTCTTATATCATTGTCATCATCCTCATGTTTATAAAATGTTGAAAGTCATCTGTGGCCTGTAGTGCATAGATGGACTTGGTATGATTATGACCAGGGATTATTCGGTATAATCATGACCGTAATGTTACAAATGATGTGGTAAAAGTCCTCATTGGCCCGTAGTGCATTGATGGACAGTTGTTGGCATGATCATGACCATTAATGAATATACGAATATCCTTGGCCGTAGTGCAGGGGTGATTCGATGATGTGGATTATTTTATTAAGCTGAGTCTCAGCGATCAAAGTGTTGGAAAATCTTTTAAATCATAAAAGATAGTAGAGTTTATTTTCTACTTGACTCTTTTAATGGATTGCTTGTTCCGCTACAGTTAAACTTGATGTCTATTATATTTTATCAGTTTAACATTGTTGAAGGCTAATGATAATTTATTCTGCATTATCTTAGTCATAATATTTCTTACTGGGCTAGTTGAGCTCACCCTTTCTTTCACTGTTCTCTTCAGGAAATGAGAACGTAGCTGGGACAAGTCGGGGAACGGAGTGATGGTCCGAATGATAGTATTAGTTAGTAGTCCTCACTATTCTATGTAATGGTGTGTTAATAAATGTAATGAGGACTCCTTTTGAGTATGAATACTCTCTAGAAGATAATATTTGTATTCAAACTCACAGTTTATGTTTTGTCGTATTGTACACGACAGTTGTATTATTAAGTTGTATTTGTATTCTGTACTATGTATCTGACGACCCAAGATGGGTGATGTATACCTAATTTTGGGGGCGTCACAGTTGGTATCAGAGCTTAGGGATATGATCCCTGGCTAAGATGTGAGAATAGAACTAGGAGGGGAGAGACGGGGAATTCCTTCGCTAGTATGACCTACCTAAGTTTATTTGCATGGTATTTAATTGGTCGGTCATAATATAAGGATAATATATGACATATCAATTAATTTTTATTTTGTGGCAGTATCTGAAAATGGCATCTGAGAATGTTGAGAATAGCAATGGAGCACAGACGACTGTTGATTCACCACATATCAATAATCAGGATAATGTGCATCAGGAAGGTGACAATCCTCATGCAAACAACAACACTGACCAAATGATGAATGATCAAATGTTCAGAGGCTTTATGCAATTCATGCAACAACAGGTGAAAGCGGCTCCTGTCCACAACGTAGGTGGAAATACTGGAAACTCTCAGGCGGTCACCGCTAAACAGTTTAAGGAGCTGGGACCACCGGAGTTTAAGGGAGAACCCAAACCACTTGTAGCTGAAACATGGATAAAGCAGATCACCAAGATATTTGATGTCTTGGGTTGCTCCGAGGAGCAAAAGGTTCCCTTTGCCGCCTTTATGTTGCGAGGAGAGGCAGATTACTGGTGGGAATCGATAAAGCGTACTCAACCTGCCGCACTGAAGATGTCTTGGGAGAAGTTCCAAGAGCTGTTTAACGACAAATACTTTCCCGAGAGTATTCGTCACATGAAGGAGGTGGAGTTCATCAAATTGGAGCAGAATAATATGACCGTGTCGCAGTACGAGGCAAAATTTGCGGAGTTATCCC
The DNA here is from genome assembly GCA_016801055.1 of Panax notoginseng. NCBI lineage: Eukaryota > Viridiplantae > Streptophyta > Magnoliopsida > Apiales > Araliaceae > Panax > Panax notoginseng. The sequence continues at coordinate 13,777,809 of CM029020.1, forward strand.
GGTTTGCGTCCCACCTGGTGGATAATGAAGAAAGAATGACGCGGATGTTTTTAAGAGGTTTGAAGCCGGAGATACGTCAACATCTTGTTTCTCATAAACTGTGTTTGTATTCAGATGTTGTAAATAGGGCTCAGTTGGTGGAGCGCGATAACGAGACAACGCAACCAAAAGAGAGCAGCCGGCAAAATGATAATACCAGTGAGAGCAGTCATCGAAGCGGTGACAACAAGCGTGGAGGGAATCAACAGGCCAGAAATGGTAACCACTTCGGTGGTAATCAGGGCCAAAACAATAAGAATGGACATTTCAAGAAGAGGAGATTCAACAATGATGGAAAGACGTCAGCACCAGCACCTGTCGTTAAGGAAGGAGAACGACCACCTATCATATGTTTCAAATGCGGAGGGGAGGGGCACATCAGTCCAAACTGCGCGATGCCGTCCAAAGCATGTTATAATTGTGGAAGAGAAGGTCATTTAGCCCGATTTTGTCGTTTACCGAAGACAAATTCAGCTAGGATGGAGGCACCAAAGGCCGTCCCAGAAAAGTCAAAACCGGTTGTGCAAGGGAGAGCGTTTGTTGTGACCTCCCAGAAGCAAGGAACCCGAATGAGGTCATCACGGGTAAGCTTATCATAAACTCTAACGAAGTCTATACTTTATTTGATACCGGTTCAACCCATTCTTTTATTTCTCCTACTTGCGCTCATCGATTAAATTTGATTCCGGAGAAATTAGACTTTGACTTAGCAGTTGAAACTCCATTGGGAGAAACCTTCATTACATCCACGGTTTATAAGTCTTGTTTGGTTCAAGTTGGTACCCACACATTACCTGTCGATCTTATTTCATTAAAAATACTTGCATTTGACGTGATTCTAGGGATTGATTGGTTAACTACTCATCATGCAAAAATTGATTGTTTTCGTAAGGTTGTTAGCTTTCATATTCCTAATCGACCTATTATGCGAATTCAAGCAACCAAACCATTAAAATCAATCGCTGTCATCTCAAGCCATAAAGCTATTCGTTTATTGAAAAACGGATGTCAAGCTTTCTTAGCTCATGTCACAGATCTAAACAAAAATACGTCAGTTTTGAATGATATTTCTATTGTTAATAAATTCCCTGACGTATTCCCTGAAGAACTTCCTGGCCTACCCCCAGAGCGTGAAATTGAATTTTGTATCGACCTTGAACCCGGTACAAAACCCATTTCCAAAGCCCCATATCGAATGGCTCCTATTGAACTTCAGGAGTTAAAGACCCAACTGCAGGAATTGTTAGACATTGGTTTTATTCGTCCTAGTACTTCTCCTTGGGGTGCTCCTGTTCTGTTCGTGAAGAAGAAAGATGGAAGTATGCGACTTTGTATTGATTATCGGGAGTTGAATCATGTCACCATCAAAAACAGGTACCCATTGCCACGTATTGATGACCTGTTTGACCAGTTGCAAGGAGCACAATTCTTTTCAAAGATCGATCTTCGTTCTGGATATCATCAGCTGAAGGTTAGAACTGAGGATATTCCAAAGACGGCTTTTAGAACTCGGTACGGGCATTATGAATTCCTAGTCATGTCCTTTGGATTGACTAATGCTCCTGCTGCCTTCATGGATATGATGAACCGGGTATTCAAGGAATATTTGGATCACTTTGTGGTCGTCTTTATTGATGACATCCTTATTTATTCCAAAAGCCGTGAAGATCATGAGCAACACTTGAGGCTGGTACTCCAAAAGCTTCGTGAATACAAGCTTTATGCCAAGTTGAAGAAATGCGAGTTCTGGCTGGAGGAGGTAGCATTCCTTGGGCACGTAGTATCAAGTCGTGGAATATCGGTTGACCCGGCAAAGATTGAAGCTATTCAAAGCTGGGAGCAACCTAAATCAGTGACCGAGGTACGTAGCTTTCTTGGTTTAGCTGGTTATTATCGGAGATTCGTGGAAGGATTTTCTCGAATCGCTACTCCATTAACTCAGCTGACTCGGAAAGATACAAAGTTTGGTTGGAGCGAAGAATGTGAGCAGAGTTTTCAAGAACTCAAGAGGAGACTCATTTCAGCACCTGTTCTAACAATACCATCTGGCTCGGAGGGATTTGTCATCTACAGTGATGCTTCGAGCAAAGGGTTGGGATGCGTTCTCATGCAACATGGAAAAGTCATAGCCTATGCATCAAGACAACTCAAGGAATATGAGAGGAATTATCCTACTCATGATCTAGAGTTGGCAGCTGTTGTCTTTGCACTTAAAATTTGGAGGCATTACTTGTATGGGGAGAAAGTGGAGATCTTTACGGATCATAAAAGCCTCAAATATTTCTTCACTCAAAAGGAACTCAACATGCGACAACGACGTTGGCTTGAACTGTTGAAAGATTATGATCATACCATTCAATACCATCCTGGAAAAGCGAACGTGGTAGCTGACGCATTGAGTAGAAGATCATATGCGGGTACAAGTGCAATATTAACAACGCAAAGGCCCATTTTGTGTGACTTGCAAAGGATGGAGATAGAGTTAAAGACTCCAGGGACCCATGTGATGATGGCGAATATACGAGTAGAACCGACTTTAATCGATAAAGTTAAAGCTGCTCAAGCTACAGACCTGGAGCTGATGCGTATGAGGAAGAAAGTGCAAGAAGGTGCTATGCCGGAAGCAAGAATCGATGAAGAAGGAATACTTCGAGTCAACTCCAGACTTTGTGTTCCTAACAACCCTGATTTAAAGTATGAAATCATGATGGAGGCGCACAACACACCGTTTGCAATCCATCCTGGAAGTACCAAAATGTATCATGATCTTCGTCATACATTTTGGTGGAGCAATATGAAGAGAGAGATAGCGTTGTTTATCTCAAGGTGTCTAACTTGTCAACGAGTCAAAGCGGAGCATCAAGTACCAAAAGGTCCATTGCAACCACTTGAAATTCCAGAATGGAAGTGGGAGCACATTACCATGGATTTCGTTACCGGTCTTCCTAGGGTTTCTCAAGGTATTGATGCGATTTGGGTCATTGTTGATAGATTGACCAAGTCTGCTCATTTCTTACCGATACGAGAAACTTATACACTTGAACGTCTTGCTCGTATGTACATAAACGAGATTGTAAGACTGCATGGTATGCCAGTATCCATAGTTTCTGATCGAGACCCAAGATTCACTTCACGATTTTGGGTTAGTTTACAAAAAGCTATGGGCACGGAGTTACGATTTAGTTCAGCATATCATCCTCAGACGGACGGACAATCAGAGAGGACTATTCAAACTCTTGAAGATCTATTAAGACTCTGTGTCTTTGACTTCAAGGGAAGTTGGGACAAGTTCTTACCATTGGTGGAGTTTTCCTACAACAACAGTTATCAAGCAAGTATTGGCATGGCTCCATTCGAAGCATTGTATGGAAGAAAATGTCGTTCTCCAGTATGCTGGGATGAGGTGGGCGAAGCAACGTTGTTGGGACCGGAGTTGGTACGTATGACTACAGAAAAGATTCAAACGATCCGACAACGTATAAAAACCTCACAAGATCGACAAAAGAGTTATGCTGATCTTCATCGAAAGGACGTGGAATTTGATGTAGGAGATCATGTGTTCTTACGTGTTGCTCCATGGAAAGGAGTTACGAGATTTGGAAAGAGAGGAAAGCTAAATCCTCGATTCATCGGTCCATTTTTAATCCTCGATCGAGTAGGAACTGTGGCTTATAGACTCGCTTTACCGCCAAGTATGTCTCGTGTTCATAACGTTTTTCACATATCCATGTTACGCAAATATGTGGAAGACCCGAACCACATTATTGAGTTAGAACCGGACGAAATAGCGGAGGATTTGACGTATGAAGAAGTTCCTGTTCAAATCTTGGATAAGAAGGAACATATTCTACGCTCCAAGGTTATACCTCAAGTCAAAGTTTTGTGGAGAAACCACGATGTTGAGGAAATGACTTGGGAGTTAGAATCAGAAATGAAATCAAGGTATCCTTACCTCTTCGACATACCAGGTACGTACCCTAATTTCGAGGGCGAAATTTCATAAGAAGGGGAGGTTGTAAGACCCCAACTTTTATAAATAAAGATGAATTTTTTATAAATATCATTTTTGAATATTATGGAGTTAATTTGATATAATGTTATAGTTGTGGGTAATATTTATAAATTTTGCAAAGTACGCAAGTTGTTATATAATATTCGATTGGTCGGGGAATATTCGTTTTAACAGGGAATATTCGTACAACGACACAATCATTGGTGGACCCCACAACGGAATTATTGTCGGATTGAGAAAACGACAAAAATATTTTATTAAAAATAACGGCGGAAATTTTACCATTGTTACTGTTGAACTACTCGGTAGTAAAAGTACAGTAATACGTGTGGTTGCATAGTAGCACACGGTATTGATTATTAATGCTTATGTGAGAAGTCACTCAGTTTGATTCAATTATTGTCAGTTAATAATATGAATTATTTAGCGATAATGACGTTTTGTTTTATTCGTATTATTAACGTAATAAAACAGAAACATCTTTTTATATAAAACAAAATACTTTATTAAAGTTATTCTATAAATAGAATATATTTTATTTTATTTAAAAGATTTTTCTTTAAATATGGACCGTCAGATTAAAGTAATCAATCTGGACCGTTCATGGATTAGTTACTATGCATTCTATTTTTCTATAAATAGCAGCTCATTCCTTCATTATTTCTTACGAATTCACTGAACTCTAGAGAGAGAAACTATAGAGAGAAACTATAGAGAGAGAGAAGAAGAGTATTCTGCTACTTAACTACTTCCTTACTTCAGCTCTTCTTTAAAACGGTAGGGAATATTATTTCTTTTATATTCATGAAGAGAACTTCTGTTATTCCATTATTTATTATTCTGTTGGAACATCCTGTCTGTGTGTTTTACACCGGACCTGGTTCCGTTTATTATTCTGTTGGAACATCCTGTCTGTGTGTTTTACACCGGACCTGGTTCCGTTTTATTATTATTCTGTTGGAATATCCTGTCTGTGTGTTTTACACCGGACCTGGTTCCATTATTTATTATTCTGTCGGAATATCCTGTCTGTGCGTTTACGCCGGACCTGGTTCCATTATTTATTATTCTGTTGGAATAACCTGTCTGTGCGGTCTATCGCATGCATGGTGATTTCTTTTGTTATTCCATTCTTTATTGTACTCAGTTGGTTAAGTTTTGACTTCTATACTCCATGAAATTTGTGAAATATCCTTGATAATTGCGTTTCATCCAGTATCTTTTCATGAAAATATTCTTCTAATCATTCTTGAATTTTACTCCACAAAGCAGTATCATGTTGACAATTTGGACGTTGTTAATTCTTGGATAAATTAATTCTTGAACTTGTTTTATTGAATTCTTATATCATTGTCATCATCCTCATGTTTATAAAATGTTGAAAGTCATCTGTGGCCTGTAGTGCATAGATGGACTTGGTATGATTATGACCAGGGATTATTCGGTATAATCATGACCGTAATGTTACAAATGATGTGGTAAAAGTCCTCATTGGCCCGTAGTGCATTGATGGACAGTTGTTGGCATGATCATGACCATTAATGAATATACGAATATCCTTGGCCGTAGTGCAGGGGTGATTCGATGATGTGGATTATTTTATTAAGCTGAGTCTCAGCGATCACAGTGTTGGAAAATCTTTTAAATCATAAAAGATAGTAGAGTTTATTTTCTACTTGACTCTTTTAATGGATTGCTTGTTCCGCTACAGTTAAACTTGATGTCTATTATATTTTATCAGTTTAACATTGTTGAAGGCTAATGATAATTTATTCTGCATTATCTTAGTCATAATATTTCTTACTGGGCTAGTTGAGCTCACCCTTTCTTTCACTGTTCTCTTCAGGAAATGAGAACGTAGCTGGGACAAGTCGGGGTACGGAGTGATGGTCCGAATGATAGTATTAGTTAGTAGTCCTCACTATTCTATGTAATGGTGTGTTAATAAATGTAATGAGGACTCTTTTTGAGTATGAATACTCTCTAGAAGATAATATTTGTATTCAAACTCACAGTTTATGTTTTGTCGTATTGTACCCGACAGTTGTATTATTAAGTTGTATTTGTATTCTGTACTATGTATCTGACGACCCAAGATGGGTGATGTATACCTAATTTTGGGGGCGTCACAGAACTGAATCGTAAATCCGTGCCCATAGCTTTTTGCAAGCTAACCCAAAATCGTGAAGTGAATCTTGGGTCACGATCCGAAACTATGGATACTGGCATGCCATGCAATCTCACAATCTCGTTCACGTACATACTAGCAAGACGTTCAAGGGAATAAGTCTCACGTATCGGCAAGAAATGAGCGGACTTGGTTAATCTATCAACAATAACCCAAATCGCATCTATGCCTTGAGAAACCTTGGGAATACCCGTAACAAAATCCATAGTAATGTGTTCCCACTTCCATTTCGGGATCTCAAGTGGTTGCAATGGACCCTTTGGCACTTGATGCTCCGCCTTTACACGTTGACAAGTTAAACACCTCGAGATAAACTCCGCGATCTCTCTTTTCATATTGCTCCACCAAAATGTATGTCGAAGATCGTGATACATTTTGGTACTCCCAGGATGGATTACAAACGGTGTGTTGTGTGCCTCCACCATTATTCTATGCTTCAAGTCAAAATCATTAGGAACACAAAGTCTGGAGTTGACTCGAAGTATTCCTTCTTCATCGATTCTTGCTTCTGGAATAGCACCTTCTTGCACTTTCTTCTTCATACGCATCAGCTCCATGTCCGTAGCTTGAGCAGCTTTAACTTTATCGATTAAAGTCGGTTCTACTCGTATATTTGATATCATCATGTGGGTACTTGGAGCCTTCATCTCTATCTCCATCCTTTGCAAGTCATACAAAATGGGCCTTTGTGTTAACAACATTGCACTCGTACCCGCATATGATCTTCTACTCAATGCGTCAACTACTACGTTTGCTTTTCCAGGATGATATTGGATGGTATGATCGTAATCTTTCAATAGCTCGAGCCAACGTCGCTGCCGTATGTTGAGTTCCTTTTAGGTGAAGAAATATTTGAGGCTTTTATGATCTGTATAGATCTCCACTTTCTCCCCATACAGGTAGTGTCTCCAGATCTTCAACGCAAAAACGACTGCTGCCAACTCCAAATCATGAGTAGGATAATTCCTCTCATATTCTTTGAGTTGTCGCGAGGCATAGGCTATGACTTTCCCATGTTGTATGAGAACACATCCTAACCCTTTGCCTAAAGCATCGCTGTAGATAACAAATCCATCTGAACCAGATGGTATTGTCAGAACAGGTGCCGAAATGAGTCTCCTCTTGAGTTCTTGAAAACTCTTCTCGCATTCCTCACTCCATACGAATTTTGTATCTTTCCGAGTCAGCTGAGTTAACGGAGTAGCGATTCGAGAAAATCCTTTTACAAATCTCCGATAATAACTAGCTTATCCTAGAAAGCTACGTACTTCGATTACTGACTTAGGTTGCTCTCAACTGTGACTCATATCCCAATCTTGGATAGCACGTCACAATGACACCTATCAGTTTACTACCGCACGAATATGGCGTCCCCTACGGAGAGTTTGGCTTCAGTGCATTCTACAAAGGAAGTCACCAGATAGAGGCTCGGTTATCAACTTCTATAGTTGGGTTTTTAACTCCTGAAGTTCAATAGGAGCCATTTGATATGAGATTTTAGAAATGGGTTTTGTACCAGATTCAAAGATGATACAAAATTCAATATCACGCGTAGGCCAAGAAATTCTTCAGGAAATACGTCAGGGATTTTACTAACAACAGAAATATTATTCAATTCTGACGTATTTTGTTCAAGTCCATGACATGGCTAAGAAAGCTTGACATCCGTTTTTCAATAAACGAATGACTTTACAGCTTGATATGAAAGAGTTTGACTTCAATGGTTTGGTTGCTTGAATTCGAATAACAGGTTGCTTAGGAATATGAAAACTAACAACCTTACGAAAGCAATCAATTTTGGCATGATGAGTAGTTAACCAATCAATTCCTAAAATCACATCAAAAGCAAGTATCTTTAAAGAGATAAGATCAACAGGTAATGTGATAGTGCCAACTTGGATCATGCAAGATTTATAAACAGTGGACCTAACGGAGTTTCAACAGATAAGTCAAAGTCCAATTTCTCCGGAGTCAAGTTTAAACGTTGAGCACAAGCAGGAGAAATAAATGAATGGGTAGAACTGGTATCTAATAAGGTATAGACTTCGCAAAAAAATTTATAATTAACTAACCCGTGCTAACTTCGTTTGGGTTCCTCGCATTCTGACCAGTCACGAAAAACGCTCTTTCAGGAACCGTTGACTTTGACTTTTCTGGGACAGCTTTTTGAGTCACCAAACTTGGTTTTGCTACAGAACACTCTCGAGCTATATGACCCTCCTTTCCACAGTTATAACATACCTTGGATTGTTGTGGGTAGTTTGGGCTGATATGTCCCTCTTTCCCACATTTGTAACATACGACCGGTGGTCGTTCTCCTCCCCTAGAAACAGTTCATGTTTGTGCTGACGTCTTCACGTTATCATTGTTGTACCTTCTCTTCTTGAAATCTCCTCCCGACTCGCTCCTTCTATTATCACGACCACGATTACCACCAGAGTGGTTACCGCTTTTGTCCGAATGTTTTCCTCCCTGCTGGTTTTCATTGCTTCGATGACTGCCGCCACCGGTATGACCCTGGTTGTGGTCCCTCGGTTGCACATACTCATTATCTCGCTCTAATAATTGAGCCCTGTTTACAACATCTGAATATAAAGAAAATTTATGAGAGATAAGATATTGTCGAATCTCGGGTTTTAGACCTCTCAGAAACATCCTTGTCATTCGTTCCTCATTTTCGACCAAATAAGGTGCAAACCTGGATAACTCTGCAAACTTCGCCTCGTACTGGGACACCGTCATGTTGTTTTGTTCCAGTCTAATAAACTCAACCTCCTTCATATGACGAATACTTTCAGGAAAGTACTTGTCATTGAACAGTTTTTGAAATGTTTCCCAGGACATGTTGAGTGCGTCAGGCTGGGTACGCTTCACAGACTCCCACCAGTAGTCTGCCTCACCGCGGAACATAAAGGTGGCGAATGGAACCTTTTGTTCCTCCGTGCATCCCAAGACATCGAATATCTTGGTAATTTGCTTGACCCACGTTTCCGCCATGATCGGATCCGGCTTTCCCTTAAATTCTGGTGGTCTCAATTCTTTGAACTGCTTAGCTATGACAAACCGCGCGTTATCATTTCCACCCGTATTCTGCACACGAGTCTCCCTCGTTTGATTTTGCATGAACTGCAAAAAGCTCCTAAACATTCCATCATTCATCGTTTGCTCGGTAACGTTGTTTACAGGAGGAATATTGCCTTCCTGTTGCACGTTCTCCTGGGTGGTGATCAAAGGTGTCTCCACGGTCTGATTTACTCCATTATTAACGTTCTCAGCTGCCATTCTTAAATACTGCCATAAAACAAGGGTTAATAGTCATGTCATATATTATCCCTATACTCTGACCGACCAAATAAACACCAAATAAACTTAGTCAAGTCATACTAGTGAAGGAATTCCCCGTCTCTCCCCTCCTAGTTCTTGTCTCACATCTCAGCCAGGGATCATATCCCTAAGCTCTGATACCAACTGTGACGCCCCCAAAATAGGTCCAATCCATCCAACCCATTCTGAGTCGCCAAATACATGGTACAGAAAATAACTACAACTTTATTATTACAATTGTCGTGCAAAATACGACAACACATATACTGTGAGTTTAAATATAAATATTGTCATCTAGACAGTATTCATACTCAAATAAATCCTCATTACAATTATTCAAACACTATTTTACAGAAATAGTGAGGACTGCTAAAACATCTTTTTAGAACCATCACTCCATACCCCGACTAGATCCTGCTATGTTCTCACCTCCTGAGAAGAAAAATGAAACAAAAAGGAAAAGGGTGAGCTCAACTAGCCCAGTAAAGAATATTATGACTAAGATAATATACAAACAAATTATCGTTAGTCTTCAACAGGGAAAAATCTGATAGAATATAATCGACAACAAGTTTTAGATCAACAACTGCAGCGGAAACAACAAACCATTAGAAGAGTCAAGTAGAGAAAGAATTCTACTATCTTCTAAGATTTAAAAGTCCATCATCAATATTTTATCCCTGTAACATCAATTAATAATCATCTTTATCCAAATATTCATCTTTGCACTACAGGCCAAAGATATTCATTTGTATCACCTGTCAGTCATGTTCATCTCAACACCTGTTCATCTTTGCACTACAGGCCAAAGATATTCATCAAGTAATCATACATCTTTGCACTACAGGCCAAAGATATTCATCAAGTAATCATACATCTTTGCACTACAGGCCAAAGATATTCATTAATATCATCATTTAGGACTGAGGATGATGAAAAATATCTTAAAGAGAACGAATCCAATGAGACAGAAGGACAAATAGTAGGGATTCGTATAACAGTTTATCCAAGATCAATAGTACTTCATAATAATCAATTGTGAAGCAGAATTCAAAAATAAAGATCAAAACATGGATACAATCAAAGATAGTAACCATAATAGACATCTTGGACAAAAAGGAAAAATTTAATTTTTCGGTGAATAGTGCCGTATTCGTGAATAGTGCCGTATACGTGAATAGTACCATATACGTGAATAGTAACCCAGACACAAAAAGTTCCAAATTTGATAAAAACTCATATCAATATTTCAGCATAATGATATTGAAGAAAATAATATCATTTAAGAAGAAAATAATATCCCTTACGAATATTAAACGAAAATAATATTCATTACGAATATTAAACGAATATAATATTTCTCGCGAATATTGAACGAAATAAAATTTCTTATGAATATTGAACAGAAATAATATTCATACGAATACGAAAAATAATATCTCTTCAGAATGTGAAATAAATAATACCCCTTACCTCAAGATATCAGTACTTCTGGTCGGAATACCGGTATAAGGCTGAAAGAAACTTGCTCTGATGAATAGAAACTCTCAAAGTATCTAAATACTCACAAAATACACTCAATAATCTAGAGAGAGAAAGAGAGAAAACTTGTTTCTGGTGTGATTTTCAATTCTAACTTAGCCCTCTATTTATAGGAAAATTTTAGTAGGTTTGACCTGCAACCTGATGGCTTTACCTGTTACTATTCCCACCCACCACATTTGAAATATAATTCAGCACATTTCTTCACCAACCACAAGTGGGGCCCACCAATTCTAGAATTTTCCATCAAAATGATAAACTCCGAAAATTCAACAATTTCTGAACCAGTCATCTCGTAAAATTCATAATAAATCATACGTTCATTTTTAACGGTTCAAAATTTGTGGACATATACTCAACTTATATATGTATAACATATCCAAAAATTACCACGATCCAACGGTCGGATTAAAAATTATAACCCCCGCAAACTATCTCAAAAACCCTGATTTTTAATACCTCCATTCCGACAAAAATACTGACAAAAACCTCAACATTAACTCATTCATTTTTAACCACAAAAATATATCCCTCATTTATATCCACATAAAATAAATATTTCCTTATCATATGAATCAATAATTAATTATTCACAAATAATATTACAGAATCACATTTATGACAACCAGGCCGTTCCCAGGAAAGAGGGGGCTTTCCAATAAGGATTTCTCCTTACTGGTGCGCAATTAGATGACCAGACCTCTCCTTAGACAGAACTTTCTAGACATTGCCAATAATGTTATCTAATAATATTATTCAAATAATATGAATTATTGATCTGATAAATGAAAATACTGTGCAGTAACAATTATTGAAACAACAATAATATAAAATATCAACGCAGCAATTATTGAATCAATAAAATAAAATATTGAATAATAACTACTGTAACAATTATTGAGTAGTGCCTTCTTACGTAAGAATCAATAATTGGTGCAATACCGTGTGCTATTGTATTTTAACCACTGGGTATTCCAACAGTATTAACGGTAACAACTACGCCGTTATTTATAAACAACTTATACTTGTCGTTTCCTTCATCCAATCGCTTTCCGTTATGGGGCCCACACAAGGCTGCGTCGTCGTACGAATATTCCCCGACAGCAAGAATATTCCACGACCAACCGAATATTCACCGACCAAAAATAAATATTTTATAACCACTTGCTTATTTTGCAAAATTTGCACATTTCACCCATAACCAAAGTATTATATCAAATTAACCCCTTATTATTCACAATAATATTTAGAGAAAATTTGATTTTATTCATTAATAAGTTGGGGTCTTACAAATTCACTGAACTCTAGAGAGAGAAACTATAGAAAGAAAGAAGAAGAGTATTCTGCCACTTAACTACTTCTTTATTTCAGTTCTTCTTTAAAATGGTAAGGGGTGTTATTCTTTCTTATTCATGAAGAGAACTTCTGTTATTTCATTCTTTATTATTCTGTTGGAATAACCTGTAAAAGTGGCATACCCTATACATGAACTGTATACGCGGCATACCCTATACTTGGTGAAATCCTTATGTTATTCCATTCTTTATTATTCTGTTGGAATAACCTGTATGCGTGGTTTACCCTATACTTGGTGGAATGACCTGTATATGCGGTTTACCCAATACTTGGTGATCTTCTTCTGTTATTCCATTCTTTATTATTATGTTGGAATAACCTGTTTATGCGAAGTACCGCATACTTGGTGAAACTCTTTTATTATTCCGTTCTTTACGATTCTGTCGGAATATCCTGTCGGTGTGAATTTCACCTGACCTGGTTCCATCATTTATTATTCCGCATTTATTATTCTGTCAGAATATCCTGTCGGTGTGAATTTCACCTGACCTGGTTCCATATTTATTATTCCGCATTTATTATTCTGTTGGGAATAACCTGTCTGTGCGGTCTCTATCGCATGCATGGTGAATCCTTCTGCTATTCCATTCTTTATTATTCTGTTGGAATAACCTGTCTATGTGGATTGCCACATGTATGGTGAATGATCCTTTATATTCATTCCTTATTAAATTGTGAAAATGATCTGTATACGTGGATTACCGCATGACTGGCGAAAATCCATTTGCAGTTTCATATATTCTTTATTATACTCATTTGGTTAAAGTTTTGATTTCTATACTCCATGAAATTAGTGGAATATCCTTGATATTTGCGCTTCATCCAGTATCTTTTCATGAAAATATTCTTCTGAGCATTCTTGACTGTTATTTTACAAAGAAGTATCATGTTGACAATTTGGATATTATTAGTTCCTGGATAAACTAATTCTTGAACTTGTTTAATTGAATTCCTATAACATTGTCATCATCCTCATGTTTATTTTACGTTAAAAGTCATCTTTGGCTTACGTGCATAGATGGACTTAGTATGATTATGACTAGGGATCATTCGGTATAATCATGAACTGTGATGTTATAAGTGGTGTGGTAAAAGTCCTCAGTGGCTTGTAATGCATTGATAGACAGTTTGTGGTATGATTATGACCAGGGATTTTTCGGTATAGTCATGATCATTGATGATTTAATGAATATCCTTGGCCCGTAATACAAGGATGATTAGAAGATGTGGTTTATTTATTAAGCTGAGTCTTAGTGATAAAAGTTGATGAAAATATTTTTAAATCATAGAAGATAGTAGGTTTTATTCTCTACTTTACTCTTCTAATGGATTGCTTATTCCGCTGCAGTTAAACTTGATGTCTATTGTATTTTATCAGTTTAACATTGTTGAAGACTATTGATAATTTATTCTTCATTATCTTAGTCATAATATTTCTTACTGGGCTAGTTGAGCTCACCCTTTCTTTCAATGTTCTCTTCAGGAAATGAGAATATAGCTGGGACGAGTCAGGGAAAAGAGTGATGGTCCAGAAGATAGCATTAGTAGTCCTCACCATTCTGTTAAATAGTGTGACAATAAATGTAATGAGGACTCCTTGAGTATGGATATTGTCTAGATGACAATATTCCTATTAGAACTCTCAGTTTATGTATTGTCGTATGTTACACGACATTTGTATAATTAAGTTTGTATTTGTATTTTGTACCATGTATCTGACGACCCAAGATGGGTGATGTATACCTAATTTTGGGGGCGTCACAGTTTTATCCTTATATAGGACATATATGCCTAATTAAGGTTTTAATTAATATAAGGCGTCCAAATTCCAATGTTTAGATATATATGAAGTTGAAGTGAATAATACTATCAACTAGTAGCATATAAAATTAGTAGTAATTTCCTGACGAAGGATGTATAGCTTTTGAATCTTTTCATTTCTTCATTAATGTCTAAAGAGAAAAGGAATTGAAAAAAATAATTTCTAAACGAATAAATTAACGTTACCAACGTTAAATTCCCATGTTTCGATAGATAGGGCTGTCAAAACGGGGCTCATAGCATAAATTAATTGATGGTTAATGTCATGCAATTAATTAATAATGCATAATTCACGTAATAATGTATAATTGATGAATTAATGATTGGCAGGTTCATTTATGTAGGACACTCTGATAGTGGAGTAGTAGTAGTATTTTTTAATGATCAATCCCTGATCACCACCATTTTTTTCAATATGGCCTCCACCATTATGCTGCAAACAAACATATATGCATGAAATTAATGTTCAACTATACTAGTATTTAATCTGAAAAACAACCTTGAAACACAAGAAATTGGTAAAAACTGGTGAAAAATTAATTATAATTATGAAATTTAATGTCGATAGGATAACTCAAAACAACTCAACGCAACCTTTACTAGTATATATAAATACCCTAAAACATCACCTAAACACAGGGTAACGAATCTTATAGATCTCTTAATTTGATAGTTTTGAAAATAATACTTAATAATTCCCGTACCTAACTCCAAATGAATTAAAAGCTATTAGGAGTTTTACTGGTGACCAACGAAAGTTTAAACTCAATTTGAGTAGTTGGATTTTATAATTTCATCGTATGGGAGTTGGAATAAAAGTCCTACTTAGAGTTTCTTTATAACTATAATTAATTTCCATAATTGAATAGGTTATTTGTTCCTTAAAAAAAGAAAGTCGAGTAATACAAAGAATAACAAGTTACTCCTCTAGAATATCAAACATCCGACAACGTGGTATGAATCCCAAACCCGTCAGACCCAATAAACCACACAACTCAAATGTATGACTTTTAACAAGTAAACGCACCTCATCAAACAAGTTGTCAGTTGTTAAATCGATTCCAACTAACTGAAACTGGATTAATCATACAAATATATAAGAACATCATATCTAGTGGCAAATAAAACAACTTTTCTTCTTCTTTTTTTTCACTTTTTTTTAATTAGTAAACGCGATAATGCTCACAACTAACTCCTACGGCCAAATTGACCAGTTAAGCCTCACTAATCAATGGGCCTTCACATGCAAAATATTGTGCTATTATAATTTTTGGGAAAAGAATATTAAGCAATTTATCAATCCGCAATCAGGGGTCAGTGTTACAGTTCTTCACGCCTCACAACCGTCACCCATATATATATATATATATATATATATATATATATATATATATATATATATATATAAAGCTGCGACTTTTTAAAAACAACGCGTTAGGTCGAGTAGAATAAAAGCAAGCTGATAAAACCGAGGAATTTAAAATTAGTTAGCCTCAAGTTCATTCGCCTATAAAAGGAATGACAGTGAACTAAGTTAGGCACCATTCTGAATATCCTTGGCCAACATCTCTCCCAAACATTCTCTTGACAATTCTATCACAAAAGTCTTCAAAACAAAGTAAGTATTTCTCGATCATCTAATTAATATAAGGAATTAGTTTAGTCGTAGTGGAGGCCTAATGGTTAATTAGCCCCTGCACGAGTCTAAATTTTGTGTCTTATCTTCTGTCACATGTTATTATGTATGGGAGTGGTTAACATGAAGTTAATTTGATCAATTGATCAATACAGTGTCAATACGCAGGTCGGGAGGTGATCTCTCTGCGTGTCAGCGCTGTATTGATCAATTAACTAACTTACCATGAAATTAACTTCACACTAACCCATCTCATCATGTATCATTGTTAGGTGTATTTCTCCATTTAAAAATATGGGAGTTAGTTTAGTTGTAGTGAGATTATCCGGTGCTCACAAAGGGTAGTGCATGGTTGCGGTACATCTATGTAGCATAGAAGAAACAAAAAAAAAATCTATGAAGTTAATAGTATCAAAAGTATATATTTTATCCAAATCGTCAATTGTTTGTCTAAAACGCCTTTATATAAAATTAAGAGCGTACATTTTAATTATGCATTGTCAAATTTTATACAAACGGTAACATGCATATTTATTTGTTGATTATTTTTTACTTAATAGTTTTCCGACTAGAAGCAGGAAAAGTTAATTAGTACGTACGTTTTATTATCCTTAACAAAGTAGATGTAGGAAAGTTATTTATTAATTTCCTTTTCAAAGGTTATCTAAAAGAGTATCTAGTCCTATAAATATAGGTTTTTATGAAACTTCTTAATAATTTATTCAAATCTTAATTAATAATATTACTACTTGTTTTTTCTTGGAGAATTCTCTATCTTTTTCTTGTTAATTTAAGGTATTATCAATGTTTATTCCTTCTTCGACATTAGAACGTTATCTAATCTCCACATTTGTGTTAGTGTGTTAAACTGATCAATTTCCCGCTAAGTCATTTGTGATCCGAGGGCGCCACAAAATTTTCTTAAATTTTCAAGATTAATTCTTCTATTGTTACTTTTTATAGTTTTTTTTTTTGATTTTAATACTTGTGTAGAATTAGCTAACGTAAATTACTTGTGCTGATTGAAGGTTGAAATGGAGGCCAAAATCTTGTCCAGAAAGTTGTTAAAACCAGCATCTCCAACTCCTGATCACCTTCGAACAAGCAAATTGTCCATCTTCGACCAGCTTGCTCCTCATGCACACGTACCCTTAGTTTTCTTCTACAACAATTTTCCCGTGGAGGGCAAACTCGAGCATTTAGCAAATTCACTATCCCAAACCTTAACCCGATTTTACCAATTAGCCGGAAGATTTGTTCATGATGGTTACTACATAGATTGTAACGATGAAGGGGTCGAATATATCGAGGCTGAACTCGGTAACATTGATTTAAGTGAGTTTCTTAGCATAGCCCTTGACAATACTCATCTTGTAACTGATCTCATGCCATGGGCTGATATTGGGGAAACTACTTTGGTCACTACTCCAATTTTGGGAATTAAAGTGACCGTGTTTAAATGTGGGGGACTAGCTATAGGTACCCTTGCATCACATATTGTAGTTGATGGATTCACTGCAGATAGATTCATGCATGACTGGTCTGCCACAACTAGTGCCCTAATAAGCACCATAAATCATGAAGAGGATTATCTTTCAAAAACAGCAACTTTCGGCATCTCCTCTCATTTTCCGGCTAGAGATTTGTCGTTGGACATCAAGCCTATGCCAATGCCATCGTCCAAAATTATTGAATCCAAAATTGTGACAAAAAGGTTTGTTTTTAATGAAAAATCTTTATCTGCCCTTAAATCCAAAGTTGAGAGCAGGGCAAATATAGCACGGCCTACACGCGTAGAGGTTGTGACATCTACAATATGGAAAGCCCTACTAAATGTTCGCGCTTGTGATTCAAAGCCTAGAGACTCTACACTATACCTTCATTTAAATTTGAGGGGAAGAACCGGTTTCAAACTTGAAAATTCCTCGCAATGTGGGAATTTTTACATGGAGACTCCGAGTAGATTTAAGGCGGATAATAATGTTATTAGTGATGATGATTATAATACTAAAATGGAGGGGGTGGAATTGCATGAATTGGTGAGTTTGTTAAGAAGTAGTTTGAGAAATACTCTTACGAATTGCTCGAAACTATCGAGCCCCGAGGATGTGTTCTTGGAGGTGGCCAAGAATGTGAATGGAATAAGAGAGGATAAGGGAAATGAAGAAGTGGATGTTTGGCTTTTAAGTACCTTGTGTAGGTTCCCATTTTATGAGTTTGATTTTGGGTGGGGGAATCCAGAATGGGTTACTACCGGAGGGTTGCCCGTGGAAATAGTGTTTTTGTTGGACACTAAATGTGGAACTGGAATTGAAGCAATTGTGAACTTGAAGGAAGTTGACATGGTTCAATTTCAGCAAGATCCTGCCATCGTTGAATTTACTTCTTAGCTACTTGGAATATATACATATACTTAAGATAATTAATATGTATATTTGAAAATAATTTGTATACTTGTTCTAATATTGCGGTTGCTTTTCATTTTCTTAGCTTTTCAAATTATTTGTTGACATTCGAGCACTTCTTGTACTTTAATGCTACTTGGCTGTATGTATATCGCATTATTTATATATATAAGGAATGATTTCCATCTACATGCATGCATGTGAGAGAATCCTAGTAATTGATAAGTTTAGATTGTATTGATTTTTAGCTCTTTGTTTTCTCATTCAAGCTCAAGTCTCCTTTCCTTATTCACTACTAGAAAAATAAGAATACGTGACGGAACTTTGTGACAATTTTTAAAAATAATCACAAAAAATAATAATTTGTGATGGACATTTTAAGCAATCACAAAATAATAGTATATATGATGGCTCTTAGTGATGACTAATTTTGCCATCAATGTATTATAATTGTGATGGTCATGTCAATCACCAAACTTTCTTTTTGTGAAGGACTAAGTCATCACTTATAGATATATCCTTTTCGTGATTGCATTTAAGCTATCACTAATATTTTAATATAAGAAATAATCAAAACAATATTTTATGACGGTTATGACAATCATTAAAAAAGATAGATTTTTGTGACGACTTTTATTTACAATTACAAAAAGAAGGTATTTTATGATGGAATTTTCAAGTCATCACAAAACATTAAAATATATGATGACTCTTAGTGATGACTAATTTTACCATCATTAGAGAGTATTTGTGACTGCCATTGCAATCACAAAATCTTATGTGGAAGTAATTTTGTTTAGTAAGTCAACTCACATAAATTTCTTTATATATTTTGTTTTAAAATTATAATCATGATCTGAGCTTTGGTGTAGTGGTAATACACGTTATTTAGTTCGTAAATAGGGGGATGGTTTGAATCCTACAAGTATCATTTGATACAATTAATATAGTGAAATAAATTATCCGTATCTTTGATCCCTAATTAAAGTCTTGTTTTTTGTGATGACTTTGACAATCACAATAGATTACGTGTTAATGTGATTGTATTAATCATCACAAAAGCACTCAGAGTTTGCGTGATTGCGAAAACCATCATGTAAAACCTTTCATGATGGGCGTATACAAGATTTTGACAATCACAATAGATTGCGTGTTAATGTGATTGTATTAATCATCACAAAAGCACTCAGAGTTTGCGTGATTGCGAAGACCATCATGTAAAACCTTTCATGATGAGCGTATACAAGATGACCATTGTGATGCTTAAAGCCATCACATAAACGTTTCGTGATGATTTTTATGATTTTTGTGATGGATTTTGGCCATCACAAATGACCATTTTTTTAGTAGTGATTTCTCCCTTAACATCCAAGTGTAATAGTTCTGCTCCCAACAACTAAACAAACCCCCCGCCCCCCATCCCAAAATAAAATAAATTTTTTTATTAATTGGCTGGGAGAATTCGAAAGGATGACCTGGTCATGGATCATTGCTATGAATTTAGGGATTGTATATCTTGGAATTAGTATATTATATCAGACTAGTTGATTCTTAAGAGGTGTAATATATATTTATTTTCACGCTGAAACATAAATTATCGAGTCCTCCAATGTACTATTATGAACGTTTTTAATTGAATTATATAAAAATAAATTAATTTAAAGATTAAATTGTGAATGATAAAATTTAAAGTAACAGAAGTGTATTTCACCTTTTAAATAATAAATTGAGTGACATGTTTTAATTCGACTTGTGTTAATTCGGTCCGTCTGTACAATTATGCTTATGCATGCATATATATTATATTATTTAGCGCTTCAGCATTGGCAGGAATGAACGTGTTAATTAATGCATGCGAGTTATGTAGAATTAGCGGAGTAGGTTAGCTTGCTAGAAAGTAGAAAATGTGATCGGTTCTTTACTCGATCTAGCCAGGCTTAATTAAGGTAAGGATTGTGATCCGTTGACACGGGATTAAGATAAACCTTGAGTATACCTTATCCGTGGTTTAAATAGCTAGGATAAGACTAGAGTAAGGAGAGATGGATAATTACACACTTTACCCTACGTCATTTTGTCGGGAAGCTAACACCGAAATAGCGAATTAAGAGTAATTCTCAATATTTTTTTAAGTAAATTAGGAAGGTTGGCACAGTCATTACACAAATGTGAATGAATTGGTCCAACTAATTATCAAAGATTGAAAGACTATTTTATGTGTATTATAAAGTAGGAGGAGAAATTAATCGGATGATCTTTTCCATATTTATTACGGCTTTCCATATTGTAAATTTGAAAACTTTTTTATTTTCAAATTCACCCTTCAAGAGGCAGGAGTAGTTGTTTGTTTACTTCCTTTTTCTCACTCTCCACTCATTTATCAATCCCTATTTTCTCTCCAATATTTTTTGATTTATTCTCTCACAATTTATTTAAATATTTTTTTAATTTCACACAAAGTGTGTGCCAAGAATACTAGTAATAATAAAAATTGATGATTTATATTATTAAAACAAAAATATTATTATAAGCATAATAAATACCTGCGTTGCTAAAATATTTATAAAAATGTCGTAAATATATATTTCTCCCAACAATATCATTTTTTTAATGGTAATAGCAGCCAATATAATTATAATCGTCATAGATAAAAATGACAAAATCAGGAATTCACATATTCTTTAATGTATTTGAAACTGTGACTATATAATTGACATACCCAGTATTCAACTGTAGACGGGCGAGGAGCATTTTAGACATCGTCTAATTCCCAGTATTAAACTGTGAACACTTATATATTAAATTGCGGATTGGAGATCCTCTTTACGGTTTGATCCGCGGATAAATGATTGAAATTTATTATAAGAATAACTAATTTATTCTTGCAATATTAGCTATAAATTAGTCTATATATATATATATATATATATATATATATATATATATATATATATATATGATAATATGGAAAGATTAGGAAAGCTACAAGTCTTGTATGTGTGCTTTAGCTAGTCAACTAGCCAACTGCTCCCCCTGTAATATCTCGTCCTAAAATTGTCTATTCCAAAATATAAAAAATCGTTTACTTTTGTATAATACAAAACAAGGTATTTTGTATTTTAAAATTGTTGCACGTACTAGCATTTCTCAGGCTAGACCACTTCATAAATTTTGTTTAAAAAATAAACTATTTTGTAATTAATATAGTAATGCAAAAATGATATAATCATCGTGTTTCTTATCATAATTTTATTATTATGTTATTACTATTAAAATAACGATATTATAATGATATATTTATATATATATATATATATATGATATTAATTTGTATATTTTATAAATTTTGTAAATTAGAATATTATTATTTTTGAAATTGTAAGAAAACGTTCCAAGTCATGTTGCCGGGATATGCTTCCGGTTAAAATGGCTGGTTTAAATCTCCTAAAAAAGTAATCATCTAAGACATAATTTATACTTAACCAATAGTTAAATTATCAAAGTAAATCTGTTTATGCAATCAAAAACAGTTTAAATTGACAAACAGTTTAATTAATTACCGTTGGCATTAATTAATTCCGTACATAAAAAACAAAACGAGGGTCCCAAAAACTTGTGCATTACAATGCCAATCAATCTAAAACGTACGGATGCATCAAGCAATGCCTGAAAGCAGCAAAGGATATGAGATACTCCCTCCCCTCCATTTTTATATATAGGTCATTTTAGATTTTTTTTTATATTTTTAATTATTTATCGTTTGTAGTTATTTAGAAAAATTGATTACTATTTTTTTTAAATTGTCCTTTATTACTCTACCTAATCTTTTGATCTATATTTATGAGATAAGTGAGGTGAAGGGTATTATAGACAATTGATATTATAGTTAATGTTTTTCAACTATTTTCTTAATTCTTGTGCACATGTCTAAAACGACCTGTATTAAAGAATGGAGGGAGTATATGAGTCCAAATTGAATTAAAAGTTTTATGATCATGTCCCAACTACCGACCATTATCATATCATGTATCCGAAAAGGTAAGCAGCCACTCGAAATAAGGATTTGGCAAAACTTGAAATGACTAATTAACAAAATTACCAAATCCCACAGCTTCATGTTGTGGGCTCACAGCCACACTCATAAAGGAGGAAGAAGACGACCAAAAACAGTTCTCATACTAGCTATATTTGGTACTCTATACTCCCTCCGTCCCTATTTAAATGACGTTTTAGAGTTTTTTATTTGTTTCTAATTAATTGACATTTGTTCAAATCTAGAAAAAGTAATGACAATTTTTTCAAAATTACCCCTCATTACTCTACCTATTTTTTTGGTACTTTAAACTCTTGTGCTATGATAAATTAATGATTTAAGGGTATAATAGACAATTGAGTACTATATTTAATGCTTTCCAATCATTATCTTAATTCTTGTACCCATCTCTAAAAGGTCATTTAAATAGGGACGGATGGAGTATAATATAACAACCGTGTCTTAATTTATTAGCAAGGAAACATCTATATATATATATATATATATATATATATATATATATATATAATTAAAACAAGAAGTGAACATTGAGGTTTATAGGAATATATCAGTTGTATTGCTAATTAATAATTAATGTTCATATTCTTAGCATAACTAATTTTAGGTAACCACATGAATACATGATCAATTGAACGAAAGTGAATTTTTTTTTAATCGAAATCATGATCAACCAACTACTATATATTTCAACCATTCAATGAATTTGTATGTCTAATTAAGGAACTTGCTAATTTTCGTTGGACTCTTTTTTTGACCACCAAATTAATCCTCAAACATATTTATGAGGATGATCCATCAGAAAACTGGCACGTCAAACAAGTACAATAGTGTCATTCCGATCAACTAAGTACTCCATCCGTTATAGTAATTTATAAGAATATCAATATTGAATTTTTAAAAATTAATGTCAAACTCAAAATTAACATGAATTTATTTAATTTTTATCAATACAATATATAATAAATATCATAAATTGCATAAAAATTAGTGATGCCCAGTCAATTTCTTATAATTTATTATACGTGATGTTGTATCTCAAACTTGTAACCACGTACAATAAAAATATATGCATGATTTATCACCAAAGGAATAAAATAAAATAAAATAAAAAAAGAGAGAAGGAAAGAAGTATGACTATGAAGAAGGCCTAAATAGGACCAACCCACAGTGGACTATGAAACAAAATATAGCCGGCCCCAAAAAAATGAGTGGAAAGTGGATCATGTGACTAAAATTAGAATAGAGATATCGATCAATAAACAGCTAATTGCTAGCTTGAGCCTAATGCGTGTGCTTCTTTCCTATCATACGCACCACATACAAATACTTGTTTCCATAATTACAAAAACTGAAGAAACAAAACCCTAGAGTTTGGTGCCCACGAATTCCCCACGGCTTTCACTTTTTTCGTATTCATATATAAATTCAAACCCCCGTTATATCCAAACATCTTCACTTCCCTTAATCCACCCCACCCCACCCCACCCCACCCCACCCCACCCCACCTCACCCCACCTCACCTCACCTATTACTGAATACACACACACACACACACACACACACACACACATATATATATATATATATATATATATATATATAATTTATTTATTTTTTATGTATTTATATATGTCTGACACTCCAAATGCAGCCATAAAAATCATTGACCATAATCAACGCCCTCCCATTCACATTGTGTCCCAAGGAGACCAAAACACAAATACTGGAAAAAATATCCCCACGTGTGATACTAAATCTCCTACTGGGGCGGAACCACCAAAGACAACCATGAGGACCGCCGGTGGCTCAAGTAGCAAGCCGGCCACCGGGAAACACCCGGTGTACCGCGGAATACGAAGTAGAAGCGGCAAGTGGGTGTCTGAGATTCGGGAACCACGTAAGACTACGCGTATATGGCTTGGCACATATCAAACGCCCGAGATGGCAGCCGCTGCCTATGACGTGGCGGCGCTGGCCCTTAAAGGAAGTGAAGCTGTTCTAAACTTCCCTAATCATGTTCATTCTTTTCCGGTCCCGGGATCAGCCTCTCCGACGGCTATACGCAATGCTGCCGGAGCTGCAGCGGAGTTGATGAGGGCGGAGACCGGTGAGAGGTCAGTCATGGCGGAGGCGGCAATGGTTCAACATAATGAGTTTATTGATGAGGAAGCACTGTTTGATATGCCGAATTTACTAGTGAATATGGCGGAGGGAATGCTGATGAGTCCACCGAGAATGAGCTCTTTGTCGGCTGATAACTCCCCTGGAAAGTCTGACGATGGAGAAAGTCTATGGAGCTATTATTGATAATTAAGAACCTTCCACATCCAACTATGGACCAAAAAACAAGTTGATTTCTTTTGGAAAGAATTTTACCTTAAAATTTACGGAGTAATGCTATATATATAAGGAACTGAGAGCTTTAGGTTTCAAAAACAATGTTGATATGAAAGACTAATTATAAGGATGTTGAGACCATGATCAAAAGGTTCTTTTATATAGATAGATAGATATTGCCAGGATTATATATATGCATGCATAGTGAGTCTCGATATGATGTCTCAATACCTAAATTAATTGCATGATGTGAACATGTAAGATTTTGTATCACACAGTTTCAATATATTATTATTTATTCGCGGAATTTGCGAGTAAATATTATACTACTCCGTTTTACCATTTGTTTGTAATTAAACCCTAGAAATGTGTACGTTAAATGACCTATAAAAATTTGAATTAGTGATTTTACTCTTCGCCGCCTTGGAGTAATTAAAGCACGCATGCAATTTTGAATTTGACTTCTCATAAGAAGTGTTGTTGAAACTGTAGTTTCAATATTACGAGTGGATATAATTACGAGTCCCAGTATAGTTATGTAAATATATATTGTAACCGGTACATGTACCATTTTCATTCACATACTGCCATACCGTCTCTGATTTATATTTTAAATATAAAATATGTAATATATATACAAGTACAAATTTATATATTTATTTTCATAAATAAATTTAATTATTGAATTTGTAACTTTAATTCTCCTAATTTTCTTTTATTTTTAAAGTCCAAACTTTGCAACAATAAAAGGCAACGTCCTTTATCCCTTTAAAAAC
Source organism: Panax notoginseng (assembly GCA_016801055.1). Taxonomy (NCBI): domain Eukaryota; kingdom Viridiplantae; phylum Streptophyta; class Magnoliopsida; order Apiales; family Araliaceae; genus Panax; species Panax notoginseng. The sequence goes on from CM029020.1 coordinate 13,803,299, forward strand.
CTCCTGGTAAGTATAAAGCATATTTAGATAACAGAGGGGTCGATCCAGTTTTTTTCGTATTGGTTGAATTGAATTAAGCAAGCATAACCCATATTCAAGTTTCAAGTACCAACGCAAATCCCAAATCAGCTACGGTAAACAACACTACTGCCTGTCATCTGCAAATGCAATTTGATTGAAAGAATATATACAACTACAACTTAACAACTCTATACTTTGATTTTCTACAAAATTTATTTTAGCTTTGTACAGTTTCGATAGTTGAATCTCGGCCGGAAACACAAATACCGTCCGGCAAATTGAGCGGGACGGGAAAATGTTACTAACATATCGAAAATTTCAAAAATCAGGGTGTTTAGTACCGGTACGGGATTTAATGGATTACTGGTTTATAAATGCAAAGTCAGAGAAAGGTTAATCTGGTGGTGTTGACCAGTACCCAGCTAGCCTTCGGCTCTGAGCTTGACATGCAATAAATGAACAGGTTTGGTGAAAACAAGGGAAAAGTAGGCGACCATCTTTCAGAAACCAACTTGGGCCAAATCTACCAGGAGGAATGGATGTACGTATCTTGTAGTATAAATTATTTTGTCAGCTTCATAATGTCTTCTCTCTCATTAGTATTCAACTTTACTGTTCATCATGATGAGTTGCAATTTTTGATTAGTAATTAATTCTAAGATCGAATGATGCTTGCATGTAATCGTAATTATAGAATTTCCTTAATTGTGGGGCATTTGGGGTAGGTCCTCGATCGCGTGGTTCCTTAGTCCTCTCTCCGGTCCATCACAAGGACAAAAAAGTTTTTACATTTGTTCCATCTTATTTATTTTTAAAATGACTTACAAATCAGCTTTTTGACAAATTAAAAATTATTACTCCCTCCATCCCATAATAACTGGCACTTTAGCTTAATGCACATGGATTAAGAAAGTCATTTAATGCTATCATTTATTAATTAAAATTGGTGTGAAATTTCATCACTACTCCTGTGACGCCCCCAAAATTAGGTAAATATCACCCATCTTGGGTCGTCAGATACAAAGTACATAATACAAATACAACTTACTAATACAACTGTCGTGTACAATACGACAAAACATAAACTGTGAGTTTGAATACAAATATTATCTTCTAGAAAGTATTCATACTCAAAAGGAGTCCTCATTACATTTATTAACACACCATTACATAGAATAGTGAGGACTACTAACTAATATTATCATTCGGACCATCACTCCGTTCCCCGACTTGCCCCAGCTACGTTCTCATTTCCTGAAGAGAACAGTGAAAGAAAGGGTGAGCTCAACTAGCCCAGTAAGAAATATCATGACTAAGATAATGCAGAATAAATTATCATTAGCCTTCAACAATGTTAAACTGATAAAATATAATAGACATCAAGTTTAACTGCAGCGGAACAAGCAATCCATTAAAAGAGTCAAGTAGAAAATAAACTCTACTATCTTTTATGATTTAAAAGATTTTCCAACACTGTGATCGCTGAGACTCAGCTTAATAAAATAATTCACATCATCGAATCACCCCTGCACTACGGCCAAGGATATTCGTATATTCATTAATGGTCATGATCATGCCAACAACTGTCCATCAATGCACTACGGGCCAATGAGGACTTTTACCACATCATTTGTAACATTACGGTCATGATTACACCGAATAATCCCTGGTCATAATCATACCAAGTCCATCTATGCACTACAGGCCACAGATGACTTTCAACATTTTATAAACATGAGGATGATGACAATGATATAAGAATTCAATAAAACAAGTTCAAGAATTAATTTATCCAAGAATTAACAACGTCCAAATTGTCAACATGATATTGCTTTGTGGAGTAAAATTCAAGAATACTTAGAAGAATATTTTCATGAAAAGATACTAGATGAAGCGCAAATATCAAAGATATTCCACTAATTTCATGGAGTATAGAAGTCAAAGTTTTAACCAACTGAGAATAATAAGGAATGGAATAACAACAGAAATCACCATGCATGCGGTACTTCGCATATACAGGTTATTCCAACAGAATAATAATAACGAAACCAGGTCAGGTGAAAATCACACCGACAGGATGTTCCAACAGAATAATAAAGAATGGAATAACAACAGAAATCACCATGCATGCGGTACTTCGCATAGACAGGTTATTCCAAGAGAATAATAAAAACAGAATAATAAAGACGGAACCAGGTCCGGCGTAACGCACAGACAGGATGTTCCAACGGAATAATAAAGACAGAATAATAAAGACGGAACCAGGTCCGGCGTAGAACGCACAGACAGGATGTTCCAACAGAATAATAAATAATGGAACCAGGTCCGGCGTAGAACGCACAGACAGGATGTTCCAGCAGAATAATAAAGACAGAATAATAAAGACGGAACCAGGTCCGGCGTAAAGCACAGACAGGATATTCCAACAGAATAGTAAAGACGGAACCAGGTCCGGCGTAGAACGCACAGACAGGATGTTCCAACAGAATAATAAATAATGGAACCAGGTCCGGCGTAGAACGCACAGACAGGATGTTCCAGCAGAATAATAAGGAATGGAATAATAGAAGAATTTCACCAAGTATGCGGTACTTCGCATAAACAGGTTATTCCAACATAATAACAAAGAATGGAACAACAGCAGTTCTCTTCATGAAGATGAAAGAAAGAAATAATATTCCCACCTTTGAAAGAAACTGGATATAGGAGTAGTGAGGGAGCAGACTTCTCTTCTTCTATAGATTTTCTCTCTATAGCTTCTCTCTATAATAAATGCTCTATAGCTTTAGTGAATTGGTGAGAAATGAAGGAAGGATGAGCTTCTATTTATAGGAAAATATAGTTTCGATAATTGCACGTTTTGGGGCTCGAAATATTATAATACAATACCTCTAACTTTTCATTCATTTTTAATTCAATCATCCAAGTATTATCAACTTGCACCAACTCCCCTAATAGTAAATCATGTGAATCAATAGTAAAATTATGTGACTCAATAGTTCTAAACATGTGAAAAATTAATTACAATATAGTACCTCCCTCTATACCTCTATTTTTAACTTAGTCATGCAAGTATTATCAAACTTGCACCAACTCCCCTAATAGTAACAAGAATGTGAGTCAATAGTATAACATGTGAACAAATAGTTATAATAATGTGAAATAATAGCAATCAATTGCTCATTTATCCGATTAAATACTCGATTGGTCAATATAACCTTCAGATATCAATTATTATCAAAATAAATATAAATTTTTTACTAACACAAACAATTCCAACATAATGAAACCATTTTTATCAAAATATAAATTTTGAAATTTCGAAGTTTGACTTTTTCCAAAAAAGTCAACTGTTGACTTTTTGACCAAATAGTGAATTTCGGAAAATTTTGTGTTTATAGACTATTTTTACTAATTTCGACGTTCCGGACTCAAATATCACGTCCGCGTCACCAAATTCAACTTCGAACAACATTCATCATTAATATTATAACTCATGAATAGTAACTCGTGAATAATACGCCGACACGAAAAGTGTCCCAAATACCCGAGTGAACAATACTAGAGTAAATAGTAATTTGGGTGAATAGTAACCCGTGAATAGTAACTCGTGAATAGTACTCCGACACAAAAAGTGTCCCAAATACCCGAGTAAACAATACTAGAGTGAATAGTAATTTGGGTGAATAGTAACCCGTGAATAGTAACTCGTGAATAGTAACTCGTGAATAGTACTCCGACACAAAAAGTGTCCCGAATACCCGATTGAACAATACTGAGTGACTTCTCACATAAACATCAATAATCAATATTGTGTGCTACCATGCAACCACGCGTATTACTGTACTTTTAACACCGGGTGTTTCAATAGTTAAAGGTAAAACTTCCGCCGTTATTTTCATAAAATATTTTTGTCGTTTTCTCAATCCGACAATAATTCCGTTGTGGGGTCCACCAATAATTGTGTCGTCGTACGAATATTCTCCGACAACAATAATATTCCCCGACCAATCGAATATAATACAACAACTTGTATACTTTGCAAAATTTATAAATACTACCCACAACTATAATATTATCTCAAATTCACACCATAATATTAAAAAAATATTTCGAGAAATTTAAATCTTTATTCATAAAATCTGGGGTCTCACAATCTCCCCTCCTTATAGAATTTCGCCCTCGAAATTTACGTACATACCTGATATGCTGAACAGATGCGGACACTTCGTCAGATTCTAACTCTTGAGGTATAACCTTTAAGCGTAGAATATATTTCAGGATTTAAACAGGTACATCTTCATACGTTAAATCATCCGTTATCTCGTCTGGTTTTAAATCAATAATGTGGTTCGGGTCGTCCACATATTTAAGTAACATCGATATGTTAAAACGTTATGAACACGCGACATACTTAGCGGTAAAACGAGTCTATAAGCCACAGTTCCTACTCGATCGAGGATTTCAAATGGGTCAATTAAATCGAGGGTTGAGATTTTCTCTCTTCGTCGATTCTTGCTTCTAGAATAAAGCCCTCTTGAACCTTCTTCCTCACATTCGTCAGCTCCGGGTTTGTAGCTTGAGCGGCTTAAACATTATCGATTAAAATCGATTCTAATCATATATTCGTTATTTTCACGTGGGTTTCGTATATTCGCACTTGTAAACACATACGACCTTCTACTCAACGCGTCAGCTACCACGTTCGCTTTCCCACGATGATATTGAATGGTACGATCGTAATCTTCAACAGCTTGAGCCAACTTCTTTGGCGTATGTTACGTTCGTTTTGGTTGAAGAAATATTTGAGGGTTTAAGAAATGGGTTTTGTACTGGGGTCAATACAAAATTCGATTTCACGCTCTAGGGGTAGGCTAAGAAGTCTTCAAGAATACGTCAAGAAATTTATTAACGATAGAAATATCATTCAAAACTGTGACTCTCATCCAAGACTTGGATAGTACGTCACATTGATACCTATCAACTTGACATCGTCATTCACAACGTCCCCTACAGAAAGTTCGGCTTCGGTGCATTCCACACAAGGAAGTCACCAGCGAAAGGCTCGGGGCTCTTTACTTATGGCTTGATATGACAATGATTGACTTTAGTGGTTTGGTTGCTTGAATTCGCATAACAGGTTGGTTAGGAATATGAAAGTTAACCACCTTACGAAAAGAATGATGAGTAGTTAACCAATCGTTCCTAAAATCACATCAAAGGCAAGTATTTTCAAAGAGATGCGATCGACAAGTAACGTGAAAGTGTTGATTTGAACAAGATTTATAAATGGTGGATGTAACGAAGGTTTCTACTATCGAAGTTTAAACCAATAAGTCAAAGTCTAATTTCTTCGAAGTCAAATTTAAACGTTGAGCTCAAGCAAGAGAAATAAAAGAATGGATAGAACCGGTATCTAATAAGGTATAGACTTCGCAAGAATTTATAATTAACTAACCCGTGATAACTTCATTTGATTCCTCGTTAGGGTAATTCAAAACTCGATGCTGGATTTTCCCAATTACTGTCGAAAAAAAAAAATTACATATCATCTATTTTAGCTTTCTTGGATCGGACTTCTCTTTTCACAATATCAACGCGTCGTGCGGCTTTCACCCATGCATCTTTCATTCTCACTCGTTCAGTTATTTCTTCTTTCAGCTGCTCCTTGACATTTGAATACTCAGATTCCAGCTTTAATATCGTATACTCTGCCAAAGATTGCTTCTGTTCAACCATCGCACATCGGGTAATACAATTTTGAATTATTGCACCCCTTTGTTCTACGACCGCCTGTCGTTCTTTAGCCTGCTCTTCTAACTCATGAATACGATTTTGTAATTCTACATTTTGATCAATAAGTTCTTCTAATAAATCAACCTCAGGTTCGTCTTCTTCCTCACTCTCAGTTGCTACCTTTGCGACTAGCTTAAGTGCAACTTTTAATTCCTCAATCACCACATGGATATCTCGAATCACATTAACCTGGTTGGTGATTATAGGTGTCTCCACGGTCTCATTCACTCCATTGTAAACATTTTCAGCTGCCATTCCCAAACACTGTCACAAAACAAAGGTTAACTGACATGTAACATATTATCCCTATATTCTGACCGACCAATTAAATACCAAATAAACTTAGGTAGGTCATACTAGCGAAGAAATTCCCCGTCACTCCCCTCCTAGTTCTATTCTCACATCCTAGCCAGGGATCATATCCCTAAGCTTTGATACCAACTGTGACGCCCCCAAAATTAGGTAAACATCACCCATCTTGGGTCGTCAGATACAAAGTACATAATACAAATACAACTTACTAATACAACTGTCGTGTACAATACGACAAAACATAAACTGTGAGTTTGAATACAAATATTATCTTCTAGAAAGTATTCATACTCAAAAGGAGTCCTCATTACATTTATTAACACACCATTACATAGAATAGTGAGGACTACTAACTAATATTATCATTCGGACCATCACTCCGTTCCCCGACTTGCCCCAGCTACGTTCTCATTTCCTGAAGAGAACAGTGAAAGAAAGGGTGAGCTCAACTAGCCCAGTAAGAAATATCATGACTAAGATAATGCAGAATAAATTATCATTAGCCTTCAACAATGTTAAACTGATAAAATATAATAGACATCAAGTTTAACTGCAGCGGAACAAGCAATCCATTAAAAGAGTCAAGTAGAAAATAAACTCTACTATCTTTTATGATTTAAAAGATTTTCCAACACTGTGATCGCTGAGACTCAGCTTAATAAAATAATTCACATCATCGAATCACCCCTGCACTACGGCCAAGGATATTCGTATATTCATTAATGGTCATGATCATGCCAACAACTGTCCATCAATGCACTACGGGCCAATGAGGACTTTTACCACATCATTTGTAACATTACGGTCATGATTACACCGAATAATCCCTGGTCATAATCATACCAAGTCCATCTATGCACTACAGGCCACAGATGACTTTCAACATTTTATAAACATGAGGATGATGACAATGATATAAGAATTCAATAAAACAAGTTCAAGAATTAATTTATCCAAGAATTAACAACGTCCAAATTGTCAACATGATATTGCTTTGTGGAGTAAAATTCAAGAATACTTAAAAGAATATTTTCATGAAAAGATACTAGATGAAGCGCAAATATCAAAGATATTCCACTAATTTCATGGAGTATAGAAGTCAAAGTTTTAACCAACTGAGAATAATAAGGAATGGAATAACAACAGAAATCACCATGCATGCGGTACTTCGCATATACAGGTTATTCCAACAGAATAATAATAACGAAACCAGGTCAGGTGAAAATCACACCGACAGGATGTTCCAACAGAATAATAAAGAATGGAATAACAACAGAAATCACCATGCATGCGGTACTTCGCATAGACAGGTTATTCCAAGAGAATAATAAAAACAGAATAATAAAGACGGAACTAGGTTCGGCGTAACGCACAGACAGGATGTTCCAACGGAATAATAAAGACAGAATAATAAAGACGGAACCAGGTCCGGCGTAGAACGCACAGACAGGATGTTCCAACAGAATAATAAATAATGGAACCAGGTCCGGCGTAGAACGCACAGACAGGATGTTCCAGCAGAATAATAAAGACGGAACCAGGTCCGGCGTAAAGCACAGACAGGATATTCCAACAGAATAGTAAAGACGGAACCAGGTCCGGCGTAGAACGCACAGACAGGATGTTCCAACAGAATAATAAATAATGGAACCAGGTCCGGCGTAGAACGCACAGACAGGATGTTCCAGCAGAATAATAAGGAATGGAATAATAGAAGAATTTCACCAAGTATGCGGTACTTCGCATAAACAGGTTATTCCAACATAATAACAAAGAATGGAACAACAGCAGTTCTCTTCATGAAGATGAAAGAAAGAAATAATATTCCCACCTTTGAAAGAAACTGGATATAGGAGTAGTGAGGGAGCAGACTTCTCTTCTTCTATAGATTTTCTCTCTATAGCTTCTCTCTATAATAAATGCTCTATAGCTTTAGTGAATTGGTGAGAAATGAAGGAAGGATGAGCTTCTATTTATAGGAAAATATAGTTTCGATAATTGCACGTTTTGGGGCTCGAAATATTATAATACAATACCTCTAACTTTTCATTCATTTTTAATTCAATCATCCAAGTATTATCAACTTGCACCAACTCCCCTAATAGTAAATCATGTGAATCAATAGTAAAATTATGTGACTCAATAGTTCTAAACATGTGAAAAATTAATTACAATATAGTACCTCCCTCTATACCTCTATTTTTAACTTAGTCATGCAAGTATTATCAAACTTGCACCAACTCCCCTAATAGTAACAAGAATGTGAGTCAATAGTATAACATGTGAACAAATAGTTATAATAATGTGAAATAATAGCAATCAATTGCTCATTTATCCGATTAAATACTCGATTGGTCAATATAACCTTCAGATATCAATTATTATCAAAATAAATATAAATTTTTTACTAACACAAACAATTCCAACATAATGAAACCATTTTTATCAAAATATAAATTTTGAAATTTCGAAGTTTGACTTTTTCCAAAAAAGTCAACTGTTGACTTTTTGACCAAATAGTGAATTTCGGAAAATTTTGTGTTTATAGACTATTTTTACTAATTTCGACGTTCCGGACTCAAATATCACGTCCGCGTCACCAAATTCAACTTCGAACAACATTCATCATTAATATTATAACTCATGAATAGTAACTCGTGAATAATACGCCGACACGAAAAGTGTCCCAAATACCCGAGTGAACAATACTAGAGTAAATAGTAATTTGGGTGAATAGTAACCCGTGAATAGTAACTCGTGAATAGTAACTCATGAATAGTACTCCGACACAAAAAGTGTCCCAAATACCCGAGTAAACAATACTAGAGTGAATAGTAATTTGGGTGAATAGTAACCCGTGAATAGTAACTCGTGAATAGTAACTCGTGAATAGTACTCCGACACAAAAAGTGTCCCGAATACCCGATTGAACAATACTGAGTGACTTCTCACATAAACATCAATAATCAATATTGTGTGCTACCATGCAACCACGCGTATTACTGTACTTTTAACACCGGGTGTTTCAATAGTTAAAGGTAAAACTTCCGCCGTTATTTTCATAAAATATTTTTGTCATTTTCTCAATCCGACAATAATTCCGTTGTGGGGTCCACCAATAATTGTGTCGTCGTACGAATATTCTCCGACAAAAATAATATTCCCCGACCAATCGAATATAATACAACAACTTGTATACTTTGCAAAATTTATAAATACTACCCACAACTATAATATTATCTCAAATTCACACCATAATATTAAAAAAATATTTCGAGAAATTTAAATCTTTATTCATAAAATCTGGGGTCTCACAACTCCTTTATAGAAAGTTAAAAACTATTAATAAAAGAGAAAAATTTCTTGGGACAATGAGAGAAGGTAGGGGTGATATAGGAAAGTAAATAATTTATTCTCCTAGAAAGTTGTAAACGACAAATAAATTGGGAAAAAAATTTACTTCTAAAACGACAGTTATTATGGGATGGAGGTAGTATTTTTTAAAATTATTTATAAGTCAATTTATAAATTAAAAAATAAGTCATTTTTGATCAAATAATAAAAAATTAATTATTATAAATTTATACGACCAACTTATAAATCACCGCCTTTAATACATGGCAAGATGATAATAGTGACAGGCATTATGAATTCCACTGCATTACATGGAAGAAATCCAATACATGCATGAATGGACAATAGAAAATTTCACATGTGACTTTTTTTAGAATACCATTAAAAGAGGCACTTCGTAGGTGATAGGTGATGCGACAAGAATCTAAAATCAGATTATGTGTTTTACTCGAGCTAGAACTGCCCAATTGGTCACCCTACATAAAAGTATGTACTTGTTTGAATTTGGTATGGTAAGATAATTGTCTACTATATCTAATAATTAATTAATTATCCATTGCAGATGGATTATTGAATTAACTAAAATTTAAATGTGCCAAACTGCGATGTCCAATCCCTTTAAATGGCTATAACTACTACTTATTCATAAATTGTGGATTGTATAAATAAATACTAAACAACTAGTAACAAATTCCAACTTCATATTTCGAAACACTTAATTTAAAGCTTGTGTGCCCACATACAAATTAGGGTTTACATGACCTAATTTAATGAAGCCAAAAAAATTGAAAATAAATGTGCTAGACCTGAGAGAAGCCTCCACGAGTCTCGAGACAGAAGGCTCATGGAGGCGGCTCGTTTTGGGAATTGATTGTAAGATTGGATTGATGGCTAGAAGAACATAACGATATGAGCATTATTCTAATGACTAAAGGATATTTTTGAAATTTTTCTAAAAACATGTGCCTAGCTTGTGACTATTTAAATTCTAGGAAATTCTATAAATACCCCTTCCATTAGATGGAGAAGGGACCTCTCTTGGGGACATTCTCCCAACTCGAAGCACTCAGGAATTGGACATTCTCTCAACTCGGAGCATTCAAGAAAGCTCTTGGAATCCCTGCTACCCTAACAAGGTTTTCGGATTCTGTGACACGTGTCATTGGAGTAACTGCTCGCATGTTCTTCTCCCTTTTTAATCAATCAATTAATTCTGTGCTATTCGTGAATTTCTCTATTACTCAGCAAACACGAAATACTAACCTTGACAAAGCACGATTTCCTTACCCACAAAACTTTAACCTCTTCTGCTAAATTAATTATACGATATTTATATTTAAAAAAATGGACTAGTAGTACAAGTCGGCTAGTTCTTGTTGAGGGGACCTATTGGTGCTCTAAGAAATCAAGAGAAAAGGATGTTTGTCGAATAATATATATTTAGAGACATAAAAAAAAAGTTAAGCAAAATAATAATACAAAATTGGAGTCCACTAATAAAAATAACATATATAATTGAATGATGGAAAGGAACTTGTTTTGACTCTTGAGTGCAAAAATGGCCGACATATATATATATATATATACCACCATACTAATTCTTCATCCTCTAGGCGCTACCAACATAATTCCGGTTGGTGTCCTGTCTCTCTCCCAATACCAACATATTCAAATATTGCGGACGTCCACCATAATATATATGGAAATGTTTAAACTTGCTACGAATTTTTATAGGTATACATTTATCTTTATCATCTATTTTAAATATTAACAGGTGACATTAAAAAGATAAAATCAGTCGTCCGCTATTAATAATAGCAGACGGTTAAAAAATGCAATTCATCCACTACAAATAGTAGCGAACGCAAATCAACTTTCACACGAGAAATGTTTTGCTTTTATTAATTAGAGTTTATGGTTTATAATTAGAATTTAGAGTTTATGAACTAGGGTTTAAGTTTTACAATTTATTAACTATATATGGTTTAGGGTTTATTAACCAGGAGTTAATAACGTTAGTAAACCCTAAATCTTGTTTAATAAAGAGGTTAATAAATCTTAAATATTGGTCTATAAACCCTTAACTCGGGTCAATAAACCATAAATCCTAATTAATAAATTTGAACTCTTACTCGCGTGAAAGGGTTGAAGAATTATGAATAGCATCCGCTACTATATATTAGAAGCAGATGGATTGGTTTTTTAACCGTCTGCTACTATTAATAGCGGACGATAGTTTCTTTGGTTTTTTTAATTTCGTCCGTTTATGTTTAAAATGACTGGTAAAAATGATTTATTTGCTTTTGTTTTATTATACCTATAATTGCATTTAGTAAGTTTAGTTTTGAAATTTAAATGATAGAATGATTTATAAATATTTATCGTGTCAAGGTGTATCCACGATAAATCTTAAATTACATCATAAAAAAAATAAAATAGTATTATTATTACGAGATCGTTAAAATGGAGCTCACTCTATTTTTATGTGAGATGAAACTAAGTCCATCAGTAAAAGCTTGTGAAAATGACATTCTTTTAAAACCTAGCTAAAACTATGTAACATTTAGAGGGAAGTACGTAATTTAACACGAGGTAATTTGTTCCACATGATTATTAAACTTATTTAAAAAATTATATGAAGAGAATTTTATTTTGTTGAAAATATTAAGTCCCCTTATATTATACTACATTTCTAAAATAAAAAGTTATTTGACTTTTTATATGAATTAAATATTGTTAAGCTGTTTGTATATACTCATAACATCAACTGTTTTGTTTTTCTGTAAATTTCACTCACACTGTCGGACAGAATTAACTTGGAGATGGATTAAGAAGAGGGAGCAATCATCCGATTTGTTGATTACAATAATACTCTTTTTCTGTCCGACACATACATAATAATAATATAGTACTAGTAGTATTAAGTTTTTTAATTAGTGCAATCAATATTTACATGGGATGTGCCACGTAAATATGAGTCAAAGGTCCAACAATATTGTTACCCATATAATTACGTCCCACGTATATATTTTGCTAATTAATACTACTTATTATTGTTCTTTCCTTTAATGGATATCTAATCATCAAAAGTTTCACTAGTATGATTTATTTAATTGAGTTCTACTAGTGTTAATTCATTCACTTAATCTTTGACAGCATGTCATGTATCCAATATGATTATTAAATTGGATTAGGGGTTTTCCCCTTCACCATTAACTAAAAGTAGCTAGTTTATTAGTAAATGGGATTAGGGATTTTCCCCCTTCACCAACTATCGTTAACTAAAAGTAATCTATTATATTCAATGGGACAGCCACTGCCCAGTTTTTAATTGAACAATTATTTTAATTAAGAGGTACTTAATTTTGTCGTCTCGTTATTTTATTAAATAAAATTAATGTCACGACTTTAAGGAGCATTTTTGATGAATACTTGTGTTATCGTAAACAAGATTAAAAATAAATATTTAAAAATTATTTTTGGCTATGGGAATTACATGAGAATATCTAGACGCAAAAGTACGTGCAATACTCAATGAGAGGAAAATCTTCTTCCAAAAGGACTTCAAATTACAAGTTGAGATGTATCAAAATAATTACTTACTTGGATATGTATGTATATATATTCTTCTTCTCATGCTCATGTTAGGCCCAATAATAAAGCAAATGTAGAGCCCAACATATCCTAATTGAAATCTAAAGACTTTTATTACTTCTAAAATAATTAATGACTGGCTGGCCGACTTCGAAATTAAGAAAACAAAATAGTCCATAGAGCTTAAATAAGTGACTAGCTTGGCCTACTTTATTCCTTTAGCTTTGTTAAACAATAAAAATGCATTGCAAAAAATTCTAAAATTAAAATCATGAGAAGTACTAGTTATTTTTCTTCTTGAAATAACTAAAATAAATAAGGGTCAATAGCTAATTTTTAAGTTGCGAAATGATGGGTCGTGCTCTTATGAGTTACGAGAATAATTACTACTCAATTGGAACGAATTTTCTAGTAAAACGTGTAAAAAGATAGAAAACTAATACTTTTCAAGTTTTTTGCACAATTATTTATTGCATTAATTTAAATCAAATAAATTTTTTTTTAAGACAGAGGTAGTATAAAACATAGTTAAGCAATCCCATCTTAGTACATGCATGCACCTTGTTGATTACAACCAAACTTATATTTTTTGTTGATAATGTTAAATTTTATTGCTTAAGCAATCCCATCCATCTTAGTACATGCGTGCACCTTGTTGATTACAGAACTTAATTATATTAATTAGCTAGCTAGTTGTCTTTATTTTTCCGTAGGTGAATAATTAATTTGAAGACTAGAGTGCAGGCGAACCATTAATTTAATTTTCATGCCTTCTTATATATTGTCGCAAAGTCTTTGGTCCATATATAATCATGCATTAATTGTAGTTAAATTAAACTATAAGCGGACTATTTAGAATGCCGCAAAAATATCTACACCATATTATTAAGGGAGAGCAAATCCCAACTTTATAATCTCGATCGATCAATTATATATCCTCCTTTTTCTAATTTCATTTTTATTTTCATAGTTATTAACCTAATTTAAGACTCTTATATATATAGTACCTACCTATTAATTATCTATCAATTTTTCTCTCCATTTTAAGTGCTAAATTATTTTAATTTTTTATTTTATAAGGATTAAACCAAACAAGGTATTACTGTGAAACATAACTTCTTGTTATACAATTGGCAGGCGATTTGGCAACGCAATACCTATAAAATTGGCCTAGATCGAGTGATGCATACGATGAAAGAATAAAGATTCATGTATGTATTATTATTCTAGTATTTTATTACATAAAATTTAAAGTTAATCATAATTTATATTGACATATATAAATATAAATTATTTTCCCACGTTTTATTATGGAAGAAGATGTAGCATATTGGGACTCATATTGCGCCTCTATTACTTCACGCCAAAAAAAATATTACTCCTATTACTCCCTCCATTCTTTACTCTCTCCGTTCTTTAATATAAATCGTTTTAGAAAATTATTTTTGTTCTTTAGTATAAATCGTTTGAGAATTTTAAGTAAGTTTTAATTATTTAGTTTTCAATATTATCCCAAGTAATAAATATAACTTTGATTCTCTCACTATTTTTTTGCCCAATAAATATAATACTTTCTGTATCCAATACAAGGGCAATATAGACAATTGATATTATATTTAATATTATACAATCATTTCTTTAATACGCGTGCATAACTCTAAAACAACTTATACTAAAGAACGGATGGAGTATTTATTAATATAGAGATTGACCGGCTTGAGGGTTTGATTGTCATTTTTTTTTTGTTTCTGAACCAAACATAATAAATACATACATAATTCTTCATATACCTCAATATGAGTCTCATTTTAAAAAGCCATGCACTTTAAGGATAGTTGTCATCAATTTTTTGCATTTAATTACCCTGCTAATTCAAATTATAACTACATTTATATAAATCAAAATTAAGCTTAATATTGACCGATCTTTTTGAAGGACCAATATGGAACTTTACGCTTTTAAATTCTACTTTTAATTTAAAAGGGAAATTCTCATTCTGCAACACGTAACTAGAAAGAAAAATAATTAGAACAAATTAATAAAATACTACCTCCATCCCATAATAACTGTCGTTTTAGAAAGAAATTTTTTTCCCAATTTATTTGTCGTTTACAACTTTCTAGGAGAAACAATTATTTACTTTTCTATATCACCCCTACCTTCTCTCATTGTCCCAAAATTTTTTTCCCTTGTATTAATAGTTTTCAACTTCCCATAAAGGGGTAGTGATGAAATTTCATACCAATTTTAATTAATAAATGATAGCACTAAATGACTTTCTTAATCCATGTGTATCAAGCTAAAGTGACAGTTATTATGGGATGGAGGGAGTAGTATTTATTAGAGTTTTTTTCTTACAACCAAATGAATGACTTGTGTTTTCTATATCAATTGATGCACCAAATTCCAAACCCTTATAACATCATATGTATATCTTAAAGATACTTACTTATAAAGAGGTACACCACCACTTTTATGTTAACCGATAATTTCAACTAACGTAACTTGTTAAAGTATGACCCAATTTAGACTACAATACAATACTTTTTGCACCCTAAAATTCAGACGTGGTTAAGATTTGCATTCTAATTAAGGTACCAAAAAGTTTGAACTCGATTCATCCGTGCTCGACTAAAAGTTCGATTCGAGCTCGACTCAAAATACGAGTAAATTTTAAAATTCGATAAATTACATGAACCTCTTCAAATTGCAATTTTCTGTTGATGCTCGAATTATATTCGCTCGAAAAGTTCAAACTGCTCGAACTCGATTCGAGATAGTGTTCGACTCGGTAACGAGCCTTAATCAAACCTTATTTAATATTAGATAAATTTTGTGAACCAAATCTGTGCAACTGAATACCCGATTTATTTACACTTCTAACCCCAATCTTCAAACCCTAAAGTTATTTTTGACTTAAAAAATACGGTTTTCATCTAGAAGTGAGGGTGCATTTTGTCTAGTGAAAAAAAAAATTAGAGTGCATTTTGACCTGTTAAAAACTTTATAAGGTGTATTTTGCTTAGCAAAAAAAAACTTAGATTACACTTTGATTATTTTAAATATGAGATACAAACATCTACAATCTTATAAACGTTGGAGTGTAAATTGTATTTTAGTCCCGAATTTAAATTGGAGGTCTATCACAAAATGAAATATACTAATTTGGGCAACATTTAATTTGGATGCACAAACAGCGTATCAAGTCAAGCCAAGTATCTTCAGCAAATGGGTCCAATTCCAACCGTCCACTACCTTTTTTATTTGTCTGATTGGTTGACAAACCACAAAACTTAACCCAAAAATAACGTTACCCATGCCCCTCCACAATACAATACTATATTAGTAGTATTAATAGAACGAATATAAGATTAACCAACGCCATGGATAAAGATATGTTTTCAGCTTCCTAAATATTATTCTCATCCCAACACTTGCATGTAAATTGTAATCTATCCTTTTTACAAAAAAAAAAAGAGAAGAAAGACTTGTTTATACAAAATAGTCATTTACTTAATAATTGTTCTGCACAATTAAATCATTTGCAATGCATATTGTACTTTACAATAAAATTATATTTTTAGCACTAAAAATTAATTTTAGAAATAGAGAAAATTATATTTTTATATATTTTATTATGATAATTAATAAACATAAAAATATTATTAAATATTTATTTGTATAAATATTATTGTCGCATTATCAATATATCACCTTCCTTGTATCACTCGTGTATTTATACATAGAAATTCCAGCAGGCCAAACAGTGACATAATTGGTCGGTCATAAAAGAACGCTGGAAAACTGTATGCTTCAACACTCGGAGAAAAAGAATTTGATTTAAAACTTTATTCAACTCTAGATTCCAGTCAACAAATCAAAATAGTGAAAACTCTTTATATATTCTCCGGCTCATAACTCTTTCCGAGACTCGAAAAATCTAAACAATTCCACCAATACTTAAACCCCAAAATTTAATATATCTCACCCCCTTTATAAACCCCATAAAAACCCCCTCAACTTACTTAAACCCCTACTCCCTCTCTCCCACACACACAAACACACGCACTAGCACCAAAAACCATGTGCAAGTTATCTTCTCCGAGTACTTCCTATAAATGCACTTTAGACCAACCACCTCATGACCTCCTTACCTCAACCAAAATACCTGAAGAAGAATTCAACATGTTGACTAGTCCTTTAGTCACTCAACAACAAGTAGCACCTCCAACTTTTAAACAAGAACAAGATCATGATCTTATCAACGACAACAAAAATACCCATCTCTCTCTTGCCATCAAAGAAGCTAAATGCATAGCACAAATATCTCTTCCAATGATCCTAACCGGCCTTTTACTCTACTCTCGCTCCATCATCTCCATGCTCTTCCTCGGCCACCTCGGCGATCTTTCTCTAGCCGGTGGTGCCTTAGCCATCGGCTTCGCTAACATTACCGGCTACTCAATCCTCTCCGGCCTTTCCATGGGAATGGAGCCCATTTGCGGCCAGGCCTTTGGAGCCCAAAGATACAAACTTCTTGGCCTCACCATGCAAAAAACAATTCTTTTACTTCTTCTCACCTCAATTCCCATATCTTTTCTATGGTGCAACATGAAGAATATATTGCTCTTATGTGGTCAAGATGATGATATAGCAACAATAGCCCAATCCTACATTCTTTATTCCCTTCCGGACCTCTTGGCCCAATCATTTCTCCACCCTTTACGTATCTATCTTCGATCACAATCCATTACATTGCCTTTAACCTATTGTGCAACCCTAGCTATTCTTCTCCATATACCTATAAATTACGTTCTTGTTGTTGTGCTTAAACTTGACATAAAAGGTGTGGCATTGAGCGGCGTTTGGACTAATTTCAACCTCGTTGGATCGTTGATTGTTTACGTATTAGTCTCCGGTGTACACACTAAAACTTGGGGGGGAATTTCCTCGGAATGCCTTAAGGGATGGAAATCTCTCTTGAACTTGGCTATACCTAGTTGCATTTCGGTATGCCTCGAGTGGTGGTGGTACGAAATCATGATTTTACTATGTGGGTTGTTAGTAAATCCTCGAGCAACGGTGGCTTCAATGGGAATATTAATTCAAACTACTTCTTTAATCTATATTTTCCCATCTTCTTTGAGCTTTGGTGTATCCACAAGGGTAGGAAATGAACTAGGTGCTAACCGGCCAGCTAAGGCGAAACTCGCAGCCATAGTTGGGCTTTGTTGCAGCTTCATATTAGGGTTTTTTGCATTGGTTTTTGCAACTTTTGTGAGAAAAATATGGGCTAAAATGTTCACACAAGACGCAGAGATTATCGCCTTGACTTGGATGGTTTTGCCTATTATTGGACTTTGTGAGCTTGGAAACTGTCCACAAACAACAGGCTGTGGGGTTTTAAGAGGAACGGCTCGTCCCAAATTAGGTGCCAATATCAACTTGGGATGCTTTTACCTTGTGGGAATGCCAGTTGCGGTTTGGTTAGGTTTTATAGCAGGTTTAGACTTTAGAGGACTATGGCTCGGCCTCTTAGCCGCTCAGGGCTCGTGTGTAGTGACGATGTTGCTAGTCATGAGTCGAACCGATTGGGAGCATCAGGCCCAGAGATCTAAAGAGCTCACTGGAACTATCAATATTGATGGTGATCACAAGAATGAGGCGGAAGAACAACTTATTAAGGGTGAAACTACTGATTATACATTTTTGAATCATTCATCGGATGATCATACTTTAAACCTTGATCATTCACTTGTTTAATTCCTTTGTTTTGTTTTTTTTCGTAAATGTAAAGGAGATATTGAAGTACGTACGTACTTAAATGACAAATTTTGTTTATTTAATTTGTTAAATAATTAAACAACTACTCCATTTGTTGTCTGATTTTGGCCTATAAGTTAGTTTATTTTTATCGCTGTAGTCTTTCGGCTGGGGATGAGCCACGGGGATGAGCATGCACCAGTACCCATAATTATAATGGTTTTTAATAAGTTTAGCTTGAATTGACATATATAGAGAGAGAGAGAATCAGGTGAGGACTCTCTCATTTTCTTAAAATGCGAAATTTTTTTATTTTTTTTTTATTTATTTTTAAAAATAAGTAAAAATAAAATTTAATATTTTATAGAATTGAAATTTTTTCATAATACAGTGTTTTGGGTGTGATTTAGATACATAAAATATTATGAAAAAATTCAAGTTCTATAAAATATTAAAAAAAAAAATTAGTTATTTTAAAAAAAAATCCGAATTTTAGTACAGTAAGAGAGTCCTTACCTGATCCGGACTCTATATATATATATATACTTCCTAGCGATCAATTTTAACTTTAATTTAAATCATTTTTCAAATTTAAAATAGATATAAATAGTCATTAAATTTTAGAGAAAAGTTTGAGAATTATTTATCATTAGGCGGAGGCGTAAAGCACAAATTACAACATGTTTGATCATTTTATTTAATATATATATATATATATATATATATCAATTACTATATATATATATATATCAATTACTAATACATAAATAAATTCCTGTCGGCAGTGAAAATTAGAATTAACTTTTTGACTTTCTTCCACACGAAAATTATACGTCTTTAGATACATCAGTATTGTCCACCAAATCCAAAATTAACTTTGAAAATGTTGCAATTATCACATGCTATATATATTTGAATTCCATACACAAACTCATTGGGGTTGAACCGGTCAGCCTGCCGGCTCCGCAAACGAACGTGTAAACAAAGAAACGGATAATAAGTTATCAATAGCTTTGACAAATTGGGGCATTGGCCACGTGGGCCCGCAAAACAGATACCTGAATTTTTGTAACAATATTTTGTAGGTGCACCCCCCCCCCCCCCCCCCCCCCGCACCCCCAATTTTGGCATTATTTTCCACCGCTATTAATTAAAGCCTCTCATCACCCTCACTAATCTCCAAATTTCTCAATTTCCAATTCTACTCATTTCCTATAAAGCACCGGATTTCAAATCTGGGATACCTGCAATCACACCTTAATATATTCATTTATTCCATCCTTCAAAATTAAATATAAAATTTAATTTTTAAGGTTAAACGGAGATATATTAATAAATAATATTATTAATTATAAAATTTATTTTATATTAAATTTTTTTAAGTTATACTAATTTTAAAATTTAATACGTTATCGTTTAATTAACTTTAAAAATCAAATTGTATTTTTAATTTTAGAACGAATAACAAGTGACCCTAATTAATTTATCTCGATAAAAAAGTTATTTAATACTACTACCTCCATCCCATAATAACTGTCGTTTTAGAAAGAAATTTTTTTCCCAATTTATTTGTCGTTTACTGTAAGACCCCAATTTTTATAAATAAAGATGAATTTTCTATAAATATCATTTTTGAATATTATGGAGTTAATTTGATATAATGTTATAGTTGTGGGTAATATTTATAAATTTTGCAAAGTAAGTAAGTTGTTATAAAATATTCGTTTGGTCGGAGAATATTCTTTTTGTCGGGGAATATTCGTACGACGGCACAATCATTGGTGGACCCCACAACGGAATTATTGTCGGATTGAGAAAACGACAGAATTATCTTTCTATAAAAATAACGGCTGAGGTGTTACCGTTAAAACCGTTAAAACTGTTGAACTACTCGGTAGTAAAAGTACAGTAATACGCGTGGTTGCATAGTAGCACACGGTATTGATTATTGATGCTTACGTGAGAAGTCACTCAGCTATACTCAATTATTGCTACAGTAATTGCTGCATCATATCTCTTAAATTATTGTCATAGTATCATCTGTATAATATGTTATATTATTGAGACGTTGTGGTAAGTTTGGTTATTTTATGGGGGGCCATATGTCATCATCTAAGAGTCTCTTCGTCAATAGTAATTACCGTCGTCAATAGTAATTACCGTCGTCAATAGTAATTACCGTCGTCAATAGTAATTACCTTCGTCAATAGTATTTACCTTGGTCAATAGTAATTACCTTCGTCAATAGTATTTACCTTGGTCAATAGTATTTACCTTGGTCAATAGTAATTACCTTCGTCAATAGTATTTACCTTGGTCAATAGTAATTACTTTCGTCAATAGTAGTTGTCCCTTCAATATTACCAAGAGTCATTTGACCCTTCGTTAAGACCAAGAGTCATTTGACCCTTCGTTAAGACCAAGAGCCACCCTCAGTTTTTCTATAAATAGAGGCCTAGGGCTTCATTATTTTTCACGAATTCATTCAAGCTATAGAGAGAGAAAGTATAGAGAGAATAAGAGAGAGAGAGAATAAAAGTATTCTGCTACATCACTTTTTCAATATCCAGTTCTTTTAAGGTAGGGAATATTATTTCTTTTATATTCATGAAGAGAACTTCTGTTATTCCATTTGTTATTATTCTGTTGGAATAACCAGTATACGCGGTCTACCCTATACTTGGTGACATTTTTCTATTATTCTGTTGGAACATCCTGTCTGTGTGTTTTACACCGGACCTGGTTCCGTTTATTATTCTGTTGGAACATCCTGTCTGTGTGTTTTACACCGGACCTGGTTCCGTTTTTATTATTATTCTGTTGGAACATCATGTCTGTGTGTTTTACACCGGACCTGGTTCCATTATTTATTATTCTGTCGGAATATCCTGTCTGTGCGTTTACGCCGGACCTGGTTCCATTATTTATTATTCTATTGGAATAACCTGTCTGTGCGGTCTATCGCATGCATGGTGATTTCTTTTGTTATTCCATTCTTTATTGTACTCAGTTGGTTAAGTTTTGACTTCTATACTCCATGAAATTTGTGGAATATCCTTGATAGTTGCGTTTCATCCAGTATCTTTTCAAGAAAATATTCTTCTAAGCATTCTTGAATTTTACTCCACAATGCAGTATCATGTTGACAATTTGGACGTTGTTAATTCCTGGATAAATTAATTCTTGAACTTGTTTTATTGAATTCTTATATCATTGTCATCATCCTCATGTTTATAAAATGTTGAAAGTCATCTGTGGCCTGTATTGCATAGATGGACTTGGTATGATTATGACCAGGGATTATTCGGTATAATCATGACCGTAATGTTACAAATGATGTGGTAAAAGTCCTCATTGGCCCGTAGTGCATTGATGGACAGTTGTTGGCATGATCATGACCATTAATGAATACACGAATATCCTTGGCCGTAGTGCAGGGGTGATTCGATGATGTGGATTATTTTATTAAGCTGAGTCTCAGCGATTACAGTGTTGAAAAACCTTTTAAATCATAAAAGATAATAGAGTTTATTTTCTACTTGACTCTTTTAATGGATTGCTTGTTCCGCTACAGTTAAACTTGATGTCTATTATATTTTATCAGTTTAACATTGTTGAAGGCTAATGATAATTTATTCTGCATTATCTTAGTCATAATATTTCTTACTGGGCTAGTTGAGCTCACCCTTTCTTTCACTGTTCTCTTCAGGAAATGAGAACGTAGCTGGGACAAGTCGGGGTACGGAGTGATGGTCCGAATGATAGTATTAGTTAGTAGTCCTCACTATTCTATGTAATGGTGTGTTAATAAATGTAATGAGGACTCCTTTTGAGTATGAATACTCTCTAGAAGATAATATTTGTATTCAAACTCACAGTTTATGTTTTGTCGTATTGTACACGACAGATGTATTAATCAGTTGTATTTGTATTCTGTACTATGTATCTGACGACCCAAGATGGGTGATGTATACCTAATTTTGGGGGCGTCACATTTACAACTTTTTAGGAGAATAAATTATTTATTTTCCTATATCACCCCTACCTTCTCTCATTGTCCCAAGAAATTTTCTCCCTTGTATTAATAGTTTTCAACTTCCCATAAAGGGGTAGTGATGAAATTTCACACCAATTTTAATTAATAAATGATAGCACTAAATGACTTTCTTAATCCATGTGCATCAACCTAAAACAACAGTTATTATGGGATGGAGGGAGTATCATTTAAGAATAAAAATTTGTACGAAATTTCATCACTACTCCTTTATGAAAAGTTAAAAATTATTAATGCAAAGGAGAAAATTTATTGGGAGAATGAGAAAAGTTAGGGGTAATATAGGAAAATAAATAATTTATTCTCTTAGAAAGTTGTGAACGACAAATAAATTTAAAAAAAAAATTATTCTAAAAAGAGAGTTATTATGGAAACTGAGGGAGTATTTCATCCCCATAATTATTACACGGATAGGGTTCACCATCCGCATAACACTTATGCGAATGAAAATAATTCTAATTTTTTTATCACATAAATGAATGGTAGGATCCACATTAGAAGGATGGGTTCCCATCCAACTTTGACTATATATATATAAATAGTAGATGGGTAGTGATCCATAACAAACGATTGTTATGGATACTATTCCAACAAACAGGTTTACTACTGTTAATTCAGAGATTCAACGTGTGACGCCCCCAAAATTAGGTATACATCACCCATCTTGGGTCGTCAGATACATAGTACAGAATACAAATACAACTGATTAATACAACTGTCGTGTACAATACGACAAAACATAAACTGTGAGTTTGAATACAAATATTATCTTCTAGAGAGTATTCATACTCAAAAGGAGTCCTCATTACATTTATTAACACACCATTACATAGAATAGTGAGGACTACTAACTAATACTATCATTCGGACCATCACTCCGTTCCCCGACTTGCCCCAGCTACGTTCTCATTTCCTGAAGAGAACAGTGAAAGAAAGGGTGAGCTCAACTAGCCCAGTAAGAAATATTATGACTAAGATAATGCAGAATAAATTATCATTAGCCTTCAACAATGTTAAACTGATAAAATATAATAGACATCAAGTTTAACTGCAGCGGAACAAGCAATCCATTAAAAGAGTCAAGTAGAAAATAAACTCTACTATCTTTTATGATTTAAAAGGTTTTTCAACACTGCGATCGCTGAGACTCAGCTTAATAAAATAATCCACATCATCGAATCACCCCTGCACTACGGCCAAGGATATTCGTGTATTCATTAATGGTCATGATCATGCCAACAACTGTCCATCAATGCACTACGGGCCAATGAGGACTTTTACCACATCATTTGTAACATTACGGTCATGATTATACCGAATAATCCCTGGTCATAATCATACCAAGTCCATCTATGCACTACAGGCCACAGATGACTTTCAATATTTTATAAACATGAGGATGATGACAATGATATAAGAATTCAATAAAACAAGTTCAAGAATTAATTTATCCAGGAATTAACAACGTCCAAATTGTCAACATGATACTGCATTGTGGAGTAAAATTCAAGAATGCTTAGAAGAATATTTTCTTGAAAAGATACTGGATGAAACGCAACTATCAAGGATATTCCACAAATTTCATGGAGTATAGAAGTCAAAACTTAACCAACTGAGTATAATAAAGAATGGAATAACAAAAGAAATCACCATGCATGCGATAGACCGCACAGACAGGTTATTCCAACAGAATAATAAATAATGGAACCAGGTCCGGCGTAAACGCACAGACAGGATATTCCGACAGGATAATAAATAATGGAACCAGGTCCGGTGTAAAACACACAGACAGGATGTTCCAACAGAATAATAACAAGACGGAACCAGGTCCGGTGTAAAACACACAGACAGGGTGTTCCAACAGAATAATAATAAAAACGGAACCAGGTCCGGTGTAAAACACACAGACAGGGTGTTCCAACAGAATAATAATAAAAACGGAACCAGGTCCGGTGTAAAACACACAGACAGGATGTTCCAACAGAATAATAGAAAAATGTCACCAAGTATAGGGTAGACCGCGTATACTGGTTATTCCAACAGAATAATAACAAATGGAATAACAGAAGTTCTCTTCATGAATATAAAAGAAATAATATTCCCTACCTTAAAAGAACTGGATATTGAAAAAGTGATGTAGCAGAATACTTTTATTCTCTCTCTCTCTTATTCTCTCTATACTTTCTCTCTCTATAGCTTGAATGAATTCGTGAAAAATAATGAAGCCCTAGGCCTCTATTTATAGAAAAACTGAGGGTGGCTCTTGGTCTTAACGAAGGGTCAAATGACTCTTGGTCTTAACAAAGGGTCAAATGACTCTTGGTAATATTGAAGGGACAACTACTATTGACGAAAGTAATTACTATTGACCAAGGTAAATACTATTGACGAAGGTAATTACTATTGACCAAGGTAAATACTATTGACCAAGGTAAATAATATTGACGAAGGTAATTACTATTGACCAAGGTAAATACTATTGACCAAGGTAAATAATATTGACGAAGGTAATTACTATTGACGAAGAGACTCTTAGATGATGACATATGGCCCCCCATAAAATAACCAAACTTACCACAACGTCTCAATTATTGATTTAATAATATAACATATTATACAGATGATACTATGACAATAATTTAAGAGATATGATGCAGCAATTACTGTAGCAATAATTGAGTATAGCTGAGTGACTTCTCACGTAAGCATCAATAATCAATACCGTGTGCTACTATGCAACCACGCGTATTACTGTACTTTTACTACCGAGTAGTTCAACAGTTTTAACGGTTTTAACGGTAACACCTCAGTCGATATTTTTATAGAAAGATAATTCTGTCGTTTTCTCAATCCGACAATAATTCCGTTGTGGGGTCCACCAATGATTGTGCCGTCGTACGAATATTCTCCGACAAAAAGAATATTCTCCGACCAAACGAATATTTTATAACAACTTGCTTACTTTGCAAAATTTATAAATATTGCCCACAACTATAACATTATATCAAATTAACTCCATAATATTCAAAAATGATATTTATAGAAAATTCATCTTTATTTATAAAAGTTGGGGTCTTACACAACGACCCAAATAGATTTTTGTTTAGAGAATGTCCTTTTTTGCTAGGTGCTACTGTTAGTAGCGACCCAAATAGATTTTTGTTTAGAGAATGTCTTTCTTCCTCATACGCATCAGCTCCAGGTCTGTAGCTTGAGCAGCTTTAACTTTATCGATTAAAGTCGGTTCTACTCGTATATTCGCCATCATCACATAGGTCCCTGGAGTCTTTAACTCTATCTCCATCCTTTGCAAGTCACACAAAATGGGTCTTTGCGTTGTTAATATTGCACTTGTACCCGCATATGATCTTCTACTCAATGCGTCAGCTACCACGTTCGCTTTTCCAGGATGGTATTGAATGGTATGATCATAATCTTTCAACAGTTCAAGCCAACGTCGTTGTCGCATGTTGAGTTCCTTTTGAGTGAAGAAATATTTGAGGCTTTTATGATCCGTAAAGATCTCCACTTTCTCCCCCATACAAGTAATGCCTCCAAATTTTAAGTGCAAAGACAACAGCTGCCAACTCTAGATCATGAGTAGGATAATTCCTCTCATATTCCTTGAGTTGTCTTGATGCATAGGCTATGACTTTTCCATGTTGCATGAGAACGCATCCCAACCCTTTGCTCGAAGCATCACTGTAGATGACAAATCCCTCCGAGCCAGATGGTATTGTTAGAACAGGTGCTGAAATGAGTCTCCTCTTGAGTTCTTGAAAACTCTGCTCACATTCTTCGCTCCAACCAAACTTTGTATCTTTCCGAGTCAGCTGAGTTAATGGAGTAGCGATTCGAGAAAATCCTTCCACGAATCTCCGATAATAACCAGCTAAACCAAGAAAGCTACGTACCTCGGTCACTGATTTAGGTTGCTCCCAGCTTTGAATAGCTTCAATCTTTACCGGGTCAACCGATATTCCACGACTTGATACTACGTGCCCAAGGAATGCTACCTCCTCCAGCCAGAACTCGCATTTCTTCAACTTGGCATAAAGCTTGTATTCACGAAGCTTTTGGAGTACCAGCCTCAAGTGTTGCTCATGATCTTCACGGCTTTTGGAATAAATAAGGATGTCATCAATAAAGATGACCACAAAATGATCTAAATATTCCTTGAATACCCGGTTCATCATATCCATGAAGGCAGCAGGAGCATTAGTCAATCCAAAGGACATGACTAGGAATTCATAATGCCCGTACCGAGTTCTAAAAGCCGTCTTTGGAATATCCTCAGTTCTAACCTTCAGCTGATGATATCCAGAACGAAGATCGATCTTTGAAAAGAATTGTGCTCCTTGCAACTGGTCAAACAGGTCATCAATACGTGGCAATGGGTACCTGTTTTTGATGGTGACATGATTCAACTCCCGATAATCAATACAAAGTCGCATACTTCCATCTTTTTTCTTCACGAATAGAACAGGAGCACCCCAAGGAGAAGTACTAGGACGAATAAAGCCAATGTCTAACAATTCCTGCAGTTGGATCTTTAACTCCTGAAGTTCAATAGGAGCCATTCGATATGGGGCTTTGGAAATGGGTTTTGTACCGGGTTCAAGGTCGATACAAAATTCAATTTCACGCTCTGGGGGTAGGCCAGGAAGTTCTTCAGGGAATAGGTCAGGGAATTTATTAATAATAGAAATATCATTCAAAACTGACGTATTTTTGTTTAGATCTGTGACATGAGCTAAGAAAGCTTGACATCCGTTTTTTAATAAACGAATAGCTTTATGACTTGAGATGACAGCGATTGATTTTAATGGTTTGGTTGCTTGAATTCGCATAATAGGTCGATTAGGAATATGAAAGCTAACAACCTTACGAAAATAATCAATTTTTGCATAATGAGTAGTTAACCAATCAATCCCTAGAATCACGTCAAATGCAAGTATTTTTAATGAAATCAGATCGATAGGTAATGTGTGGGTACCAACTTGAATCAAACAAGACTTATAAACAGTGGAGGTAATGAAGGTTTCTCCCAACGGAGTTTCCACAGATAAGTCAAAGTCTAATTTCTCCGGAATCAAATTTAATCGACGAGCGCAAGTAGGAGAAATAAAAGAATGGGTTGAACCGGTATCAAATAAAGTATAAACTTCTTTAGAGTTTATGATAAGCTTACCCGTGATGACCTCATTCGGGTTCCTTGCTCTCTGGGAGTTCACAACAAACGCTCTCCCTTGCACAACCGGTTTTGACTTTTCTGGGACGGCTTTTGGTGCCTCCATCCTAACTGAATTTGTCTTCGGTAAACGACAAAATCGGGCTAAATGACCTTCTCTTCCACAATTATAACATGCTTTGGACGGCATCGCGCAGTTTGGACTGATGTGCCCCTCCCCTTCGCATTTGAAACATATGATAGGTGGTCGTTCTCCTTCCTTAACGACAGGTGCTGGTGCTGACGTCTTTCCATCATTGTTGAATCTCCTCTTCTTGAAATGTCCATTCTTATTGTTTTGGCCCTGATTACCACCGAAGTGGTTACCATTTCTGGCCTGTTGATTCCCTCCACGCTTGTTGTCACCGCTTCGATGACTGCTCTCACTGGTATTATCATTTTGCCGGCTGCTCTCTTTTGGTTGCGTTATCTCGTTATCGCGCTCCACCAACTGAGCCCTATTTACAACATCTGAATACAAACACAGTTTATGAGAAACAAGATGTTGACGTATCTCCGGCTTCAAACCTCTTAAAAACATCCGCGTCATTCTTTCTTCATTATCCACCAGGTGGGACGCAAACCGGGATAACTCCGCAAATTTTGCCTCGTACTGCGACACGGTCATATTATTCTGCTCCAATTTGATGAACTCCACCTCCTTCATGTGACGAATACTCTCGGGAAAGTATTTGTCGTTAAACAGATCTTGGAACTTCTCCCAAGACATCTTCAGTGCGGCAGGTTGAGTACGCTTTATCGATTCCCACCAGTAATCTGCCTCTCCTCGCAACATAAAGGCGGCAAAGGGAACCTTTTGCTCCTCGGAGCAACTCAAGACATCAAATATCTTGGTGATCTGCTTTATCCATGTTTCAGCTACAAGTGGTTTGGGTTCTCCCTTAAACTCCGGTGGTCCCAGCTCCTTAAACTGTTTAGCGGTGACCGCCTGAGAGTTTCCAGTATTTCCACCTACGTTGTGGACAGGAGCCGCTTTCACCTGTTGTTGCATGAATTGCATAAAGCCTCTGAACATTTGATCATTCATCATTTGGTCAGTGTTGTTGTTTGCATGAGGATTGACACCTTCCTGATGCACATTATCCTGATTATTGATATGTGGTGAATCAACAGTCGTCTGTGCTCCATTGCTATTCTCAACATTCTCGGATGCCATTTTCAGATACTGCCACAAAATAAAAATTAATTGATATGTCATATATTATCCTTATATTATGACCGACCAATTAAATACCATGCAAATAAACTTAGGTATGTCATACTAGCGAAGGAATTCCCCGTCTCTCCCCTCCTAGTTCTATTCTCACATCTTAGCCAGGGATCATATCCCTAAGCTTTGATACCAACTGTGACGCCCCCAAAATTAGGTATACATCACCCATCTTGGGTCGTCAGATACATAGTACAGAATACAAATACAACTGATTAATACAACTGTCGTGTACAATACGACAAAACATAAACTGTGAGTTTGAATACAAATATTATCTTCTAGAGAGTATTCATACTCAAAAGGAGTCCTCATTACATTTATTAACACACCATTACATAGAATAGTGAGGACTACTAACTAATACTATCATTCGGACCATCACTCCGTTCCCCGACTTGCCCCAGCTACGTTCTCATTTCCTGAAGAGAACAGTGAAAGAAAGGGTGAGCTCAACTAGCCCAGTAAGAAATATTATGACTAAGATAATGCAGAATAAATTATCATTAGCCTTCAACAATGTTAAACTGATAAAATATAATAGACATCAAGTTTAACTGCAGCGGAACAAGCAATCCATTAAAAGAGTCAAGTAGAAAATAAACTCTACTATCTTTTATGATTTAAAAGGTTTTTCAACACTGCGATCGCTGAGACTCAGCTTAATAAAATAATCCACATCATCGAATCACCCCTGCACTACGGCCAAGGATATTCGTGTATTCATTAATGGTCATGATCATGCCAACAACTGTCCATCAATGCACTACGGGCCAATGAGGACTTTTACCACATCATTTGTAACATTACGGTCATGATTATACCGAATAATCCCTGGTCATAATCATACCAAGTCCATCTATGCACTACAGGCCACAGATGACTTTCAACATTTTATAAACATGAGGATGATGACAATGATATAAGAATTCAATAAAACAAGTTCAAGAATTAATTTATCCAGGAATTAACAACGTCCAAATTGTCAACATGATACTGCACTGTGGAGTAAAATTCAAGAATGCTTAGAAGAATATTTTCTTGAAAAGATACTGGATGAAACGCAACTATCAAGGATATTCCACAAATTTCATGGAGTATAGAAGTCAAAACTTAACCAACTGAGTATAATAAAGAATGGAATAACAAAAGAAATCACCATGCATGCGATAGACCGCACAGACAGGTTATTCCAACAGAATAATAAATAATGGAACCAGGTCCGGCGTAAACGCACAGACAGGATATTCCGACAGGATAATAAATAATGGAACCAGGTCCGGTGTAAAACACACAGACAGGATGTTCCAACAGAATAATAACAAACGGAACCAGGTCCGGTGTAAAACACACAGACAGGATGTTCCAACAGAATAATAATAAAAACGGAACCAGGTCCGGTGTAAAACACACAGACAGGATGTTCCAACAGAATAATAGAAAAATGTCACCAAGTATAGGGTAGACCGCGTATACTGGTTATTCCAACATAATAATAACAAATGGAATAACAGAAGTTCTCTTCATGAATATAAAAGAAATAATATTCCCTACCTTAAAAGAACTGGATATTGAAAAAGTGATGTAGCAGAATACTTTTATTCTCTCTCTCTCTTATTCTCTCTATACTTTCTCTCTCTATAGCTTGAATGAATTCGTGAAAAATAATGAAGCCCTAGGCCTCTATTTATAGAAAAACTGAGGGTGGCTCTTGGTCTTAACGAAGGGTCAAATGACTCTTGGTCTTAACAAAGGGTCAAATGACTCTTGGTAATATTGAAGGGACAACTACTATTGACGAAAGTAATTACTATTGACCAAGGTAAATACTATTGACGAAGGTAATTACTATTGACCAAGGTAAATACTATTGACCAAGGTAAATAATATTGACGAAGGTAATTACTATTGACGAAGAGACTCTTAGATGATGACATATGGCCCCCCATAAAATAACCAAACTTACCACAACGTCTCAATTATTGATTTAATAATATAACATATTATACAGATGATACTATGACAATAATTTAAGAGATATGATGCAGCAATTACTGTAGCAATAATTGAGTATAGCTGAGTGACTTCTCACGTAAGCATCAATAATCAATACCGTGTGCTACTATGCAACCACGCGTATTACTGTACTTTTACTACCGAGTAGTTCAACAGTTTTAACGATTTTAACGGTAACACCTCAGCCGTTATTTTTATAGAAAGATAATTCTGTCGTTTTCTCAATCCGACAATAATTCCGTTGTGGGGTCCACCAATGATTGTGCCGTCGTACGAATATTCTCCGACAAAAAGAATATTCTCCGACCAAACGAATATTTTATAACAACTTGCTTACTTTGCAAAATTTATAAATATTGCCCACAACTATAACATTATATCAAATTAACTCCATAATATTCAAAAATGATATTTATAGAAAATTCATCTTTATTTATAAAAGTTGGGGTCTTACACAACGACCCAAATAGATTTTTGTTTAGAGAATGTCTTTTTTTGCTAGGTGCTACTGTTAGTAGCGACTAGATAATTTATTTATTTTTTGTTGGTATTTACAAAGACTAGAGGTAAGGAGAAATGTATTAAACACCTGCAATACTTTAATTAGATTTAAATAGTTTCAATGTATTAATTTGTAATGTAATTTAAACTTGTATTACAATATGGAGTTTAAATTTTAAATAATCAAATTATTACAATAATTGACAATGTTAAATTATATTATATAAGAAATTAATTAAACAAATATTTTGTGAAAATAAATACATTAAATATAGTTGAAAATGTTAAATTTTATTAATTAAGAAATTATTCATACAAATAAATACATTAAATATAATTGACAACTTAAAAAATTATTTATAAAAATAAATAGAAATTATTTATAAAAATATTTTATACATTAAAATAATTTAAATCTAACTAAGGTGGGGTGTTTTAAATATTTTTTCTGTCTGGAATAGGAACAACCAAAAAAAATATCTATACCCGTTAGTTAGAGTAGCAACCAACAAAACAAATTCTCTATAGTCGCAACTAAAAGTAGTGGTCAATAAAAAAAATTCTTTTTTGGGCCGTTAAATTTCTGAATTAACAGATCTGTTTGCTAAAATAATGTCTATAACAATCGTTTGTTATAGATCATTATCCTATATAAAATTCGAGAGTGACAAGTGTAACATATACGTGTGAAATCCATATATGCGGACATATAAACAGTAGTAGTAATTTAGAAGGATAATAAATAGGAAATCACAAGTCAACAATTAAATAAATACAATTTGACTTGAAAATGGTGTGTGAATGATTAATTTAACACACTCGTGCGTAGACATAGAAACGGCAAGATTATAGTATATGTTTATCCAGTGTACTTAACTAAATTATCTTTCACCGATCGGCCAATAGACTGCATTTTGATAGTATTAAATTAAATTTAGTTTCATATAGTTGACCCTGTGGTTTTATGCTGACCGTGCATGACTTGTTTTTTGTGTATGGGGTCAATGAATTGAGATTGACATATCAAACATATTCAGTACTATAACCTTTTCTGTTGAAATTATTAGTATTACTACTAATACTAATATATTTAGGGCATGGCCGGTGCCAGGCTGAATGGTTCGGTTCAGCACGTTTTGGGCCATTTCTTTTTACTCTTATTTTTCGGTGGGTTTAATTTGTTGGTTCCTTTCCTTTATAATGCTCAAATCAAAAAGTTAAATATTTGTTAGCCTTTCTTCCCTTTTTCTCTTTGGGGTTAGTTTATTAATGTGAAATTTAGGTAGGGTGGGAAGATGGGCCATGTAAGTTTGATAGGAGACATTAACATATTAAAATAGAGGAAAAATTAAGGCTTGGTAGGCAATACTTGGCCCAATAGGATAGGCCTGTCTATAGAAAAAAAATAAAGGATTCTTTACATAAGTATATAACAAAGAGAAAGTAATTACAAAAAAAAATGTATCAACCAAATAATTACAAAAAGATTGTACATATTACAAAAATAGTACAATTCACATTAATAAGGAAACATAAAATAAGGGGCAAATAACTGCCATAATTAATAATTCAAATTCAAATATTTGGATCTAACAACAAAAATAAATTCAAATTCAAAATAATAATTCAAATTTAAATATTCAAATTCAAATCTTCATATCCCTCACATACACTTTGAAAATAATAGTCCGCCGTTATACCGCCGCTACACCGCTGCTAATCTCCGTTGTCCAAAACGCCAATGAGAATAAGAAAAAGAATCGCCCTACAAAAAGTTTAAAAATAAATAGATGTAACTATTAATGTTTTGAAATTTTTTTTATAACTATTTTGTTACTCATAAATAATAAAATGGTTAACTTTGTATGAATGGTTGACTACCAACTGCATCACATTCAAACGAAATTGGTAACTTAATAAAATTGAATTGGTTACCTTTGTATCACATTCAAACGAAATTGGTAACTTAATAAAATTGAATTGGTTACCTTGGTCTGAAGGTTTGGCTACCAACTGCACTATAAAAAAACTGCATGTGTAGATGTGAATTAGTTACTTTGGTATGAAAGTTTTGTTACCATGATCTGAAGGTTTGGTAACCAACTGTACTAAGAAAAAATTTAAAGTGTGAAGGTTGATTGGTTACTTTGATATGACAGTTTAGTTACCTTGGTATGAAGGTTTGGTTCCTCACTTCCTTGCTAGTCCTCTGCTTGAGCTTACATAGTAAATTAAATTATGGCCTCGCCGGTGAAGTTACCAATCATGCGATTAACGACATTATTGCCACCACTACCAACACCAACAACCTTAATCTTGGCTGAATCAATGGAAGTAAACGAGCTATAAGTGCACCAAATCCCCGAACTGTGTAAACTATTCCGCCGTACCCCAGTTGAGGATCGCATTTTTGAAACGAATTCAACAGCGCCGCCGTCGACTGCTTCACCAGCCGGGCGAACTCGTTCTCTCCGTCGTCGTTCCCCGCCGTTGCTTCCCGCAGCGTCAGATCGTATTTGTACCGTTCGTAGGCCCTCGACCCAAACATCTTAGATACCGTCGATTCTTGTTGGACCATCCTCGGCTATGACTCTCTCCTCCTGCTCCAATACCTGTTCAAATGAAATACGTGTATTAACCCGGCCTATATATATATAAAGAGAGAGAGAGAGAAATAATACGTTGAATTAAGAAGAAGGGTGATGACTAACTGCAGTTGTTATAGATGAGGAGAGAGAGAAGAAGTCATGTGTATAACTAATCCTTAAATTAAGGAATTCTAATTGAATACTAATTCCCTAAATTAAGGAATCCTAATTGTACTAACATTGTAAATAAATATGGAAGTGTATTAGTTGTGTAAAAATTTTATGAGGGCATTATTGTTGTAATTTTTTTAAAAATGTAATAGAATATGTAATTCACCCAAAAATAAAAGACGTATACCATTTTACGATATTCAACTTACCCAAATAGTATACATACATAATTTATGGAAGTAAGACATAATCCTGATCTAATTGGGGCTTGACAATCCACCAACTACATCCTATAACCAGACCTGGCAAACGGGCCGGCCCAGCCAGCCCGTCCGTCAAAAAGTAGGCTTTGGGTCGCATTTTTTCGACTCACAGAAACTTGGGCCTTTTTGGCCCGGTCTGACCCATTTAGTTTAAGCCCAAAAAATTGTTAAAAAATAGGCATAAAACCATCTTGGGCCCCCCCCACCTGCCCGCAAAAAAGCGGGCTTTAAGCTTGTATTTTTCGGCCCGCCAAAACCCGGGCCGTTTTGGCCCAGCCCGGCCCGTTTGCCAGATCCGCCTATAACCTTATTTAAAGATTTGGGATGTTTTTCTGATGAGTAACAAATAACCTACACCTAAGGTTGTAAAATGAGTAAACAGTTTGAACTCGATTCGTACCCGCTCGACTCGAAATATAAATGAATCAAATATGAACAAATTTTAAAGTTGGATAAATTACTCGAACCTCCTCAAATTGTAATATTCTCTTGATACTCGGATCATATTCGTTCGAAAAGTTCAAACTACTCGGGCTCTATTCGGAATCGTGCTCGACTCGGTAGCTAAATGAGCCTCAATCAAACTTTATTTTATACTCGATAAATTTTGTGAACCAAATCTGAATAACTCAATACTCGGCTCGACTCGATTCGTTTACACCCTTGCCTACACGCCAATATGTCCTCTCCAAACAGAAAATAAAAATTAAGGAAAAACTTTAGTTAGTTCCCATATTGTACCTATTTTGGTCTTCTAAACGTACTTTTGTATATAATTTTTGCAATCTCTGTCCAACTTCACAAAATCATATCAATGTAAGGGGACTAAATATGGAATAACTATAGTTTGATGACTAAAAGTGAAAAGAAATTTATTTTGAGAATTAAAAGTGTAAATAACTATAGTTTAAGGGACTAAATGTGAAAAATATAGTTTATATATTTTGGATATTATTGTGTAGGAAAAAAATTAAAGACGAAAAGGAAGTGTCTTCATGCTAATTGGTGCCAAGCATGATGTATATATACAAATGTCAAACATATGAAGCAATGAATCTTGTATTAAGATGAGTCGTTGGGCAATATTAAAAAGCTGCATGCAGGTGCCACAAAATTCATATCGCCTTAACCAATACTGCATACTATAAGGAAGCATATTCGGCCATCTTACCCTACCCTACCCCAACACAAGGGTTGCCACATGCGGGAAGAAGTCTTTATTCTCACTCACTCACCACGTATGCTCCGATCAAGGGTATTAATTTCAGGATTTTTCAGCCATTTCAATTTCTAACCAAGTAGAGTAATGAAATTATAATGTAGTAATTGATTTCCTTTAATTTCTGGTAGGAGTTCCTATCACAACACAGAGTAAGGCTAATTGATATATATATATATATATATATATATATATATATATATATATATATATATATATATATCAATCAATTAAGTAATAGTTTGCCATTACATGCTCAATTAGTGGGTACTATTCATTTAAAGTTTGTCATGATGAATGTAAAGATGCAACCTTTTTGGGACCTCCTTCAAAACATCACCATCTTATGAACTGGATTCTTCTTGTACTAAGAACACTCGCAATTTCCAGCCTGTAAAACAGGTTTCTCTATCTCCAATTATTGAATACTCAAGACTTTAATGCTACGTTTGGATTGAAGGAATGGAATGGAGAGTGCAATGATTCATTCAATTACATTCTAATTTGAATGAGTTATTCCATACTTTCCCTCTCCAAGGAATAAAATTCATAAATTTGGGTGGAATAAGAATTATTAAATCCATTCCAATTGCAACCAAATACAATTTTTTTCATTCCATATAAATGAGTCATTCAATTCTCACATTAATTACTCGAATCCAAACGTAATATAAATGTGATCTTATTTTTGTAGTTTGAACATCAATTGTCAAAACATAGCCCTATTAGAACTCCAAAATTAAGTTGACTCTCTTTAAGAATATTAGAACTTGCGACTCATAACTTAGAAGATACTGAAAAATGCTAGTGCGGAGTGTAGCACTAGCCCATCAGAGTTGAACCGAAGGTTGCAGGGGGTGCGCGGGGCGGAGCCCTCTGCGGTACGGTACGGAGTTTCTGCAAGGGTAGCGCTGGCCGCGCCAGTGCAAGGCTAAGAGTGGCGTGGGGCGCGCCAAGCTCGATGTACGTTCTGCATATGTGGTGCGGGACGCACCAGTGGCAGTCTGGAAGCGACGCGGGGCGCGCTAGTCGGCGGACTGAATTTTAATGGTTCATTTTTGGAAGGACATTATGGGTATTTAAGCCATAATATGAAGTAGGGTTGGAATAAGATTAGTAGCTATAAATAGTATCTATTGTAAAGCCCTATGAAACTGAAATCATCAATAAAACAACAAGCCGCCTGTGGAGTACCCAAAATAAAAAATCACATAAATCTCTATATTAATTCTCTATTATCGTGTGCGTGTGTGATCCTAATTCTAACAAAAAATTTCAATAATATCTTAAAACCACAATTTTGGACGTACGTCTATATATTTCTTCTATACCACACATGCATTTAGTGTCTTACGAGTTGTAAATGTACAAGTCCTATTTATTTTTAATTGCATATTAATAAACCTATTTATATACATATGTTTATAAATGCATGAGAAATGTCTACAAAATGAAATGGAGAAATAAATGTTTAATGGACCTACTACCCCCATGCCCTAGCACACTATGTTTTGGGACAAATTTTACAAAAATCTGCGATTATTATTGGTACAAAGAGTTGCATGATTTGAGAGGCAATGATTAAAAAGCATATTATTAAAACTACAAAGTCAAACATGTCCTTATATCATTGTTGGTGTGATTAGTTTCATATGTTTTTGATAATAATGTCAACAGTCCAATTCTGTTCTCAGTTACTTATATATTTTATATATCTTCTTTAACCACCACCTCACAAGCAAGCAACAAGCCATCTTTATGGTCTTACCAAGAGTTATTTTATACCCTCCACTACTTCAAATTTGGCCATATAAACCAAAAAGTTCAATTCACGGGCCTTGTTTAAAAAGAAAGCGCACACATTGAATATGCCAATACCAAAAATTAAGTGTAAAAATAGGCAGGCAGGCAGGCAGGCAGGCAGGCATTATATAAAAACTCACCCATTCACCATATAAATTTTGCTATATACAAACTGGAAATACAAAGAAACCATACCATAATTATTGTAGTCCTGTTATTTAAAGAGAAGAGATATGATCTACCTGTTTTTTTAAACCAAGAAATGTTCATAAACAACTTACTTAATTACACAAAATACTCCCAACTTTGCTTATAACTTGCAGCATTATTGTTAGGTTTGATCGCTGTTGCTGCAGTATAAAAAGGCGACGACATGCCCGTATCAAATGTTTCCCATTTTGTTGTCACCACAATTGGCTGATGCTTTCTCTGTTGTTCTTGCTGCTGCTGCTGCTGCTGGATTGGATTTATTGGCATTTGCCCTGTTGAAATCTTCTTATGATGCTGCATTGGTTCTATTTTCGCCTCCTCGGCGCGGATCATTGAATTTTTAACCTTCAGCATATCAAGAGTTTCTATATACTTCTGCACTCTTTTCACCTTCATAATAATAATAATCATTCAAAATCATTAAACTTCCTTTAATAAAAAAAAACATACATACATACATACATACATACAAAATTTACCTGGAATCTCCTTCTCAACTTTACATCTCCATCGGCAACAATTCCATCAAGTTTAATCAATTGTGTCATCAACTGTTCAATCAAATTCAACAAAACTTTTTCCACAACTCCCTTGCCACCATAAATTTGTGATTCCAAATTTGCAACCTACCCAACCCAACCCAGTTCATTAAAATCAAGTTTTCAATCAAATACTACAACAAAATCAAAACCCAAAGAATTGAAAATTTTACCTGCTTAGCAAATTTGTCTACTTCCAAACTAATCTCAGCTATCTCCTTTGATGCCTTGTCCATCTTTGCATTTTTGCGCAATTCGAGGCACCGTCTTTCTCTGCTGATTACATCCTCAATTAAAACCATTTTGGATCCATCTTTCACACCAGCAACATCAAGAAACGATTTTGATTCTCTCTCCTTATCTTTAAATATCAACTTCTGGTCCTCATGGTGCACACCAGTTGGTCCTGCCACCATTTTCTTCAAATCCCCTGCATACCCACCCACCCTAAAATAAATGTACAAATTTTCATAAATAAACACAATTCATAGAGGGTATTAAAATTTACCAAAGCTTGCTTGGGAACTAATACTGAATTCAAGATATGATGATCCATATTTCACTTTGACTTTAATGGCGGCAACTGGAATTGAACTATGATCTGAATCAGAATTCCTTTTCTGAACCAACATTCCACCTGGCCTAATTTCCAAAGCCGCAGCCGCAGCCGCAGCCGCCTCCATCACGCCGCCTCCGGCAGCCGTGCTCCCTTTTCCGGTCATAAACATGCCGGTGGACTTGTGCTTCATTGTCATCATCTCCTTTTGCTGTAACAAGAAGAAATGCAAAAGGGTGTATATATTTCGGTTAAAGTACTTGACTTTGAAGCTAGAGGAAACCCATAAATGAAGAAAGA
The DNA here is from genome assembly GCA_016801055.1 of Panax notoginseng. Classification (NCBI taxonomy): domain Eukaryota; kingdom Viridiplantae; phylum Streptophyta; class Magnoliopsida; order Apiales; family Araliaceae; genus Panax; species Panax notoginseng. The sequence continues at coordinate 13,842,820 of CM029020.1, forward strand.
ACCAAATTTCTGACCCACCTATTTGTCAGAACAGAAAGAGCAGAGCATACAAATCTTTGAAATTTAATTAATAAGCACCAAACTAGTTTTATTCAGAATTCATCACAATTGATGATGACGATGATGAAATATATTTATAGAGAGAGAAAAATATGAATGGCCAGCAAAGGGCAGGACGGAGAGAGGAGAGTATATGTATTGTGCTGTGCTGTACTGTAGGGCATAGTATTTATATTATAAAAAAAAATCAGAATATTTTTCTCCATTTTTTCCTCTTGTTTTTTAGTGTTAATAGTAATTAGTAGGAATGGATAAGAAGAATATGAATAAAATATTTGGTTAACAATATAATATTATGAGGATACATTCTTTCTTTAATCTTTATATAGGAGAAAACTGATTTTATTGTGAAAAGCCACTTAATTAACTAAGGTGAATATGTTAATACAATTAAACATGTTGATTTTCTCCTAAATTTATGATTATTCACGCGGCTATAAGATAAATTAAAGAATTAAACATTGCTTGATCTGTGATTAGTAATTAGTAAAAATCAGAGTGAATTTTATTTTTATTTTTGTTGCAAAGATTCTTACTCTTATCTTAATTGCATATGTCACGTCCTTTGATTGATTCTCTAATTATTAACGAAATCTTAAGAGATCAAATTTTCATCAGTATCTTAATTAATTAAATAATGGACAATAATAATACAGAACATAATTTAAAATAAACTAAAATGGATTCAGAACTGTAAAAATTCGCGAGAAAATGAAGATTTTTCTTGACAAAGGGAAAGTGATGAGCTAACCACTGGCCTTCCTTGTTTGTGTCCCTGGTGATTTTGGAATTTCTCTCTGATCATTACATAATATGAGCTGTGAATTTCAACTAGTGACACTTCTAACTGATGAAATTCCCAACTTTTATTTTATGGCTAATTGAGAAAGACCAGAGTGAATAGATAAGTAGCATATCTACATCCCATGCAAATCCCTAAAGACTTGATCCATATAGATAGATAGATAAACCAATGCATTTCTAGTTAAAACTAGTTGGAGACAACAAGTACCTTAACATTTCCCTCCCGGGGAATGAGGAAGATACATAATTGATTTGTCCATTAGTTTAATTATAAGGAATCATAAAAGGGACCATACTCTGTCACTTGTGTAGTAGAGTGAGACAGGGCAACGAGAAAGAAAAGAGAAGATATATACAAGAGACGGACAGACCATGGGGAAGAACATGTTTAGGATTTGAGCCGCTGTATATAACATCCAAATTTATGCACATTATTACCAACAAGTGGGGTTAAGGCCAGTTCATCACTTGGGTCTTCTGGGTAAACCATATGCTCACTCTGGAAATAAGAATTTTTCTCTTCTATTTTTTTTTTTGACAAATATTAAAAGTCAGAATTATTGGTGATGTATGGCATTTAAAATAAGCTAGAAAGATCATTCTGATTGAAATACAATTCCTATCATTGCTTCTATCTACAAGATTGCCAAGTTGCCCGTATAGATTGAACTGAATAAACAACCTTAACTTAAAGAGTGAGCTCAAACATGGACAGGCTAAAAAGTTTCAATTATCAAAACAGATGTTACAAATTAGCAAGACGAGGCGATGTGGCAGAGTAAAGCGCTCACTGACTATACAAATCTCAATCCAAGTACTATGAAAAGAATCCAAAATTTTAATTCAACCTCACTCGTCTTTCCGAGCTTTACTTCTTGCATGCTTTGCCGGTTTAATGATCTTACCGAGAAGGACCAATAAGATGGGAACAACGGTTGCAATGAAGTAAATGCTCTTGTATGCGGTTAGTGTTTCATGTAGGCTTAACACCTGTGATCATTCAAGCAAAGAAGCATTAATCTTCAAATCTTTCAATTTTATCTTCACATGCCCAAAATGATATTAAAAAAGAAGGGAGGGGAAAATAAGACTAACCAAGAAACCAACAGAAGAACAATTTAGAACCATAAGTGTGTAAGCAAAGTTCATGAACACAAGAATCTTCTTAATGATAGCCCTATTCGGAGGAACAGATTGCTGCCATCGGTAAATGACTGCTCATAAACATCCCAAGTTAGATTCTAGCTAATCAAGAAATGCCTAATTATTATATTGTAAAAATAAAGAGTGTGGGATGCCTGTTTGTCACCTCTTGAACCGGCAATCATCAAAGCTGACTGTATGAAGAATATAATGTACCCAGGATATAAACCCTGTCATATAAAAAAGACCATTTCAACTAGTCAAATTGTTGAAAAAGCAAATTTTGAGAAGAAAATATGCTGATGCTCATAATCATATATAAAATGAAGAATTATGGACAGTATATCTTACACAAAAAACAGTGATACTCATTGGAGAAGAATATGATAAAAAAAAAGGTCACATTAAATCAAAGGCTAATAATAATTAAAAATAAGTGTATTGCTGTTATTAATACTTATTATTGGGTCTTTGGGACGTATAAAATTCCACGGATAATGAAAGACAAGTATTGGTACTTATGCAGATTGACAAATTCTACGATAAAAGATTATATAATTATCTTCCTAAAAGCCAGCTCTAACAGTCCCAAGCAGATAAAAAAACATACAAAGAGTCCAGCAATCTATAACCAATATTATTATTCTCTCCAATAATTGAGAGCAAAACAAGTAGCTCATCAATCAATGTGAAAAATCTTACTTCTTCTCTCCTTTTTCTATTCCATTAATTTCTGAAAGCATGTCAACAAGCCACAAAAACCTTTAAAACAGACAAATGAAATTAGTAAACTGAAGCCTCAGATTCATTAGCAAACTGACTTGAGGAGAAAATTCATGCCACGACTAATTACAACTAGCTATTCTAAGGCACAAAACACAGAATACATGAACAAGGAATTGATTCACTATTAGAGCAGATTAAAAAACTTTATTAAGGAAAACTTACATGCCATACAGCACTGACAGTCTGTGTAGCCAGCAATTGGAAGAAACCAGGTTTCTTTCCCTTCTGGAGGAGTCTCTCATAGACATCTAGTGGAAAAGAAAAGCATTAGTCACTGGTAAACATTTAATATTCAATAATGCTTCAAGTTTGTCATGCATAGGAGTGGTTTTAGCACTGAACGTGGGCATTTTAGCAAAGATATCGCACTAAAACTAGGGAGAAATAAGCATGAAACCTTAGAAAGAAGAGGAACATACAATGACGTAGCCAAGTGCTGACTTGTATGTTCCACACAAGTGGCAGCTCAACTGAACTCTTCGCCAATTCAACACCCAAAATATCAACATTTTTTGCATGGTCCCATAATGGTTTGGGTGGGGTAGAATCTGTCCATCCACTAAAACCCAGACCAGAAATAATCATAGAAGCTTCCGAAATTGACCATATAAAATAATATTTCCAACGTGCGGTAAAGGCAGACATGTACTGGTAACCCAGTCGTTTCCAAAAACCCCATTCTTGGTATACGGGATCAGTAAAATGGGACAGTGGGAATTGGGGTACAAGGTACAAGTAAATGCTCATGCAGAAAGCGGCTTGGAAAAGGGCTTTAAGTGTTGGCCAATATGGTGATGGTGATTGCCCCTTCTTTGATTGCGCCCAGATCTATTTGGGGGAAGAAAAAAAAATCAGACATACACATAGATTAACTTCAATAAGATGAAAATCATAACCAACAAAGAATAACAAAGCTAATTTACCCCTTTTCTCTCAGTCCATTCAAGATAATCCTTGATTTCAAAAACTGGACCGGCAAAGTGACTACCACAACATAGGCAGTATCCAAAATACTCAACTAAAGAAGGCAACTTTTGCAACCGATTTTTCTTTTGTGCCTCACGTAAATTTTCCTCCTTTAATGATCCATCATTGTAATTAATTGCACATGAAATGACTTTCAGCGTTAGCACCATTAAGGCACCTATATATAAAAGAGGACATTAAGTTCATGTGGGGTTAACCCAACTGTATAAGGTAACCAGTAAAGATGTTGACAAAGTAACAAATAAATAATGAAAAAGGAAAGAAGAAATAAAATTCAATATCATAGATCACAAATTGCAGCAAATTCTTCAGTTTACTGGTATTGCACATCTGTTCATTCCTGTAGATTTAACTTAGAAAAGAAAAGGAAAAGCAGTATGTTTGCTGGTGGCCAGTGCACTTCAATATAAAATCAAAAATTACATAATCAATTTTTATATGCACCCACATTTACATATCTGAAAAGTGACCATTCACAGTTAACTCACGCAAGTGAATGCACGTCCCCGCACACATTTTATCTACGTTTGCACAGGAATTAATCCAACTTATTCAATTTCCATCACAATATAAGTAATATGCATAGCCATCAACTGATAGATGTACTTGTCTGCGGGGAAATTTAGTATTCAACAAGGGATCCTCTAAAAAGCGGATCTAATTATAGCTACCCATGCATATGTGAAGTTATAAAATTGAGGAAATTCTTGGTTTTGCTGCTTTGCACCTGGCTTCATGAATATTTGTTTTATCTCAATTCTGCTATTAATCGAATCGCATATAAGAAAAAAGTGAAATTAGAAATATCAAATACTTCTCAATGACTGGGACTTGTCAAATTTTTGTTTGCAAGGATGTAAAGTACTACAAGTTTGAGTCTGAAACTCCCAAGTCCACAAGCTTCACGTCTCAAGTAGTCACTTAAACAAAGTACAATACAATTTTTAAAAAGTAAGGTTATTCTTTACATCAATAGGATGATATACAGAGGACACATAGTGTGAAAGACTGCTTACCGGTGGCATCAATGCCGCCTTCCTTCCATGCATCCCCACTCATGTAGTATACATGGCTACACACGTATAAAATAGTAAAAAATTATGTCTATCTTCCATATAATTGCAGAATTTCATAAAGTTATAATCATTATATGTTCAAGGATGTAGCTCAACATTGAAGGAAAACATAAACAAAAACAAAAAAAAGTAATCAACTAGTAAGTACATATATGAAAGTGAACAACATTATAGGTAGCTATCATGGGCCACTCAGTACAATAGAAAAAGCTATGTAATACAAGCTGCTTAAATGGGCTGAAATTAACTTTTAAAACAGTTGTACTTCTAGTGGTTTAAATAATTACAGAAAAAACTGAAAGGGATACTAATCTTCATTTAAAAAGCTCATGAAAAATTCAGCCAAATCGATGATTTCATATTATTTGAGAAGCCAAAATATAGAGAAACCTTGATTCAAACACCATTAAATATTTATCATAAGTTATTTGCATTATGTAACAAACCATAATCCAAAGTATGGACCAGGTATAGACTACGAATGAATCCAATGGTTGAGACTTATTTTAGTATTATTAATTAGTAAGATCTAAGGGTGCAGATTTATTCTAACTTTGTAATAGAAGTATATGTAATAGATCCTTCTCCTGTATCAAAGAAATCAATTCCAATCTCCTTTCTTCTCTCTTCTTTTCCCTAAAATCTCTTCCAAAGTCTACGAGACTATAAATCGGTAACAATGGTGCTTTCATTGAGAGATGAATCCATGAATTATGATCCAATCATAGCTTTTTGGGAAAAAGTTGCGGAGAAATTTTCAGCTTCAATGACCAATTGGATCGATCAACAGTTTGAATCTAAGAAGTTAGCTCATCCAAAATTAGATCCAGATCCTCATCGTAGAGTGCTAATTTGTGGTGCTACCCAAGTAGATGATTGTTTATGTGTGGCGGTAGATTCGTTCGGGTCAGTATATTATGCTGAAAATGATGATCAAGCTGATGTGGTTATGGATTTTGAACAGGAAGAGCTGACCCTATGTACCCAAGATGGTGAACTAACTGATGATGAAGAGGGAAATCCAATTGTCCATGAAGTTGGTGATACATTTGTTTTCGAGACAGAAGTTCATGAGAGCCTTACGGAGCAACTTGAAGATTAAAGCCCACCAATTCATCATGTTTGGAATCAATCGATTCATGATAAGGTAAACTCTTTTTCCAGAAATGATTTCTCCTCTCTTAGCTTAGCCAACAACATTGTGATAGGAGCATTTGATGCATATAAAAAGGAATTTCATGTGTTTGACGAAATTCCAGAGCCAATGAGATACATTACTTGCCTTAACCCGAAGCCACCAAATGTGTATGATTCTCTTGACGATCAAATTATTTATGGATTCAATGCACCAGCTCAACTAGAAACTGAAGAATTCATATACCCATCTCCTATAAGTGTTGCTACTAATAATCAACAACCATCTCTAACCATAATTTTGAACAATGTTCTTGTCCCAACCGTTGAGTGTTCTTTCAATTTGAATAGCATGTGCAAAGAAGGGTTTCATGGAGCACAAATAGCACCAAAACCACCGCCATTAGTGAGAATACAAATTGTCTGCAAGATGTTCGATGAAAGGCCAAAAGGAGGGAATTGGATTGAACTGTCACCCGCTACGTGCTATCGTTGTGGAAATTCGAAAGAAGAAAATAGTGAGAAAATTTTAAGGGACTTTGCTATGGACTTCTATGTGGATCAGAAGGTCGATTTGTTGAAAGATTGTTGCTCGATTAAAGGAAAAGTTCATCCTTTTCATAGGGTTTTTATAGTTTTAGAAGTGGAAGTGAAAATTAATCCCAAAGTTTCAGATCGTGTGAATGTTTTCTTGGGGTTTCTTTCCGATCTTCAAAGAAGCATGGGGTGCTTGGTTTGAATAAATGTGATCTATGGTCCTACTGATTTGGGTACCTCAAGTGCACATCTCATTGTTGGTATTTGGGAGCATGTTAATAATTATAATTACCAAAGTGAAGTTCCAGCTACAGTTACGAGGGTGCTCCAAAATCAATACAAATATCTCTTGAATAAGCATATTGAGAGTATTTTAAAGCCCATGTTGTTGCTATTAAACTCTATAACCAAATTTCAATATCAACTCAAAAGAGAGATTTGTAGTTCATTGGCAACTCGTCGTTGGTTTAAATATCATGGAAACTTAGGATTAGACACAAGTGCAATTGACAAAAAAATTGTAATCTTAATTGGATGGTTATTGGACCCACTGGAGCAGAGGGATTGTTCGTCGGATATGAAGGCTTTACTGAAAAGTGGGTTTTCAATATATTGTGAAGTAGAGAAAATTTTAATACAGATTCATGTTGATGAGGCCTGCTTTCCTCTTGCAGTTCTAAATATAGTTTCTGGTTATGATCCAATTATTGGTGCAACTCTTGCCCATCATATGTATGTGGACAAGCTTGCTTTCACGGGCTCAACTAATACTGGTAAGGTTACACTCAAATTGGATGCAAAAAGCAATCCTAAACTAGTTACACTAGAGATTGGAGGGAAATCACCTTTCATTGTGTAAAATGTTATGCAGAATGTTCTTCTTGTTACAATAATTACATGTTTAATGGAAGACCTTCATAAGCTTCTGAAATGTTATTCTTTGTATAAGAGTCTTCAATTAAATGTGGGACTTCTAAATTTGAGTGAACAAAGAGAATTCAACTTGTCAGAGCTGTCTCAGATTGTCAAAGAAATAATTGATGCTTTCATTGCTTTGATCCTTAAGAGAAATAATGCACCATACATTGATGTTCTCACTATCTTGCTAATTCATGCATCCGCTACAGGAATCTACCAGAAACATTACAAGAATGATATCTTTAACTTGGTACTTTTTTCCCTCATGAAAGTTTTCTGGTCTAGGGAGAATGGTTTCATATTAGTATTTGTTCAAGCAATTGGTAAAGGTTATTAGGGGGAGTGTAAAAACAATAATGGTTATACAGAGGTGACTTGTTTTAGTCCAGAATGGGTCTTTGATATAATGGAGAACTCTTTTGAGAGCGATGCCTGCTACATCATGGAGCAATTAAAATTTGTTGGTAGTCTGCCCTTACCAGTGCCCTGGAATTCAGTTTTATTAGATTCTACAGGAGTGTGTCGCATCGGTGTCTTTTGGAACATACATGATGGAATGAAGTGTGGTGTAGTGCTTATTCATTTTATTGAGATAGTTATACACTGCCTATGTTGGGATGGTCTCATAATATGGCATGACATATTTACAACTCGTACTTTTATTTTAGAGACTGCAACAGGAAAACAAAATTACCTTCGTGGATTCCTGAGTATATACATTAAGTTACTTGCTGCTAACATACCTTGGAATTTGGTTACATTTCATGCATCACATGGAGACAATTTTGGAAAGCAGTATGATGGAGATAATTTTGATAGATGCATCACTGAATGTCTCATTTATGAAGTTGATAAGGAAGAAATTGTAAGAGGTGGTGTTGAAAAGAATTACTACAAAGGACTTTCGAAATTGATTGTAAACAACTTCAATAGAAGGGGAGTCCAATCAAGCATGCCACAATGTATCAACTTCTTCTTCCTCGGGACAGAACACTTGTTAATTGGAGGAGTTGGTGTTTGGGAGATATTATTTGTTTTTAAGAATGATGTTTGCATTATACAATGCATTCGTGGAGTGTTTGGAAGTCTGGTTTGACAATGATCATCATCCAAAGAAGTACCAAAATTGGCTGCAACATTTTGATGAAATGTTTGACAGCTTTCTAAAAGTGGTTGATTTAAATGTGCAGATCAAAAGTCATCATTTAAATGAAATTATGTTTGGTTTGTTTTCATCTACTGCTGGTGGAATCAACTATTACTTTATATGGACTGGAGCAAGGGCATTTTATCTACCTATATTCACAGCATTTTCATTTGGAATAATCTTTAGTCCTGCAGCAGTAATATGTATAATTGCCTTCCAGGGAATTGTAATGCTTGAGTTACATTTTTGCCTTCTTCCAATTGTACTGGGCATATTGGCTTTCTTTGCAGGGATAGTTTTGGAATGTATGTCTTATCAAAAGAAAACAAGCAAGGTTGCAAATATTCGATACGTGAAGGTGGCAAACTTACTACTTGAGAAGGTCAAGTCTAATGAGTTGAATTTTGTCAGAAACCTTTCGACAATTGTTTGTACTCTTGGGAAGAAGCGAAAGCAATGGAAATTAATTCCCTTTGTGAGTATGAACAATGCTGCTAAGGTTTTTCTTGCAATGATGGATGAGTTAAGGGTGTTTATACATGATATTGAAGGTTTGGAGCATGCGCATGTTTTAAGTTCCCCTCTAATGGCTGACATTCCTACGGTGAGGAGGCCCACTGCTATAAATTTGGCTGTGCTGAAAGGGGGAAAGCAAATCAAAAGACAAGATAGTACAAATGGAGCTTTATTAGTAGCTTGTGCACTTAAAATGGGGAATGAGACTTCTTGTACCGGTCAACAATTTGTGATCATAGAGGTGAACCATACAACTAATGGGGCTGGTTACAGAGTGAATGGTGCTCCATATTTCTTCACTAGGATCTCCTATTACGTGATGACTCATGATCCGCGTGAGTTCAGAGAGAATGAACTGTTTCATCAACTTCTTGAGTATTTGTCAATTTTCCAAGTCATGTTAAGTATCCTAATGTTTCTACCTATTGATGGAAAGAAGACCCCTGATGCAAATGAGGTGGAATTCATGGAGCACTTCCACCTTGAGGACAAGGTGGGTTTTGAAGGGGTGAGTATTGTAACAAACCATAATCCAAAGTATGGACCGGGTATAGACTAAGAATGAATCCAATGGTTGAGACTTATTTTAGTATTATTAATTAGTAAGATCTAAGGGTGTAGATTTATTCTAACTTTGTAATAGAAGTATATGTAATAGGATCCTTCTTCTGTTTTGGCTATCAAATATATGAAATCAATTCCAATCTCCTTTCTTCTCTCTTCTTTTCCCTAAAATCTCTTCCAAAGTCTACCCGAGACTATAAATCGGTAACACATTATGACTGAATAAATATTTCTACCAATACATAAACAACCCACATGTTTTGTAACAAATGCAAAGGATGAACTCATAAGCAAAAGAAAGACGAGGACTATATAGAACTTCTACTGTGCACTCTATGCTTCGACATTATAATAAAAAAAACAAGAAAGATAATAATAATGATGTAAAGCTGAAAAACTAAATCAAGGTACATACACCAACGGGTGATTACCATTCTCTGCTATAATTTCAAAAGTTTCGGAAAGAATCCACTTTTTTAGCGGGATGGCTTGAACAGTAGTATAAAGTGTGGCAATCACTATAAAGATCCATTCTTGGTGAAGTTTATAGCATTTTATGCTATGAACATATAAAATTTACAAACTGAATCCGTAAAAATGTTTATAGTATTTCCTCGTAACCAAACAGAACCCAAAGGAACACTCACAAGAATTCACAAAATCAACTTAACTACAATCCCCCGAGTATAAAGTTTACAGCTTTCTCATTCCTAAACAAATGAAATCTAGTGAAATAAACATAACAATGAAAACTCGGGAGTTGGGGAAAATACAGATCACAAATAAATAAATACATAAAATCAAAATAAGAGTTTACCAGCCAATGAGATAGCCGAGAGCCAGGAAGAAAGTGATGAGACCACATCGGCGGCGATAGAGGAGCATAGAAGAGTAGCCAATGGACATGGGAACCAAGAAGTGGAGATTGGAAGAGAATCCGAAGGAGAGAAAAGAGAGTATGACGCCGGAAGCGGCGGCGTAGAAGTTTTTAGCGGGAGGACCACCGGGGACGAGGCGCCAGAAGAAGCTGACCGGAATAGTGGCGACGAAACAGAGGAGGAATCGGAGCACCGGGACCGATACTCCGATCACCGGCGCCATTGCGCCCAAATCCAACTCCATATTTGACCCCTCTAACGAGAAAAAATACACACAGAGAGTCGGTAGTAATGAGTGTTTTTTTTTAAATAGTTCTGATCGCGTGTTTGTTCGGACTCCTCCGCTCCGAAAAACGATATAAACAGAGGGAGATTTGGATAAATAAATAAATAAATAAAATAAAATGTGAGTTCTGGTCGTCGATTTTTGACTTTTACATTTAACTCAGTTTTGTATATAGTATATTTTTTCATAATATTCCTTCCGTTTCAAAATTATTAAAAGTTGTGATATGATGCTAAAATGATTCTCCTTCTATTTCACAAACACGAAAAAAAATTCATTTAAGTTTGATTCTACTTGATTTATTAATTCGAATTTTTAAAATTTAAATCGGAATTTGAATTTACTTAAATTAAAAAAAAACATTTTACCTAATAATATTCTTTAAGTAATTTTTAATATTGACTATTATATAATCAAAATTAATTACATTAAAATTTCACAAATTAATTAAAACAAAAAAAGTAAATTAAATTTTTGTTAGAACAAAAAGAGTAATAAAAAGGTAATCACATAATCAAAATGACCAAAAAAAAAACAACATAATTAAAATGCAAACTCACTGATCATAAGACCGATCTGACTATAAAAAATGAGAATTGGTATTTTTACAAATAAAAAAATGATAATTTTATAAAAATCTACTCATATAAATAATTAAATGAAATTCGCATAAAAAATTCTTTTAAAAATAGGTTTGTTTGGTTTATTTTTATTTTTATTTTTATTTTTATAATTTTAAGGAGTTTAGCTACTTATTTACTGCCTCCGTATCAAAGGCAAAAGTTGTTGGGGAGTTTGAAATTTCAATAACTACGTGCCACTGGTTTACAGTAATTACTACTCCACTAGTGTCTGTGTTTGGAAGCTAAGACTTTGAGTCTTTATATATGATGCCTGTTTTGTTACATAGATTTAGGTGGCTTCTAAAGGGGAATGTGTTTGGAAGCTAAGACTTTGAGTCTTTATATATGATGCCTGTTTTGTTACATAGATTTAGGTGGCTTCTAAAGAGGAGTTGTATGTATATCAAATTGGGATTTGGGACATCATGTGCTCACATTAGAGACAAAAAATTACTTCATTAATCACTAATTCATTAAGACACCACTTCTTATCATTTACTTGTAGTTTATCTAAATTGTTACATGTTTGTTGCTGTTTAACAGGCTGTGTATGAATATTGATCATGTTTTTAAACTTTTGGCTTCATTCTGCAGCAGAGAAATATATAGATGTGTGTGCTTATAGAAAATGTGTGTATGAATGATGGCTGTTCATTTTTTTCAAGTTATTAGAACTTGGAAGCATATACTGAGAATTGGAGATGAACACCTTAGACATCTACCAAGTGTTCTCTGTTGAATTGGCATGAATTGTTACATAGTTCATTAATCTTGTTACTGTTTTTGGTTTTCGATTTCAAAGCAAAATGGATTTATGAACCAAATTTATTATCACACTTCACATCACTTATGAAACATATGTTTAACCAAGAATGCCTTTACTAATTTAATAAGTTGTAGTACTAATTTATGTGAAATTATTTTATTACACCGTCTCTTGTATGCAAATATGATAAATTCTGAATGTGGTTCTATCAGATTTGTGTGGCTAGTTTTCATTCTAACCGTACATGAAAATAGGTTTAGTTTTTTTTAAGATAAATTGATTAATTTTATATATTTATTAAATATTATATATAATATATAATAATAAAAATTATTATTTATTACATATTAATGTCGTATTTGGGTTAAAAGAACGACCACTGGTTGGACTAGTGACCCATTCACCCACTACCTCTCCCGGTTCGATGAACGGTTCGGGTCTAAAAACCTAACAACATACAACATTAGTTATTTAAACAAGCCTGAACGGGCCTCCAAGTAAAGGTATAAATGATCCGAGTCGAACCATGTATTGAATTGTTTAAATTTGATTCATAAAATTTATCGAGTATAAAATAAGGTTTGATTGAGGTTCGTTTAGCTAACGAGTCGAACACAATCTCAAATCGAGCCCGAATAGTTTGAACTTTTTGAACGAATATGATCCAAGTATCAATAAAAAAGTATAATTTGAAGTGGTTCGAGTAATTTATCAAACTTTAAAATTTATTTATATTTGAATCATTTATATTTCGAATCGAGCTCGAATCAAATTTTTAGTCGACTGAGCATGAATCGAGCCCAAATTATTTGTTCATTTTATAGTTTTACTCACAAGCCCCCTCTTTGCTTCCTTCCATATACATTCACCTACATGCTACATTTAAAACTAAATAAAATATCATTAATTTCTTCATATTTTCTCACTTGTTTACTCCATCAAGTATCGTCTAATACTGATACTTAGGTGGTGCTTGTTTCTTTCTAAATGTCTCTTAATTCACCTGCCTCTAATTCGGTTAGAAACAAATCTTGGTTGGTAATTTTTTTTTTACCTCTTAATCGTTAAGACAAAAACTCTAATCTTAACTATTAAGAGTTGTCTCTTAATAATTTATCTAAAATTTATGGACAAAAATAGCCTCAATAAATATAGTATTCCTTCAATTTCAAATTTTAAGATCATTCAAATAAATTTTTTAAATTAACTTAGAGGGTTAAAATAGTAAAATAGTGTCGTTCAGATGTTTTACACTTTTTAGTTATCACAGTTTTTTAGATTCAGATGCTATTTCATTCAGATGATCTAATGTATTAACCATTCATTCAGATGTTAATTACTAAGTTTTATCAAACACCACCTTACACTTTCAAATATTTCTATCTATTCTAAAATAATTTTAAATTTGACTTATATATATATATATATATATATATATATATATATATATGTGTGTGTGTGTGTGTGTGTGTGTGTGTGTGTGTGTGTGTATACGATCGAACGGTATTAAGTTCATGATACATTATTTTTAATTAATTACTTTATAATGATGTATCATAATGCTAACAATGTTCCTACATATGTTAACGATGTATTACATTAAACTTTTGTATAAAATTATACTTATACAAAGTTAGAAAATTATAAATGTTTTTAGAATATAAAACTAAATATACATGTATTAAGAGCATCTCCAGCAGATGGACTATCTGCTGGACTATATTTAGTCCATCTGACATCAGCAAATGTCCTTTAGTCTTCGCTCCTTCCAGCAGATGGACTATCCTGTGGACTATCTCGTGAACCATAATATAAAAAGATTAAAATAATCAATGAATTCAAAAAAATTTCAACGGACATAATGTGACGCCCCCAAAATAGGTATACAACACCCATTCTGAGTCGCCAAATACATGGTACAGAAAGCAAACTACAACTTCAATAATACAATTGTCGTGCAAAATACGACAACACATACTGTGAGTTTAAATACAAATATTGTCTTCTGGACAATATCCACACTCAAATAAATCCTCATTACAATTATTCAAATACTATTTTACAGAAATAGTGAGGACTGCTAAAATATCTTTCTAGAACCATCACTCCATACCCCGACTAGATACTGCTATGTTCTCACCTCCTAAGAAGAAAAAATGGAACAAAAAGGAAAAGGATGAGCTCAACTAGCCCAGTAAAGAATATTATGACTAAGATAATATACAACAAATTATCGTTAGTCTTCAACAGGGAAAAATCTGATAGAATATAATCGACAACAAGTTTTAGATCAACAACTGCAGCGGAAACAGCAAACCATTAGAAGAGTCAAGTAGAGAAAGAATTCTACTATCTTCTAAGATTTAAAAGTCCATCATCAGTATTTTATCCCTGTAACATCAATTAATAATCATCTTTATCCAAATATTCATCTTTGCACTACAGGCCAAAGATCTTCATTTGTATCACCTGTCAGTCATGTTCATCTCAAAACCTGTTCATCTTTGCACTACAGGCCCAAAGATATTCATCAAGTAATCATACATCTTTGCACTACAGGCCAAATATATTCAGTAATATCATCATTTAGGACTGAGGATGATGAAAAATATCTTAAAGAGAACGAATCCAGTGAGACAGAAGGACAAATATTAGAGATTCGTATAACAGTTTATCCAAGATCAATAATACTTCATAATAATCAATTGTGAAGCAGAATTCAAAAATAAAGATCAAAACATGGATACAATCAAAGATAGTAACCATAATCGACATCTTGGACAAAAAGGGAAAATTTTTATTTTTCGGTGAATAGTGCCGTATTCGTGAATAGTACCGTATACGTGAATAGTGCCGTATACGTGAATAGTAACCCCGACACAAAAAGTTCTAAATTTGATAAAAACTCATATCAATATTTCAGCATAATGATATTGAAGAAAATAATATCATTAAGAAGAAAATAATATCCCTTACCTCAAAATATCAGTACTTCTGGTCGGAATACCGGTATAAGGCTGAAAGAACTTGCTCTGATGAATAGAAACTCTCAAAGTATCTAAATACTCACAAAATACACTCAATAATCTAGAGAGAGAAAGAGAGAAAACTTATTTCTGGTGTGATTTTCAATTCTAACTTAGCCCTCTATTTATAGGAAAATGTTAGCACGCCGAAGCAGACTTAACCTGCAACCTGATGGCTTTACCTGCTACTATTCCCACCCACCACATTTGAATAAAAATCTCAGCACATTTCTTCACCAACCAAGAGTGGGGCCCACCAATTCTAGAATTTTCCATCAAAATGATAAACTCCGAAAATTCAACAATTTCTGAACCAGTCATCTCGTAAAATTCATAATAAATCATACGTTCATTTTTAACGGTTCAAAATTTGTGGACATATACTTAACTTATATATGTATAACATATCCAAAAATTACCACGATCCAACGGTCGGATTAAAAATTATAACCCCCGCCAAATATCTCAAAAACCCTAATTTTTAATACCTCCATTCCGACAAAAATACTGATAAAAACCTCAACATTAACTCCTTCATTTTTAACCACAAAAATATATCCCTCATTTATATCTACATAAAATAAATATTTCCTTATCATATGAATCAATAATTAATTATTCATAAATAATATTACAGAATCATATTTATGACAACCAGACCGTTCCCAGGAAAGAGGGGGCTTTCCAATAAGGATTTCTCCTTACTGGCGCGCAATTAGATGACCAAACCTCTCCTTAGACAGAACTTTCTAGACATTGCCAATAATGTTATCTAATAATATTATTCAAATAATATGAATTATTGATCTGATAATGGAAAATACTGTGCAGCAACAATTATTGAAACAATAATAATATAAAATATCAACGCAACAATTATTGAATCAATAAAATAAAATATTAAACAATAACTACTGTAACAATTATTGAGTAGTACCTTCTTACGTAAGAATCAATAATTGGTGCAATACCGTATGCTACTGTATTTTAACCACCGGATATTCCAACAGTATTAACGGTAACAACTACGCCGTTATTTATAAATAACTTATACTTGTCGTTTTCTTCATCCAATCGCTTTCCGTTTTGGGCCCACACAAGGCTGCGCCGTCGTACGAATATTCCCCGACAGCAAGAATATTCCACGACCAAACGAATATTCACCGACAAAATGAATATTTTATAACCACTTGCTTATTTTGCAAAATTTGCACATTTCACCCATAACCAAAGTATTATATTAAATTAACCCCTTATTATTCACAATAATATTTAGAGAAAATTTGATTTTATTCATTAATAAGTTGGGGTCTTACAACCTCCTCTCCTTATGAAATTTCGTCCTCGAAATTGACGTACATACCTGATGTTTCAAAAAGGTGAGGATACCTCGCTTTCATTTCTGATTCCAACTCCCAGGTCATTTCTTCAATAGCATGGTTTCTCCACAAAACCTTAACTTGTGGTATAACCTTCGTGCGTAGGACATGCTCTTTTCTATCCAAGATCTTAACAGATACCTCCTCGTACGTTAAATCTTCAGGTATCTCGTCTGGTTCTAACTCAATAATGTGGTTCGGGTCTTTAACATATTTACGAAGCATAGATATGTGAAAAACATTATGAACACGAGACATGTTTGGAGGTAATGCGAGTCTATATGCCACATTTCCTATTCGCTCAAGAATCTCAAATGGACCAACAAATCTTAGATTGAGCTTTCCTCTCTTCCCAAATTTTGTAATTCCCTTCCATGGTGCAACACGTAATAATACATGATCCCCAATATTAAATTCTACGTCCTTCCGATGAAGATCCGCATAACTCTTTTGTCGATCCTGTGCCGTTTGTATACGTTGTCGAATCGTTTGGATCTTCTCTGTAGTAATGCGTACCAACTCTGGTCCCAACAATGTTGCTTCACCCACCTCGTCCCAGCATACTGGAGAACGATATTTTCTTCCATACAACGCCTCGAATGGAGCCACACCTATGCTCGCCTGATAACTGTTGTTGTAGGAGAATTCCACCAATGGTAGGTACTTATCCCAACTCCCTTTGAGATCTAGGACACAAAGTCTTAATAGATCTTCAAGAGTTTGAATAGTCCTCTCTGATTGTCCGTCCGTTTGAGGATGGTATGCCGAACTGAATCGTAAATCCGTGCCCATAGCTTTCTGCAAGCTAACCCAAAATCGTGAAGTGAATCTTGGGTCACGATCCGAAACTATGGATACTGGCATGCCATGCAATCTCACAATCTCGTTCACGTACATACTAGCAAGACGTTCAAGGGAATAAGTCTCACGTATCGGCAAGAAATGAGCGGACTTGGTTAATCTATCAACAATAACCCAAATCGCATCTATGCCTTGAGAAACCTTGGGAAGACCCGTAACAAAATCCATAGTAATGTGTTTCCACTTCCATTTCGGAATCTCAAGTGTTTGCAATGGACCCTTTGGTACTTGATGCTCCGCTTTTACACGTTGACAAGTTAAACATCTTGAGATAAACTCCGCGATCTCTCTTTTCATATTGCTCCACCAAAATGTATGTCGAAGATCGTGATACATTTTGGTACTCCCAGGATGGATTGCAAACGGTGTGTTGTGTGCCTCCATCATTATTCTATGCTTCAAGTCAAAATCGTTAGGAACACAGAGTCTGGAGTTGACTCGAAGTATTCCTTCTTCATCGATTCTTGCTTCTGGAATAGCACCTTCTTGCACTTTCTTCTTCATGCGCATTAGCTCCATGTCCGTAGCTTGAGCAGCTTTAACTTTATCGATTAAAGTCGGTTATACTCGTATATTTGATATCATCATGTGGGTACTTGGAGCCTTCATCTCTATCTCCATCCTTTGTAAATCATACAAAATGGGCTTTTGTGTTAACAACATTGCACTCGTACCCGCATATGATCTTCTACTCAATGCGTCAGCTACTACGTTTGCTTTTCCAGGATGATATTGGATGGTATGGTCATAATTTTTCAACAGCTCGAGCCAACGTCGCTGCCGCATGTTGAGTTCCTTTTGGGTGAAGAAATATTTGAGGCTTTTATGATCTGTATAGATCTCTACTTTCTCCCCATACAGGTAGTGTCTCCAGATCTTCAACGCAAAAACGACTGCTGCCAACTCCAAATCATGAGTAGGATAATTCCTCTCATATTCTTTGAGTTGTCGCGAGGCATAGGCTATGACTTTTCCATGTTGCATGAGAACACATCCTAACCCTTTGCCTGAAGCATCAATGTAGATAACAAATCCATTCGAACCAGATTGTATTGTCAGAACAGGTGCCGAAATGAGTCTCCTCTTGAGTTCTTGAAAACTCTTCTCACAATCCTCGCTCCAACCGAATTTTGTATCCTTCCGAGTCAGCTGAGTTAACGGAGTAGCAATTCGAGAAAATTCTTCCACGAATCTCCGATAGTAACCAGTTAAGCCCAAAAAGCTACGTACTTTGGTCACCGACTTCGGTTGCTCTCAATTGTGATTTATATCCCAATCTTGGATAGCACTTCACAATGGCACCTATTGTTTTACCACCACACAAATATAGAGTCCCTTACGGAGAGTCTGGCTTTGGTGCATTCCACAAAAGAAGTCACCAGATAGAGGCTCGGGTACCAACTTCTATAGTTATTTTTTTTAACTCCTGAAGTTCAATAGGAGCTATTCAATATGAGATTTTAGAAATGAGTTTTGTATCGGGTTGAAGATCAATACAAAAATACAATATCACGCTCTAGGTTAGGCCAGGAAATTCTTCAGGAAATACGTTAGGAAATTCACTAACAACAAAAATATCATTCAAATCTGACGTATTTTTGTTCAAATCCATAACATGGCTAAGAAAGCTTGACATCCGTTTTTCAATAAACGAATGACTTTACAGCTTGATATGAAAGAGTTTGACTTCAATGGTTTGGTTGCTTAAATTCGAATAACAGGTTGCTTAGGAATATGAAAACTAACAACCTTACAAAAGCAATCAATTTGGCATGATGAGTAGTTAACCAATCAATCCCTAAAATCACATCAAAAGCAAGTATCTTTAAATAGATAAGATCAACAAGTAATGTGATGGTGCCAACTTGAATCAAACAAGATTTATAAACAGTGGATGTAACGAAAGTTTCTCCTAACGGAGTTTTAACAGATAAGTTAAAGTCCAATTTCTCCGGAGTCAAGTTTAAACGTTGAGCACAAGCAGGAGAGATAAAAGAATGGGTAGAACCGGTATCTAGTAAGGTATAAACTTCGCAAGAATTCAAGATTAGCTTACCCGTGATCACCTCGTTCGGGTTTCTCGCGTTTTGGCTAGTCACGACAAACACCCTTTTAGGAACCGCTGATTTTGACTTATCCGGGACAACTTTTAGAGTCACCATCCCCGCTGAACTTGGTTTTTTTACAGAACACTCTCGAGCTATATGACCCTCCTTTCCACAGTTATAACATACCTTGGATTGTTGTGGGCAGTTTGGGCTGATATGTCCCTCCTTCCCACATTTGTAACATACGACCGGTGGTCGTTCTCCTCCCCTAGAAACAGTTGATGTTTGTGCTGACGTCTTTACGTTATCATTGGTGTACCTTCTCTTCTTGAAATCTCCTCCCGACTCGCTCCTTCTATTATCACGACCACGATTACCACCAAAGTGGTTACCGCTTTTGTCTGTATTTTTCCCTCCACGCTGGTTCTCATCGCTCCGATGACTGCTGTCACCAGTATGATCCTGATTGTGGTCCCTCGGTTGAACATACTCATTATCTCTCTCTAATAATTGAGCCCTGTTTACAACATCTGAATATAAAGAAAATTTATGAGAGATAAGATATTGCCGAATCTCGGGTTTTAAACCTCTCAGAAATATTTTTGTCATTCGTTCCCCATTCTCGATCAAATGAGGTGCAAACCTGGATAACTCTACAAACTTCGCCTCGTACTGGGACACCGTCATGTTGTTTTGTTCCAGTCTAATAAACTATACATCCTTCATATGACGAATACTTTCAGGAAAGTACTTGTCATTAAATAGTTTCTGAAACGTTTCTCAGGACATGTTGAGTGCGTCAGGCTGGATACGCTTCACAGACTCCCACCAGTAGTCTGCCTCATCGCGGAACATAAAGGTGGCGAATGGAACCTTATGTTCCTCCGTGCATTCCAAGACATCGAATATCTTCGTAATTTGCTTGACCCACGTTTCCGCCATGATCGGATCCGGCTTTCCCTTAAATTCTGATAGTCCCAATTTTTTGAACTGCTTAGCTGTGACAAACCGCGCGTTGTTATCATTTCCACCCGTATTCTGCACACGAGTCTCCCTCGTCTGATTTTGCATGAACTGCAAAAAGCTCCTAAACATTCCATCATTCATCGTTTGCTCGGTAACGTTATTTACAGGAGGAATATTGCCTTCCTGTTGCACGTTCCCCTGGGTGGTGATCAAAGGTGTCTCCACGGTCTGATTTACTCCATTATTAACGTTCTCAACTGCCATTCTTAAATACTGCCATAAAACAAGGGTTAATAGTCATGTCATATATTATCCCTATACTCTGACCGACCAAATAAATACCAAATAAACTTAGTCAGGTCATACTAGCGAAGGAATTCCCCATCTCTCCCCTCCTAATTCTTGTCTCACATCTCAGCCAGGGATCATATCTCTAAGCTCTGATACCAACTGTGACGCCCCCAAAATAGGTATACAACACCCATTCTGAGTCGCCAAATACATAGTACATAAAAGCAAACTACAACTTCAATAATACAATTGTCGTGCAAAATACGACAACACATACTGTGAGTTTAAATACAAATATTGTCTTCTGGACAATATCCACACTCAAATAAATTCTCATTACAATTATTCAAACACTATTTTACAGAAATAGTGAGGAGTGCTAAAATATCTTTCTAGAACCATCACTCCATACCCCGACTAGATCCTGCTATGTTCTCACCTCCTAAGAAGAAAAAATGGAACAAAAAGGAAAAGGATGAGCTCAACTAGCCCAGTAAAGAATATTATGACTAAGATAATATACAACAAATTATCGTTAGTCTTCAACAGGGAAAAATCTGATAGAATATAATCGACAACAAGTTTTAGATCAACAACTGCAGCGAAAACAGCAAACCATTAGAAGAGTCAAGTAGAGAAAGAATTCTACTATCTTCTAAGATTTAAAAGTCCATCATCAGTATTTTATCCCTGTAACATCAATTAATAATCATCTTTATCCAAATATTCATCTTTACACTACAGGTCAAAGATCTTCATTTGTATCACCTGTCAGTCATGTTCATCTCAACACCTGTTCATCTTTGCACTACAGGCCAAAGATATTCATCAAGTAATCATACATCTTTGCACTACAGGCCAAATATATTCAGTAATATCATCATTTAGGACTGAGGATGATGAAAAATATCTTAAAGATAACGAATCCAGTGAGACAGAATGACAAATATTAGGGATTCGTATAACAGTTTATCCAAGATCAATAATACTTCATAATAATCAATTGTGAAACAGAATTCAAAAATAAAGATCAAAACATGGATACAATCAAAGATAGTAACCATAATCGACATCTTGTACAAAAAGGGAAAATTTTTATTTTTCGGTGAATAGTGCCGTATTCGTGAATAGTACCGTATACGTGAATAGTGCCGTATACGTGAATAGTAACCCCGACACAAAAAGTTCTAAATTTGATAAAAACTCATATCAATATTTCAGCATAATGATATTGAAGAAAATAATATCATTAAGAAGAAAATAATATCCCTTACCTCAAAATATCAGTACTTCTGGTCGGAATACCGGTATAAGGCTGAAAGAACTTGCTCTGATGAATAGAAACTCTCAAAGTATCTAAATACTCATAAAATACACTCAATAATCTAGAGAGAGAAAGAGAGAAAACTTATTTCTGGTGTGATTTTCAATTCTAACTTAGCCCTCTATTTATAGGAAAATGTTAGCACGCCGAAGCAGACTTAACCTGCAACCTGATGGCTTTACCTGCTACTATTCCCACCCACCACATTTGAATAAAAATCTCAGCACATTTCTTCACCAACCAAGAGTGGGGCCCACCAATTCTAGAATTTTCCATCAAAATGATAAACTCCGAAAATTCAACAATTTCTGAACCAGTCATCTCGTAAAATTCATAATAAATCATACGTTCATTTTTAACGGTTCAAAATTTGTGGACATATACTTAACTTATATATGTATAACATATCCAAAAATTACCACGATCCAACGGTCGGATTAAAAATTATAACCCCCGCCAAATATCTCAAAAACCCTAATTTTTAATACCTCCATTCCGACAAAAATACTGATAAAAACCTCAACATTAACTCCTTCATTTTTAACCACAAAAATATATCCCTCATTTATATCCACATAAAATAAATATTTCCTTATCATATAAATCAATAATTAATTATTCACAAATAATATTACAGAATCATATTTATGACAACCAGGCCGTTCCCAGGAAAGAGGGGGCTTTCCAATAAGGATTTCTCCTTACTGGCGCGCAATTAGATGACCAAACCTCTCCTTAGACAGAACTTTCTAGACATTGCCAATAATGTTATCTAATAATATTATTCAAATAATATGAATTATTGATCTGATAATGGAAAATACTGTGCAGCAACAATTATTGAAACAACAATAATATAAAATATCAACGCAACAATTATTGAATCAATAAAATAAAATATTGAACAATAACTACTGTAACAATTATTGAGTAGTGCCTTCTTACGTAAGAATCAATAATTGGTGCAATACCGTGTGCTACTGTATTTTAACCACCGGGTATTCCAACAGTATTAACGGTAACAACTACGCCGTTATTTATAAATAACTTATACTTGTCGTTTTCGTCATCCAATCGATTTCCGTTTTGGGGCCCACACAAGGCTGCGCCGTCGTACGAATATTCCCCGACAGCAAGAATATTCCACGACCAAACAAATATTTCCCGACAAAATGAATATTTTATAACCACTTGCTTATTTTGTAAAATTTGCACATTTCACCCATAACCAAAGTATTATATCAAATTAACCCCTTATTATTCACAATAATATTTAGAAAAAATTTGATTTTATTCATTAATAAGTTGGGGTCTTACACATAATCCAACGACCATATTCTAACGGTCATATTCCAACGGCCATATTATAACGGCTATATTTTAATAAACAAATAGCATCTATAAATATAAGTCACATCTAGTCTCTCATATTCACTCATCTTAACTTCATTCTTCTAGTCAAATAAGTTATTTTAAATATGTCTCGTCAATTCGAACCATCTATAAATATGTTGCACGTGGATGAAGAAGAAGATGAAGAAGCATATGGACAATTTTTAGGCATGGCGGCTATTGAAGAAGAACAACAAAATGCCAATAGGCATACATCACGTCATCGTGGTTCTGTGCAAGGTCGTATTACCATTGATCGTGGTAGACATGAAGGTCATAATCGACTTTTTCGTGATTATTTTGCAGAACATCCTACATACCCCCCGTATCTATTTCGGAGAAGGTTTAGAATGCGGCGCCCGCTTTTCCTCCGAATTCAAAGAGCAGTTGAAGCGTATGATTCATACTTCGTCCAAAAAATGAATGTTGCAGGACATCTCGGTTTATCTTATTTACAAAAGATAACTGCCTCAATGCGGATGCTTGCCTATGGTGTTTCAGCGGATTCCGTTGATGATTATGTGCGGATCGGTGAAAGCACGGCTATATTGAGTCTTAAAAGGTTTGTAAAAGCAGTCATTTCAATTTTTGGTGATGAATATCTGAGATCCCCCAATAGTAATGACATCGTTAGATTGCTATCAAAAGCTGAAGAGCGTGGTTTTCCTGGGATGTTGGAGAGCATCGACTGCATGCATTGAAAATGGAAGAATTGTCCGGTTGCATGTCATGGTATGTATTCTGGACATGTGCATGAGCCAACAATTATTTTAGAAGCGGTGGCTTCATACGATCTTTGGATATGGCATGCATTTTTTGGATTACCAGGCTCTCATAATGATATTAACGTTTTGGAGAGATCATCTATCTTCTCTGATCTTACTGAAGGTCGTGCTCCACTAGTGAACTACTCAATTAATGGAAATGAGTACACGATGGGATATTACCTTGCTGATAGTATATATCCCCCATGGGCAACATTTGTTAAAACCATTTCGGCACCTTGGGGAAATAAAAGAAAACTATTTGCTAAGACTCAAGAGGCATTTAGAAAGGATGTTGAGCGAGCATTTGGGGGTACTGCAAGCACGTTTTGCGATAGTTCGTGGTCCTGCACGCTTTTGGGATCAAACAACACTAAAAGAAATTATGACTGCATGCATAATATTACATAATATGATCGTTGAAGATGAACGAGATGAAAATCAAGAACCAACAACCTACGATACACATGACGAGATTCCAACTGCAGAAGTGTCTCATGAACGTACCCCACAATTACTTGAATTCATTGAAGCAAATCATCGCATAAGGGATAAACAAGTTCATTATAAACTGCAAGAAGATATTATTCAATACTTGTGGACACTACATGGCGGAGCCTAATCCATTACATTCGACTACAATAATAAGCAAATTATGATTCTCTAATAATAAGCAAGTCAACTACTAGATGTAACTCTTTTCATGATTTCTTTCTTGCGTTGTTTGTAATATTCAGCTACTTCAGGCTCCATGTTAGCAGTGTCAATCATCATGATCCTTTCATCCTCTTGTGCTTTCAGTATATTCAACTTCTCTTGCTTTTGAAAATATATTATGTCCATGTTCTCTTGTCTCTTTTGTTGGTTCAATTTCATCTGATGCTCGAACTTCTCAAACCTCAACTCTATAGGTGTACTAGTATCACCGCTTCCTTTGCCCTTTTTAAATAATGCTTTTGAAGCATTTCTTCCCATTAGCCTCTCTAATCTTGCAAAGATTGTATCTTCAATACCATCGTCTTCACCCAAACTGACTTCTTCTGCAGTTGATGGAGAAGATGCTGCTGGACTTGACTTTCTATTACTTTTCTATTTTTTTCCACTATTATCTGTTCTCCATTTCGGTGCATCCTTTAATATTCTCCAACAATGCATAAATCCAAATGGTTGATTTTGCATACTCTTGAACATCTCTAATTCTTGACATATCTATTGAAAAATTATTTACAAAGTATTAAATATAAAATATAAGAATAAAACTTAATGAAATTTTACATGAAAAAAATTAAAATACCTTATCTTGTTCGCCTACACCGCTTTGTTGCATTCTTTCAATTGAAGCATAATATCCACAAAATTTGTTCACCGCGAGTTGAATTGTTGACCAACGTTTCGCCAAAGCAGTAGAATTGCGTTCAGACTCAAAATTCTTGTATTGGTGAAAGTATTCGTGAACTCTTTTCCAATATCTTCCATGTTTCTGATCGTTTCCTTGAATTGGATCCATACTTACATTATGTCATGCAGAAACAAGAAGGGTATCTTCATCAATAGTGTAATTTCCCTTTCGCCCTATTCTTTTATTGAACTCATTTTCAGGAGTCTGAATTGGTACATCAGTTTGAATTGAAAATTCATCCAACAAATTTGGATCATCAAGTGAGAAACCTTCAGATAATAATGAAGAATAATACATCTGAGGACTATGATTTTCCATCTAAAAAAATTAAAGAGATATTATCAATAAAAACAAAAATTAAATATAATAAAAATACAATAATTAACAAATTACTTACAACTGCTAAATGTTAAACTAATTGATTGAGAGATTGTAAAATGTGTTAAATAATGGTACATATTTATAGACTTTCATTTTCTATCCGTTAGATTTTATTTTATTACCGTTCTGATTTTCTTTATTACCGTTCTGAACAACAGATCTATCCGTTGCCTTCATCTCCTTCGTCTCCTTCATCTCCTTCATCTGGCTCCTTCTCCTTCACTTCTCTTCTTCAACTTTCCTGGGTTTCTATCCGTTGAGCATTCTATTTAAATATAATATAAATTATAGTCCATCAAAATTGGTTCGCAGATATAGTCCGTTTGGCTTACCGAAAAAAGGGACGAATTAAATTTGTTTCATCTGCTGGAGCGCGATTTTCGTCCTAGACTAAATATAGCCTACGAATCCAGCAGCTCTGCTGGAGTTGCTCTAATAGTTTTTGTGCTTTTAGGGGTGATTGATGTACCTCGCTTGTATTTGGGTTGGTCATCCTCCTTAGCCAACCAATCCATTAAATGAAGTTGCCAAATTTAATTTAGCACTCCGTCATTAACAATAAATAAATCTTTATCTTGTGTGGTTGTCATTGTTTTTATTTTGGATTATTGGTGGTTTGTACTTTGAAGTGAATCCAAGTACTATTTAAAAACAGAACTTATATTGGGCAAAACCCTTTATCGGTGGGCTGAAATTACTCAAACCAGCCAAACCCAATTAAAGCTTATATCGGGTCCCGTAATTCAGGTTATATCGACCAGTGTATTCCAACTAAAACAAAACAATTTCAGGTTCGGCAAGGAAGAAGAAGAAAATAGTAAAACCCTTTACTACACACTCGCAGATTCCCAGTAAGTTTTTTCTCAGCTGTAATCTCTATCATATTCATCAAATCCACAAATCAATTGTTTTTTTTATATATTTATTTACTGAATTTGAACTAGAAGCTTTCATTGTTCAGCGCATAAATTTCTCATTAATATATCTTCTAAACGTAATATTACTGATATGAATTGTCAGATTGAGGTGTTAATTTATAAAATCAACTTCAAATGAAGAAACCTGAAACTGATATAGCAACTTCAAGTAAAATCAAGCTTGATGATAGTGAAGAACATGAATCTTCATCTGAAGATGTGAGTATCTCAAGCTTCACGTATGTATATGTATTACTGTATATGCATACAACTACTTGTACATAAATTTACTATATGAATTGGGTAGGAAGGGGATATAAAGCGGGAGCTTGCGGATGTTACATTTGGGGAACTGCAGAAAGCACGCTCTAATGGGTCGCACGCAGTGTATCAGAAGCCTAATTTGCAGAAAAATGCTGGCCGTGCCAATAAGAACAGGTTGTTTATGCCTGTAGTCTACTTATGTTTACTGATTTTGTAATTTTGGTAATACCATGTTAATAGCTGATGATGGTTTGTTTGAAGGCCAATGGAGATTACTAGCAAGAAGCCGGTTGGTAGATTTAGAGAAGTCATTCAAGTTCCTAAAAGGGTGAGTCAAGTTGTGTTAACATTACAAAAGCTGCTAAAAATTTCTTCTTTTTCTGTTATGGATACCAATGTATTTATAGGATCAGCATCTACTTATTCCACTTGATATTGTATGTGATATTTGAGAAGAAATTGGACTTAAATTGCCATTGTTGTATTTGCTTCAATAGTTTTCAAGAACTACTGGGTTGTGGATGCTCATTATAAGTTTGTGCTCGTGTGTGTTTATTCTATTTCTTTGCCCATCAGTTTTTCACATCAGCTTAGTTTCACTGATGGGCTTATTATGTTTGTGGTAGTTCTTCTCTCATTCATAAGACTCCGTATCCGTTACAAGTTTGTAAATCTATTTCTTATTCCAACTAGTTTCCCTTACTGAGGAGTCTGTTGTTTGTCTTCTCATATTATGAACTTTGTTATAATGGAATATGAGTTGGCAATTATGATTAAGTTTGACCAATATAAACCTTTTATCGAATAAAAAGTAAAATCTTTAGTGGTTTAGAATTGTTCTGTACCGGTTTTAACTGATATATTTGTTATGATCAGGTGGCACGTGACCCACGCTTTGAGACATTATGTGGCACACTTGATGTAGATGGGTGAGACTCTCTCTCTCTCTGTGTTTGTGCGCTCGCCTGCATACCAGCTTAGATCCTTGTGTTTATTACCTAGTTAATATTCTCTTTGTTACATAACTGGCTATTTGGTTTTCAAATTCAACTTTTTACCTGTTTGTTGCTAAAATCCTGTATTTTCCATCTTGGATCTAGTCTCTATGCTGCTTTTAGCTAAAGTGCTGTTTCCGAGGTTATCAGATATTTTTTTAGTGGCATCTATAAAAAAGGTGTAATATCAAGAGTGAGCTAAAAAAAATATGTAATTAATATGAAGTAGTCATTTTTAAATTTGATAATACAATTCAAACAATAAAATTATTATATATCTGGGCGCAACCGTTATCAGCTCTATAAGTTTTAAGTGAAAAGTAAAGCTTTTCAATAGTATCCCCGAGAATATCTACATGCTAGCAGCATTACAGGATAACAATATTCATTGTACACATGCAATGGAAGCGACTAGGCACCCTCTTTCCACCATTGCTTTCTTAGCCTATCCATCCCCTCACCTGCTAGTAGTTCCAAAACTTGAGATTCTTGAGAAGTGCTTCAGCTTTACGTTCTTAGCTGGCATAAAAGGAAATTCATGCCGTGCAGACTTGGATACTCAATCATATCGATAAGATTACGTAGGACATACAGACAGATACATTCATCATAGGATTTACTAGTTATATATTAAAATAACTAACTAAGTGATTCAACTCTCGTGAGGTGCACGTATTGGTTGACTTAAGGGTCTTGGAATAAGAGTGAGTTGACGCAATCTTGAGAGAGAGATCCCTAAATCAATGAAATGCACATGTAGTCACAGTAGTAACTTGTAGGAAGATAGAAAGTGGTAGCTCTGAGCTGGAAGTCAGGGCCAGACAGTTCATTTTATAAGACATTGATGGTGAAGGGCCGGACCTCATTCTTCACTCTTGTTAAAATGAGCCTGGACATTGCAATATTATACCACTAGTTATTCTACCTGCAGTCTAAATTTTAGCATATAAGTTGCAATCTTGCATTTCCGTGCATACGTGGATTTTTGCATGCAAGTTGATTTGCTCCCAATCATATAAATTATTGATTGTCATTGTAGCATTGATACTTTGATTATTTATAGACATTACTAACCTTTTGCAGGAGTTAGTTTTTGGTCTTGTGAAGCATTTTTCTACACAGATAATAATATGTATTTCGGATCTCACAGGTTCAAGAAGAGGTATGATTTTCTCTATAAGGATGAATTTCCAGCTGAAAAAGAGGTATGCTTTTGGAGATAAAGTACTTCTTCTTTCATTGCTTTATTTAATAGTTCTTAATTTTTGCTTCTTGGTACTGATAGGAATTGAAAAAATTGATCAAGAAATCGAATGATCCAAATGTCGTTGATGAACTAAAGAATCGTATGACATGGGTTGTAAGTGCTTAAACATGTGGAAAGCAGTTGTCATGCTGATTTATCTTACCATTTTAAGTGGCCTTTTAACAAATGCTTCCCCTTCTAAAGATAGATGACATATTGATTCTTTGACTTATTATTTTACTATGATTTTTGTGCCACGTGCTAGGATAAACAACTGAAGTCTGCCCCAACCAAGCATACTGATAAAGGGATTCTTGTTGAGCATAAGAAGAAAGAGAGAGAAGCAGCAAAGCAAGGGAAACAACCATTTTATTTGAAGAAATGTAATGCTCTCTTTCTCTCTCTTTCTGCGGGCATGTGTGTGTAACACACACATAGAGACCTCATTTGACTATACTTGTTTGAACTCTGAACATGGTTTTTAGATCCGGACCGAACCGGCAGTCTAACCGGAAAAAACCGGAACCGGCCAGCTCTCCGGTCCGGTTTAGACCAATTACCCATTTTTGTTCAAAACCGGAGAACCGGCGGTTAAACCGCCTGACCCAGCGAACCGGTGACTGGTTTGTGAGTTAGACCGGTTCCCTACCTACTTAAGTAAGAAAAAAAAAAAGAGCTTCAGCCCTTTCTGCTGGTCTGCTCTTCTGCTGCTGCTTCTCCGTTGCGTTTGCTTCTTCTTTTCCGTTGCGTTCCAAACCCATTATACATACCCAATAAGCCTTAACAATATTTATAAATAATAATCACAAAACAATGACAAAATAATATCCAGATTTGAGCCAAAACAAAACAAAATCAAAAAGAAAAGAAGAAATAATCACTGAAGAAATCAAAAGGTTTAAGAGCAAAATTAAAGTAAAAATCAAAAGCCTTCAACCATTTAGATCGGACTCATCAACTGAGCAAGCAAAAGAAGTATTATGTGAATTTAGCAAAAAAAAAAAGGGTTGTGTACTGCCGATTTGGATTTTGGGGAGCAAAAGAAGAATATGCTAAAAAAGATGTATTTATTACTATATACCAAAAGATTTTAGGGAGCAACAGATTTTAAAGAGAGAATATGCTAAAAGCATATTCCTTTATTATAATAATTAATATGATAAAAAAAGGGGACTTGGATCATCCACCCGATTTAAGTACTTGAATTTTTATTAGACACCATGTTTTGACCATGTTTTGAATAGAATATGCCAAAAGCACACTTTCTTTATGTTCGTTTGTATTATTTGATTTAGTATCTTTCTTTTTATTTACATTTAGTATTTATTTAAATTGTATAAAGTAAATATTCTATAAATAGGTTTAGTTTTTTTGTGTAGATAAATTGATTAATTTTATATATTTATATAATATATAATAATTAATGTATTTAATTATTTTTTATATATTAATGATATCACTGGGTCAATACCACTAGTTGGAGCAATGACCCATCCGGTTCAATTAACGGTCCGGGTTTGAAAACATTGTCTGAAGTACTTCAGTGAGCAAAAATAATGACACAAAATATTATTTGGTAAATGAAGACTAGTCTGCTGGTGATGGTGGTAGATACTCATACAATCATTTATCGTATTCTTGTTTTGCTTTCTTTTCCTTTATTATAATGTATAAATTTTGTTTAGCTTTTTGAATTAGTCATTGCTTATATTTCCTTCTTTATTTGTGCTCTTCTGCCTTAAACATTTAAAACTCTAACCTTATGACATTTCAGATTGCTAAGGGGTCTTTGAAGCAATAGGGTAGTATATTGGTGTCATCTATGGCACTTTTGCAAGTCATGAGCTTAACATGCATTTTTTTCTTGGATTTGATGAGTTATGTTATTTGCACAGCCGAAATCCGCAAGCAGAAGCTTATAGAGAAATACAAGGATCTCAAGGTATAGTTATTAATTCATGTTATTCTGCTTATTTCCATTAGCTATGCAAATTTAGTGAATGACATTATAAAGCAATGAGTTTGTTATGTGATCTTTCAGGCGTCTGGTAAGCTCGAGTCCTTCATTGAGAAAAGAAGAAGGAAAAATGCTGCCAAAGATCACAGATATATGCCATATCGACGTTCCAACGACAGTGAACAATAAACATAAGTTCAGTAGTTGATGTTAGGCTGATTGCAATGACATGCCAGTGTCAAGTGTTGTATGCGTTTCCTTCCTGGTCGAAGTAACATTTGCCTTGTTATTTTTCAACTTGAGAAAAGGAGCAAGCCTGTGTAACATTTCGTATTTATGGCATGGTTGACAGAACTTGAATCTAATTTGTTCCATTCAATCAAAACTATTTTTCTATTTATTATTTTATATTTCCTTTGTGTTTGCAGTTTGCCAGAGCTCGGCAGAGTTGGCGGAAACATGAATTTGAATTTCTTACGTTCCATTGAATCAAAACTTTTTTGTATTTATTTTATATTTCTTATACTTCTTGGTGCTCAGCGTAGTATCTACCACCATTTGAAGACCATGCCATGCTTTTATCAAGGTGAAGCACTAATTTCAGTCCTAGAGCAATTAGTAGATAAATTTGAGCTTCTGGAGAAGTTTAGCTAGAACTTGGAACAATGAATTGGTTTGTGGTCGCTCAGTGCATATATATGATCTTGGATTCTAATTCAATTATAAGTTCACCCTCTCCCCTCTCCCTAACTTGCTAGTTCTTGGCTGTGGTCCGTGTAATTGTTTGGTCTTGTTATGATAAATTGATATTGAAGAGAGATGAATTAACAAAAGATTTAGCTATGAAAATGTCCAGAATGCCATTGGCTCAGTGCAGAAATACGCAGGATTCTTATAGGGAATTGATACTTGTTTCACGCCATTGTGTTAGAA
Source organism: Panax notoginseng (assembly GCA_016801055.1). NCBI lineage: Eukaryota > Viridiplantae > Streptophyta > Magnoliopsida > Apiales > Araliaceae > Panax > Panax notoginseng. The sequence goes on from CM029020.1 coordinate 13,875,188, forward strand.
GAGAGTTTCTTGTGGAACTAATACTTTTACTGTTGATAACTCTCCTTGATCAAAATCCCTGTGCAAGTTTGTTCTTCCCAGCTCACAAAAAAAGTATCAACAATGGAAGCAGATTGCATATATAAGCTAAGTATGATTATGCACGCTAAGCAAATAATATTTGAACAAAACAATTAAGCCAAAATCACATTTCTTAGCATTGACATAAGTACAAGCTTGGACAAGAAAAGCTGCTCTCATGTAACACAGTTCTTAGCTCTCAAACTCATACCTTGCTTGACCCAAGTTGACCGCATCACATTCCAGTCAAAAATGACAATACAGGAGAATAAAGACTTGTCTTACTTTGTCCACAGAATAATAAAAATAGTTACCAAGGCATAGATATTATTATTCTACACCTAAATTTCTAAAATAAGTACATAATATAATTCTAAGCCTCGAAAAGACTAATTAAACCTGTCCTACCTTTCTCTCTCTATATTACTCCCTACACCTAGAAAGGTTAATTACACTAAAAAATGCTTTAACCTCTCCGTAAACTCACTTGGGTATATTAACACAGAGTCTACACAAAGGCCACCTTTGATGTGTGTGCAATCAATCTGAGTCATTGAAAATCTGACTTTTGTTGGTACACTAGGATTTTCAACAACAAAATCTCCCACGTGGTAGTGAATCCAATTTCCAGGTTCATCCAAATAACACTCTGTAGCGGCACGCTGACCATCCGAAGTTGAAAGCTGGAACTGCACTGGTTTAATATCCCAGCCATGGACATCTTCAGAGTTACAAACTCGGCGACCAAATCTTTTAGTAGACCTTCCTAACTGCAACCTGAAGAACAGGCTATAGTTTCCAGCTGGGAGTGGGAACTCGATCACACCATTAACTTCGAACCACCAGATTTGCTGGAGATACGCAATTGAGTGAAATCTACATGCAAGTAAAGGGGCTCCAAATCATTACAAATCTAGTGTAAAAAAATAGGAAAATAATCATTATTGATGAAATAACAACAAAAAATTCCTCTTCGAAACTCTCAATAGAAAATATAGGGAACGCGAGAAGCAAACATAGTTAACACGTTGAAATTGAAACTTGTTGGAAAAAAATCCAAATTATGGTATGATATAACTATATCAACAGGAATATCAAAAGGTCGTAGAACTGAAAATGCAGTAAGATTTCAGAAAGCAAGAAGTTTGCAGCCAGGTTATACGATCAGATCATATGATATTTACTAAACAAAAGGTTCTTTAAGAAATATAAATGGAGGGAAAAAAAAGGTGTAAATACCGTCAGTGAAGTAGATGCAGCAGACACTGCACTTAAGCAACTGCCCCTACTTCTATGGACCAAATTAAGACAAATCAACTATTAAACTAGCAAATCATAGTAGCATGAGCAGAATAAGACTGACAGAGTTGAAATACATAGGGATATAGTTACACTAGACATACATGAACAAGGACAAGTATATTGGTGAGACAGTTGCCTCAAATGCCAAAAACAAGGACAGGGGTGGCATCAATTTTAAAGGACAAGTACTTCAAGTCCCACGTCTCCAAGCTAAGCACTAGCTATTTCCGAATTATTACATGTTTCCCACTTTCCTCCAATTATCGCCAAGAGAAATTTCATTTATTATTGTTATTCACAAAATATTTATAATGGAGTCACCCGCAGCCACTACCAGTGTAAATCACTGGGTCCCAAACTACTTGCAGAGTTTTGAACCCATGATTTTTGCTTAGTACAAGCACTTGTCAGGAGAACCAGTACCACTTGAACTAACCCCTTGCGTTAAGGGATCAAGTGCAGTGATCCTAAGATATTTAAAGTACCATTATTCTACTACATAAGAAGAGCAACATAGTGGATCCCTAAGTTTCTCTTAATAAAAGCGATGGGACCAATAGAAATACACAAGTAGTTGTATGTGTTGAAGGGGATTGCTCATTCATTAAGAACCTCCTTACAATCCAAGATAACTAACTGTTCAAACAACAAGGATTCAGATGTTTAATTCGCAATACAGTACAAAAGCAGATTTAGAACCCAACTCCCAAAAAAATATACGAAAGAAATTTTAAGGGACCATTGTTCAATAGGTTAACATGGGACCTGAAATGTAAATGCAGAGATGCAGAATCAATGCATAAATGTTTATACAAGTTGTTTTAACCTTGATCCAGAATATTCAGAAATCTTCAAATAAGATGTAGTCATTTTATTTATATAGCTCCAAACACAAGCATATCCAGCACAAGAATACACATATATTCAAAGGTACACAATATATATAAATTGCAAGCTCGGCTAAAGTATCTTACATAAATAATCACTTAAACAAAACACCGACCGGCCGGATTTTTTTTTTGCTTTTGACACCCAAATAATTAATGTGATTTATTGGAACTGAAATATTTACAAAATACAGTGATTTAGGTGTCCTTTAGAGTTTAGATACATGTAAAAAACAGGGTTGTACAGTCTGTGCAACCCTATTTTTAACATGTATCCAAACGACACCTAAATTACTGCATTTTGTAAAAATTTCAGTTCCAATAAATCACATTAATTATTTGAGAGTCAAAAGCAAAAAAATAAAATTAAAAAATAAAATAAAATTCTGGCAGGTCGCCACCCACCGGTCAGCTTAGAAGGACTCTAAACAAAAAGATAACATAGAAAACAAAAAACCTGCTTTTAGAGGATTTCAATTTTCAAGCCAGAAATGTCCAGAACAGTTGACTTAAATCAGCCAACGTATAAAAATACCCCATAAATAACATACAGATTCCAGCTTCCACTAAATTCAAAACAGATAAATAAAAAATAACAATAATAAATAAATAAAAGCAATATTATTTCCAAATTTCTCACCTAGATTCCTCTGTAAGAATACGAGTCCAGTATCTCCGATCATCAATCCCCGTAATTACTAACCCATATGAAGATATCAACAAACACATCTTTCCCGAAATCTTATCCAACCAAACTTCCTGCAAGAAACCCAAATCATCATCATCATCAGTGAAACTTTAACACATGGAATCCCAACCACCAAAGAAAAAAAAAGCTACCCGTTTGGAAACACTTTTTACAGAAATCTTTTCAATTATACAAATCTATTTACAAATTATTCTCTATCTAAAACAACCCACGTATTCATTAAGCACAAAATTAATCTCAATAGATTTCTAGCAAATCCATTTCAATTGGCACTTTCATAGTTAATCATTCAATCTTTTCCGACTTTCAATACAGAGAACAGTTTAAAAAAAAAATATTAAAGAAAAGGCAAACCCACATAAATATATACATTCAATGCAATAAAGGATAATGATAAGAGAGATAAAAATCAAACCTTAGTTCCTCTATCAAAAAAATTGGGATGACAGAGAGCAGAATATATAGCTCTCTTACACAATTTGGAAGGAAGTTTTTTAAACAATCTCCGAATGATAGAATCATAGTTGGAAGGCAATTTTGATTCCCAAACAATATCGGCGGAAGCAGCGGCCCGAAAAGCCCGATTTAGAAGTGCCAGCCGACAGATCTCCTGTGGGTTCATGTACTCAAGAACAGAAGCCACAACACTCTCAGGTAAATCGCCGAGGCTGAGTTCCGGCGAGGGAGCTGAGGACACCTCCCTGCGTGTGAAAATAGAAGAAAAACCAGAACCCATTAAAGCAGCAGCCTGAAAATCAAGGTTTTGAACAGAGAATTACAGGGACAGGGGAAGGGGGAAGAGAGCAGAGAGAGGAAGTGTGGAGAAGAGGAGAGAGAGAGGAATAAGTCTGCAGTTGGTCATGAATTTATAGAAGGACGCTTACACAATTTAGCGTTCTTCTTTGTTGTTGCCATATTTGATATTTCCTTATAAGGAGAAGAGAATAGAGAAAATTGTCTACTGTAGTCAAAGAAAATCTGCTTTTGGAGGGAGGAGATTGATTAACTGTATAAACTAGAAAGTCTTTGGATAATTATATTAAAAATATTGGATTTCTGCCTTAATTTAAGGTTATTTCTTTTTGAATCCTATTACATTTTACAGCGTTATTTAATTATTTTATAAAGAAACAAAGTTCCTGTGAAAATTACGAAATATATACAAAAAAATTAAATAATATTTATTCACATAATTAATAATCAAAAAATAAACTAATAATATATATAATATATATATATTATTTCCCTTCCCTTTTTAATTTTTACACCATTCATAATTTCATTATTTTGGGTAGTTCGTAATTGTATTACTCCTTTTAAAGTCAAAATAGTTTTCTAACCAAAAAAATGGATAGTTTTTTTAAAAAACTCTACGAGGACATGATAATTGAATACGACTGTTTTACGAGGTTAAAATCTAAATAGGTAAAATTGTAAACTCTATATTAATATAGGAGAGCTCTAGTATTTATTACTTTGAAAGTTAATAGAAAAATAATGGATTAAAGAAAATGGATAAGTTGAAAACAAACACACGTGGTAGATAAAATAAAATAAAATTATCCACCATTTAGCAAAATCCCTTGTGACGATTTGGGATTTCAGGGCTCAACATTTCCCTTTCAAGATGTAGTAAAAAATTTCAAATTAGTATAGCAATTATAAATGACATTATTTTTATTCTAAATAATGGCCTTTCTTGTAAGACCCCAACTTTTATAAATAAAGATAATTTTTTTTATAAATATCATTTTTGAATATTATGGAGTTAATTTGATATAATGTTATAGTTGTGGGTAATATTTATAAATTTTGCAAAGTACGCAAGTTGTTATATAATATTCGATTGGTCGGGGAATATTCGTTTTAACAGGGAATATTCGTACAACGACACAATCATTGGTGGACCCCACAACGGAATTATTGTCGGATTGAGAAAACGACAAAAATATTTTATTAAAAATAACGGCGGAAATTTTACCATTGTTACTGTTGAACTACTCGGTAGTAAAAGTACAGTAATACGTGTGGTTGCATAGTAGCACACGGTATTGATTATTAATGCTTATGTGAGAAGTCACTCAGTTTGATTTTATTATTGTCAGTTAATAATATGAATTATTTAGCGATAATGACGTTTTGTTTTATTCGTATTATTAACGTAATAAAACAGAAACATCTTTTTATATAAAACAAAATACTTTATTAAAGTTATTCTATAAATAGAATATATTTTATTTTATTTAAAAGATTTTTCTTTAAATATGGACCGTCAGATTAAAGTAATCAATCTGGACCGTTCATGGATTAGTTACTATGCATTCTATTTTTCTATAAATAGCAGCTCATTCCTTCATTATTTCTTACGAATTCACTGAACTCTAGAGAGAGAAACTATAGAGAGAAACTATAGAGAGAGAGAAGAAGAGTATTCTGCTACTTAACTACTTCCTTACTTCAGCTCTTCTTTAAAACGGTAGGGAATATTATTTCTTTTATATTCATGAAGAGAACTTCTGTTATTCCATTTGTTATTATTCTGTTGGAATAACCAGTATACGCGGTCTACCCTATACTTGGTGACATTCTTCTATTATTCTGTTGGAACATCCTGTCTGTGTGTTTTACACCGGACCTGGTTCCGTTTATTATTCTGTTGGAACATCCTGTCTGTGTGTTTTACACCGGACCTGGTTCCGTTTATTATTCTGTTGGAACATCCTGTCTGTGTGTTTTACACCGGACCTGGTTCCGTTTTATTATTATTCTGTTGGAATATCCTGTCTGTGTGTTTTACACCGGACCTGGTTCCATTATTTATTATTCTGTCGGAATATCCTGTCTGTGCGTTTACGCCGGACCTGGTTCCATTATTTATTATTCTGTTGGAATAACCTGTCTGTGCGGTCTATCGCATGCATGGTGATTTCTTTTGTTATTCCATTCTTTATTGTACTCAGTTGGTTAAGTTTTGACTTCTATACTCCATGAAATTTGTGGAATATCCTTGATAGTTGCGTTTCATCCAGTATCTTTTCAAGAAAATATTCTTCTAAGCATTCTTGAATTTTACTCCACAATGCAGTATCATGTTGACAATTTGGACGTTGTTAATTCCTGGATAAATTAATTCTTGAACTTGTTTTATTGAATTCTTATATCATTGTCATCATCCTCATGTTTATAAAATGTTGAAAGTCATCTGTGGCATGTAGTGCATAGATGGACTTGGTATGATTATGACCAGGGATTATTCGGTATAATCATGACCGTAATGTTACAAATGATGTGGTAAAAGTCCTCATTGGCCCGTAGTGCATTGATGGACAGTTGTTGGCATGATCATGACCATTAATGAATACACGAATATCCTTGGCCGTAGTGCAGGGGTGATTCGATGATGTGGATTATTTTATTAAGCTGAGTCTCAGCGATCACAGTGTTGAAAAACCTTTTAAATCATAAAAGATAGTAGAGTTTATTTTCTACTTGACTCTTTTAATGGATTGCTTGTTCCGCTGCAGTTAAACTTGATGTCTATTATATTTTATCAGTTTAACATTGTTGAAGGCTAATGATAATTTATTCTGCATTATCTTAGTCATAATATTTCTTACTGGGCTAGTTGAGCTCACCCTTTCTTTCACTGTTCTCTTCAGGAAATGAGAACGTAGCTGGGACAAGTCGGGGAACGGAGTGATGGTCCGAATGATAGTATTAGTTAGTAGTCCTCACTATTCTATGTAATGGTGTGTTAATAAATGTAATGAGGACTCCTTTTGAGTATGAATACTCTCTAGAAGATAATATTTGTATTCAAACTCACAGTTTATGTTTTGTCGTATTGTACACGACAGTTGTATTAATAAGTTGTATTTGTATTCTGTACTATGTATCTGACGACCCAAGATGGGTGATGTATACCTAATTTTGGGGGCGTCACAGTTGGTATCAGAGCTTAGGGATATGATCCCTGGCTAAGATGTGAGAATAGAACTAGGAGGGGAGAGACGGGGAATTCCTTCGCTAGTATGACATACCTAAGTTTATTTGCATGGTATTTAATTGGTCGGTCATAATATAAGGATAATATATGACATATCAATTAATTTTTATTTTGTGGCAGTATCTGAAAATGGCATCTGAGAATGTTGAGAATAGCAATGGAGCACAGACGACTGTTGATTCACCACATATCAATAATCAGGATAATGTGCATCAGGAAGGTGTCAATCCTCATGCAAACAACAACACTGACCAAATGATGAATGATCAAATGTTCAGAGGCTTTATGCAATTCATGCAACAACAGGTGAAAGCGGCTCCTGTCCACAACGTAGGTGGAAATACTGAAAACTCTCAGGCGGTCACCGCTAAACAGTTTAAGGAGCTGGGACCACCGGAGTTTAAGGGAGAACCCAAACCACTTGTAGCTGAAACATGGATAAAGCAGATCACCAAGATATTTGATGTCTTGGGTTGCTCCGAGGAGCAAAAGGTTCCCTTTGCCGCCTTTATGTTGCGAGGAGAGGCAGATTACTGGTGGGAATCGATAAAGCGTACTCAACCTGCCGCACTGAAGATGTCTTGGGAGAAGTTCCAAGAGCTGTTTAACGACAAATACTTTCCCGAGAGTATTCGTCACATGAAGGAGGTGGAGTTCATCAAATTGGAGCAGAATAATATGACCGTGTCGCAGTACGAGGCAAAATTTGCGGAGTTATCCCGGTTTGCGTCCCACCTGGTGGATAATGAAGAAAGAATGACGCGGATGTTTTTAAGAGGTTTGAAGCCGGAGATACGTCAACATCTTGTTTCTCATAAACTGTGTTTGTATTCAGATGTTGTAAATAGGGCTCAGTTGGTGGAGCGCGATAACGAGACAACGCAACCAAAAGAGAGCAGCCGGCAAAATGATAATACCAGTGAGAGCAGTCATCGAAGCGGTGACAACAAGCGTGGAGGGAATCAACAGGCCAGAAATGGTAACCACTTCGGTGGTAATCAGGGCCAAAACAATAAGAATGGACATTTCAAGAAGAGGAGATTCAACAATGATGGAAAGACGTCAGCACCAGCACCTGTCGTTAAGGAAGGAGAACGACCACCTATCATATGTTTCAAATGCGGAGGGGAGGGGCACATCAGTCCAAACTGCGCGATGCCGTCCAAAGCATGTTATAATTGTGGAAGAGAAGGTCATTTAGCCCGATTTTGTCGTTTACCGAAGACAAATTCAGCTAGGATGGAGGCACCAAAGGCCGTCCCAGAAAAGTCAAAACCGGTTGTGCAAGGGAGAGCGTTTGTTGTGACCTCCCAGAAGCAAGGAACCCGAATGAGGTCATCACGGGTAAGCTTATCATAAACTCTAACGAAGTCTATACTTTATTTGATACCGGTTCAACCCATTCTTTTATTTCTCCTACTTGCGCTCATCGATTAAATTTGATTCCGGAGAAATTAGACTTTGACTTAGCAGTTGAAACTCCATTGGGAGAAACCTTCATTACATCCACGGTTTATAAGTCTTGTTTGGTTCAAGTTGGTACCCACACATTACCTGTCGATCTTATTTCATTAAAAATACTTGCATTTGACGTGATTCTAGGGATTGATTGGTTAACTACTCATCATGCAAAAATTGATTGTTTTCGTAAGGTTGTTAGCTTTCATATTCCTAATCGACCTATTATGCGAATTCAAGCAACCAAACCATTAAAATCAATCGCTGTCATCTCAAGCCATAAAGCTATTCGTTTATTGAAAAACGGATGTCAAGCTTTCTTAGCTCATGTCACAGATCTAAACAAAAATACGTCAGTTTTGAATGATATTTCTATTGTTAATAAATTCCCTGACGTATTCCCTGAAGAACTTCCTGGCCTACCCCCAGAGCGTGAAATTGAATTTTGTATCGACCTTGAACCCGGTACAAAACCCATTTCCAAAGCCCCATATCGAATGGCTCCTATTGAACTTCAGGAGTTAAAGATCCAACTGCAGGAATTGTTAGACATTGGTTTTATTCGTCCTAGTACTTCTCCTTGGGGTGCTCCTGTTCTGTTCGTGAAGAAGAAAGATGGGAGTATGCGACTTTGTATTGATTATCGGGAGTTGAATCATGTCACCATCAAAAATAGGTACCCATTGCCACGTATTGATGACCTGTTTGACCAGTTGCAAGGAGCACAATTCTTTTCAAAGATCGATCTTCGTTCTGGATATCATCAGCTGAAGGTTAGAACTGAGGATATTCCAAAGACGGCTTTTAGAACTCGGTACGGGCATTATGAATTCCTAGTCATGTCCTTTGGATTGACTAATGCTCCTGCTGCCTTCATGGATATGATGAACCGGGTATTCAAGGAATATTTGGATCACTTTGTGGTCGTCTTTATTGATGACATCCTTATTTATTCCAAAAGCCGTGAAGATCATGAGCAACACTTGAGGCTGGTACTCCAAAAGCTTCGTGAATACAAGCTTTATGCCAAGTTGAAGAAATGCGAGTTCTGGCTGGAAGAGGTAGCATTCCTTGGGCACGTAGTATCAAGTCGTGGAATATCTGTTGACCCGGCAAAGATTGAAGCTATTCAAAGCTGGGAGCAACCTAAATCAGTGACCGAGGTACGTAGCTTTCTTGGTTTAGCTGGTTATTATCGGAGATTCGTGGAAGGATTTTCTCGAATCGCTACTCCATTAACTCAGCTGACTCGGAAAGATACAAAGTTTGGTTGGAGCGAAGAATGTGAGCAGAGTTTTCAAGAACTCAAGAGGAGACTCATTTCAGCACCTGTTCTAACAATACCATCTGGCTCGGAGGGATTTGTCATCTACAGTGATGCTTCGAGCAAAGGGTTGGGATGCGTTCTCATGCAACATGGAAAAGTCATAGCCTATGCATCAAGACAACTCAAGGAATATGAGAGGAATTATCCTACTCATGATCTAGAGTTGGCAGCTGTTGTCTTTGCACTTAAAATTTGGAGGCATTACTTGTATGGGGAGAAAGTGGAGATCTTTACGGATCATAAAAGCCTCAAATATTTCTTCACTCAAAAGGAACTCAACATGCGACAACGACGTTGGCTTGAACTGTTGAAAGATTATGATCATACCATTCAATACCATCCTGGAAAAGCGAACGTGGTAGCTGACGCATTGAGTAGAAGATCATATGCGGGTACAAGTGCAATATTAACAACGCAAAGGCCCATTTTGTGTGACTTGCAAAGGATGGAGATAGAGTTAAAGACTCCAGGGACCCATGTGATGATGGCGAATATACGAGTAGAACCGACTTTAATCGATAAAGTTAAAGCTGCTCAAGCTACAGACCTGGAGCTGATGCGTATGAGGAAGAAAGTGCAAGAAGGTGCTATGCCGGAAGCAAGAATCGATGAAGAAGGAATACTTCGAGTCAACTCCAGACTTTGTGTTCCTAACAACCCTGATTTAAAGTATGAAATCATGATGGAGGCGCACAACACACCGTTTGCAATCCATCCTGGAAGTACCAAAATGTATCATGATCTTCGTCATACATTTTGGTGGAGCAATATGAAGAGAGAGATAGCGTTGTTTATCTCAAGGTGTCTAACTTGTCAACGAGTCAAAGCGGAGCATCAAGTACCAAAAGGTCCATTGCAACCACTTGAAATTCCAGAATGGAAGTGGGAGCACATTACCATGGATTTCGTTACCGGTCTTCCTAGGGTTTCTCAAGGTATTGATGCGATTTGGGTCATTGTTGATAGATTGACCAAGTCTGCTCATTTCTTACCGATACGAGAAACTTATACACTTGAACGTCTTGCTCGTATGTACATAAACGAGATTGTAAGACTGCATGGTATGCCAGTATCCATAGTTTCTGATCGAGACCCAAGATTCACTTCACGATTTTGGGTTAGTTTACAAAAAGCTATGGGCACGGAGTTACGATTTAGTTCAGCATATCATCCTCAGACGGACGGACAATCAGAGAGGACTATTCAAACTCTTGAAGATCTATTAAGACTCTGTGTCTTTGACTTCAAGGGAAGTTGGGACAAGTTCTTACCATTGGTGGAGTTTTCCTACAACAACAGTTATCAAGCAAGTATTGGCATGGCTCCATTCGAAGCATTGTATGGAAGAAAATGTCGTTCTCCAGTATGCTGGGATGAGGTGGGCGAAGCAACGTTGTTGGGACCGGAGTTGGTACGTATGACTACAGAAAAGATTCAAACGATCCGACAACGTATAAAAACCTCACAAGATCGACAAAAGAGTTATGCTGATCGAAAGGACGTGGAATTTGATGTAGGAGATCATGTGTTCTTACGTGTTGCTCCATGGAAAGGAGTTACGAGATTTGGAAAGAGAGGAAAGCTAAATCCTCGATTCATCGGTCCATTTTTAATCCTCGATCGAGTAGGAACTGTGGCTTATAGACTCGCTTTACCGCCAAGTATGTCTCGTGTTCATAACGTTTTCCACATATCCATGTTACGCAAATATGTGGAAGACCCGAACCACATTATTGAGTTAGAACCGGACGAAATAGCGGAGGATTTGACGTATGAAGAAGTTCCTGTTCAAATCTTGGATAAGAAGGAACATATTCTACGCTCCAAGGTTATACCTCAAGTCAAAGTTTTGTGGAGAAACCACGATGTTGAGGAAATGACTTGGGAGTTAGAATCAGAAATGAAATCAAGGTATCCTTACCTCTTCGACATACCAGGTACGTACCCTAATTTCGAGGGCGAAATTTCATAAGAAGGGGAGGTTGTAAGACCCCAACTTTTATAAATAAAGATGAATTTTTTATAAATATCATTTTTGAATATTATGGAGTTAATTTGATATAATGTTATAGTTGTGGGTAATATTTATAAATTTTGCAAAGTACGCAAGTTGTTATATAATATTCGATTGGTCGGGGAATATTCGTTTTAACAGGGAATATTCGTACAACGACACAATCATTGGTGGACCCCACAACGGAATTATTGTCGGATTGAGAAAACGACAAAAATATTTTATTAAAAATAACGGCGGAAATTTTACCATTGTTACTGTTGAACTACTCGGTAGTAAAAGTACAGTAATACGTGTGGTTGCATAGTAGCACACGGTATTGATTATTAATGCTTATGTGAGAAGTCACTCAGTTTGATTCAATTATTGTCAGTTAATAATATGAATTATTTAGCGATAATGACGTTTTGTTTTATTCGTATTATTAACGTAATAAAACAGAAACATCTTTTTATATAAAACAAAATACTTTATTAAAGTTATTCTATAAATAGAATATATTTTATTTTATTTAAAAGATTTTTCTTTAAATATGGACCGTCAGATTAAAGTAATCAATCTGGACCGTTCATGGATTAGTTACTATGCATTCTATTTTTCTATAAATAGCAGCTCATTCCTTCATTATTTCTTACGAATTCACTGAACTCTAGAGAGAGAAACTATAGAGAGAAACTATAGAGAGAGAGAAGAAGAGTATTCTGCTACTTAACTACTTCCTTATTTCAGCTCTTCTTTAAAACGGTAGGGAATATTATTTCTTTTATATTCATGAAGAGAACTTCTGTTATTCCATTTCTTATTATTCTGTTGGAATAACCTGTATACGCGGTCTACCCTATACTTGGTGACATTCTTCTATTATTCTGTTGGAACATCCTGTCTGTGTGTTTTACACCGGACCTGGTTCCGTTTATTATTCTGTTGGAACATCCTGTCTGTGTGTTTTACACCGGACCTGGTTCCGTTTATTATTCTGTTGGAACATCCTGTCTGTGTGTTTTACACCGGACCTGGTTCCGTTTTATTATTATTCTGTTGGAATATCCTGTCTGTGTGTTTTACACCGGACCTGGTTCCATTATTTATTATTCTGTCGGAATATCCTGTCTGTGCGTTTACGCCGGACCTGGTTCCATTATTTATTATTCTATTGGAATAACCTGTCTGTGCGGTCTATCGCATGCATGGTGATTTCTTTTGTTATTCCATTCTTTATTGTACTCAGTTGGTTAAGTTTTGACTTCTATACTCCATGAAATTTGTGGAATATCCTTGATAGTTGCGTTTCATCCAGTATCTTTTCAAGAAAATATTCTTCTAAGCATTCTTGAATTTTACTCCACAATGCAGTATCATGTTGACAATTTGGACGTTGTTAATTCCTGGATAAATTAATTCTTGAACTTGTTTTATTGAATTCTTATATCATTGTCATCATCCTCATGTTTATAAAATGTTGAAAGTCATCTGTGGCCTGTAGTGCATAGATGGACTTGGTATGATTATGACCAGGGATTATTCGGTATAATCATGACCGTAATGTTACAAATGATGTGGTAAAAGTCCTCATTGGCCCGTAGTGCATTGATGGACAGTTGTTGGCATGATCATGACCATTAATGAATACACGAATATCCTTGGCCGTAGTGCAGGGGTGATTCGATGATGTGGATTATTTTATTAAGCTGAGTCTCAGCGATCGCAGTGTTGAAAAACCTTTTAAATCATAAAAGATAGTAGAGTTTATTTTCTACTTGACTCTTTTAATGGATTGCTTGTTCCGCTGCAGTTAAACTTGATGTCTATTATATTTTATCAGTTTAACATTGTTGAAGGCTAATGATAATTTATTCTGCATTATCTTAGTCATAATATTTCTTACTGGGCTAGTTGAGCTCACCCTTTCTTTCACTGTTCTCTTCAGGAAATGAGAACGTAGCTGGGACAAGTCGGGGTACGGAGTGATGGTCCGAATGATAGTATTAGTTAGTAGTCCTCACTATTCTATGTAATGGTGTGTTAATAAATGTAATGAGGACTCCTTTTGAGTATGAATACTCTCTAGAAGATAATATTTGTATTCAAACTCACAGTTTATGTTTTGTCGTATTGTACACGACAGATGTATTAATCAGTTGTATTTGTATTCTGTACTTTGTATCTGACGACCCAAGATGGGTGATGTATACCTAATTTTGGGGGCGTCACATTTCTTTCATATTGCGATTAACGTAATGGGATCTCAAGTATCAACTAAAATTATGTTAAGATAAAAAAGATTATAGTAATATCTTTAAGAAGTCTTAATGCAAATTAAAAGATTATTAATTACTTTTAGGATTTATATAATGTGAAGATCTATTTTCATGTGTAATTAATTCCATGGATAAAATTGTCTAAAAAAAGGAGAAGAATACTCCTACATAAGCATTGATTGAAAATATTCACAATAAATACACAGCCTCCACAATTTTGGTACTACTACAATACAGGACATGGTCATCAAGTCGATATAATTTATATTTATTTTGATATTTAGAGATAATTTAAATTTTTGATGTATTTTTATTTATTAATTATTTGGAGTCGGTTTATGTTTTGAGCTTACTTGTTAAGTTTATTGAATTTTATTTATTTTTAAATTTTAGATAGTATAAATAATCTTTTTAGGATGGTTATTATTATGAAAGAACTCTTATTATGGTAAAAATATAATCGAAAATTTTATAACGTCCCTCTAAATTTTGTGGGCTACATACAATTTCTTGTTCTAATTAAAAAAATTAATGAAGACATTTTTTTTTATTTAGATAAAGAAAAGTTAAAAAACAGACACCGTATAGCCATCATTATTATATGGCTTGTACTTTAGAGTGGTTAAGGATCAAATAATTGATCACAGTATAAACTATTTATTTACAATCTCATTAATTAATTAATTAATTATACTTATCTGATTACCATTCTTCTAATCTCTCTCCTTTTTCCTAGTAGTACTTTCGGCAACCCATTACTATTAAATAAATAAATAAATAAATTTCAGTTTCAAAAGAAAAAGAAGATTGTACGATGATTTTCATTATTAAACAAAATTTGGGTGGTTTGAGTTTGACTTGTTTTACTTTTAGGTCATTTCTTTTGAATTAAAAAAAAAACAATGAATTTACAACCAGCTCAGCTCTGTGCATGAGTCAGCAGAGCAACATAGGATTAAATGGTAGGCTCTATTTTATTATTATTATTATTTTGTTAATTAAGCTCAAGACAAGTGGATGGACCCTAATTATTATAGTTTGGTGGCTAATAAACAATATTATTTTATATTATATATTAATGAGAGACCTTAATATGTGTTTTCTTCAAACAAAACGTACGCAGCAGAGGGAAGATGATGAAGTATTATTTAAACTAAGTTTACAATCCGTACAATGTGTTTATAATGTAATTTAAAATTGTGGTTTCATTTGGTGTTATAATTTAAGTATTAATAGTATAGTATTAAAATCACTCAACATATATATATTTTTAATATATGTATGTATACTTTTGAAATAATACAACACAACATACAAAAAAATTAGTATAATTATGGAGATGATATATATTTTTCTTTTTTTTTTTGGCTAAATGATATGTATTGTACTATTAATATAGTCATATAAATGATAATTCGGGACTAACTCATTACCAACCAAACCGACTCGGTTAATAAGATATTCATTTGTTCTGTTATATGTAGGTATAGGAAATAGACAGATATGCAAAATTACACGTACTAAAGAGAAGATAAGAATAAAATTAAATAAAGAGATTTAACAATATTGATGAAGACCTAATCAATGCCGGAAATAGGATTGATTTTTATAGTGGGACAGTGCATAATGTGGGCAGCATCCATTAATACTTAATACTACAAGTATTAATATTTTGGAATAATGTTATAATATTTTGTAATATTAGTAATATAATATTTAATAATATTAATATTAATACAATACAATATATATTATAATATTATAATATTGTATTAATATTTATATTATAACCAATGTTGGCTGTGTGCATGCAGTAGTACATATATATAATATTAGATTAGTTTTGAAAAGAATTACCCGGTCGGTACAAATTGTGTCGGCTTGACTATTTTTTATTTTTTTTAATGTGCTGAGTCATCCTATAAAATGGAGAAATGCGTAAAAAAAAAAAATACTCAGCCGGTACAAGCTATGCCGGCTGGAGTATTTTAATATTAAAAAATCGTTTTAAAATTATTAAAATGACAACAGTTGACCATGCAATGCAATATATTAAAATAAGAGCCGGTAAAGCTTGTGCCGGCTGGGCAATTATGACATTCAATCTAAGCCTTCCAATAAATTGATCAATAGTCCAAAAGTGGGTTACTATAACAGTGTCCATGGCAATCGGTTGTCATGGATAGATTTTCATATATATATATATATATATATATATATATATATATATATATATATGGTAAGAATCAAGAGCATTCCTCCTTAAATAGCATTCTTTTATTAAAACGACGTCGTTTTGGAGGGACGCGATGACATTTTTATAAATATAATGCCACCCTTTATCCAATTCACCCGAGCTCACCCTCCCTTTAGCGACGGTTCGAT
Organism: Panax notoginseng; assembly: GCA_016801055.1. Classification (NCBI taxonomy): domain Eukaryota; kingdom Viridiplantae; phylum Streptophyta; class Magnoliopsida; order Apiales; family Araliaceae; genus Panax; species Panax notoginseng. The sequence goes on from CM029020.1 coordinate 13,891,594, forward strand.
CATACAACCGTTGTCTATACTTTTAGTGACGGAATGGATTGCATAAAGTCTGAATCGGGGTATAACGACGGTTCTGGGCTATCACCACGGTTCAACCCCTATGACAATTAGTTTAGCGACAATTTTGTCGGTCGCTAAAAGTGGTCCGCATGCGGACCACCTATATCACCATATATATATATATATATATATATATATATATATATATATATATATATATATCACCATGAATCCTTCCATAATCTCATGTCATTTTTCTTAGTTTTGTCGAAAAATATCAGAAGGAAATATCAACAGAACCAATCAATTAATCATCATCTACAGCTGTTTAAACTTTTTATCGTTTTATGTTACAAACATAGATTATCCCTTCATTTTAATGACGCGACTAATACCCTGCCCGCCCTGCCCCACAATCAACATCTGATAATGAGTTTGATACATGAATCTCATATTTATATAAATTTGATATTTCATGTCAGGAAATAAAATAAAAATGAAATAAATGACGATTCAAAGAATAATTAAAGCACCAAACCAATGTAATGCAACTCCCAAAAACTACAAAGAATGAAAGAATGATGACAGATTTTTTCTACCTACAAAGAATTTGTTTCCCTTTTTCCCTCCCTGTATAATAATTTGTAAATGGAATTAAAATATGAATAATATTGCCGAAGAAGACAACCGTCCGTCCATTTTAACTAACTTGGCTGCGAATAATTAAGATGAGGATCTGCCTGCAACATCGATAGGTGCCCATGCTGAAACTGTGTAAAGAGGTTGATCTAACCAATTTAGAGTAAGCCCAGAGCCATCATCTCCTTGCTTTTCCACACTATAATTCTCACAAGAGTTGTACATCTTCAACAGCATTTGACTCTGAAGAAATTCCCTCTCGCTGATTCCCATGCAACGGAACCCTCCTCCTCCTTGCTCCATCAACTTCCTCCACTTGGCGAAATTTTCATGCCTCTCCATTCTGTCGCGTCCTTCACAGCCAATGATATTCCTAATTTCACCACCAAACATCTCCTCTATTTTGATCCTTGCCGGGCTATCTAATGGAAGGCCAAAATCAATAGAGTCCAAAATGGCAGAATAGTACTTCAACGAATTGGAAAGTCTCGTTTCCAAGCTATGGTAATTGTGCTCCGCTTCTTGCTCAGACATGATAACAATTGTGGGGTTAGTGCTGCGAATTAGACCTAAGAAATCCCCAAGTACTCCTCCGCTGCCATCATACAGCAGCTTGTGCAGTTGGAAAACACAATTCACACCCACACATTCTCTCTCCTTAACATGAAGCATCCACAATCTAACATCTTCTAACCTGTCGACAACTGGATGGAATTCGAAAGGTAGGTTCAATGCCACGGCAAATCCAGCTAGCCTCTCACCTGTTTCAATAAGCTCTTGTTTGGATTCACCAATTCCAGTGATTCTAACATGACTTGGAGGATTACTCCTAAAGGCCAAACTCTGAAACAAGCTTGGCCATTGAAGCCCTTGCTTAATGTCAAAATCTATGATGTGAACCCTGTCCTTTCCTTCGAAACCTCTCAGCAGAATCTCATTTGAAGTGAAATGAATGAACTGTGGAATTGGGCTAACTTGGTTCAAAAGCCTTAACGCAGTGCCACTATCATCATCAACCTGATTAAGCTCTCGCGGAGTAGTAATATGAAATATATGAGGCCAAATCCTTGCAACTCGCAGAGCCAAGGCCTCGGTAAAATAAGCAGTGAGACGGCTAATAGAAGATCCTCTTGGAGAAGCAAGTTCCCCCAATTTAGCTATAAAATGGTTAACTCCCCCAATGTTCTTGGACTCGATCGCTTCGATACAGGCCATGAGTAAGCTAATGAGCTCAAACCCATCATGCTCCCCATGGTTTTCATTGCCCCCTGCTATAAAATCAGCACTTTCATTAAGGTTATGTGGTTTAGACCCATTATCTATCTCATGTTCAGAGGTGCTCTTATTTAGCCTAATAGCCAAACTACTCTCACTTCCTGAAGAACTACTCGATCCTGATGTCTCCTTCACAGGCCCCTGGCTTGTCTCGGCATTCTTGTCACCTAGCGTGGTAATCTCAGTTACAACAGAATCCACCCAGGGATTGTTTGGCAAAGGCAAAGGTGGACCAATCACTTCGCTAGGCACAAAACAGACCCTATCCTCCTCTCCTGAACATGACAGAGAAAAAGGAACTTGTGGTGGATTAAGACCTGTAATCAGTGAAACAGACCTTGGAACCTCAAAACTTGGACTAAACCAAAAATTTCCACAGCCTAATTGACCTAAGCTTAAGTTTTGGCCACCTAAATCATCAGATTTAGTGTTACCCCTTTTTCTTTTAGCTCTTCTCATGCAAGATTCATCACCAAAGGAGCCCTCATCTGCAAACCTCTTCGACTTATTCTTGTTCTCCCCCCAAAATTCATCCTTTTTCTCTCTCCTACCCTCAAGAAATGTACCTTGACCAGTTGTTGCCAAGGGTGGGAGACTAATGCTCTTCTTGAGAGAACAGCCGCTTGTCCTGGCTTCAATTGGCTTCTCAACTGAAAGGCCAACAGGCCTAATGGGTTGTGACCGCGAGGCATCTTTTCGGGGAAAACTACATGGCAAATCCAATCTCTGTGTGCTCATTGAAGGGAAATGACAAGCTTGAAATTGTGCACTTCTTAATTTATGCCTTGGAGACAACAATGTAGAAGAACACCCAGCCAACATTCTTTAAACCCTTTCAATTTTCTTTATCTGTTACACTCCCCAATTCACCCACTTTTGTTCTCTATGTTTCTCTCTCTCTCTTTGTTCAAAAAAATTAATTTAACTATGCAAATTGCAATGTATAATCACTCTGTATGCATTCTATAGCTGATATGAAATTTCATGTATAAGAGAAATCAAGAGAAACAGACTATGTGAGTGTGTGAAAGTTTAACAAAACCAAAAACCAACAAATAGATTGGGAATCCGATGCCAAAACAATGAATAAAATCAAGTGAAAATCTTTGTGTTCCTATATGAAGGTATGATGATATGTGCAATTAAGAATATAACAGAATCAGCAGAAACTACACACAATAAAGAATCAAAGAATTCAAGACAATTAAATATCGAAAACCAACCTACAGAAAAATGATCATCGGATTCCGAAATGTTCAGTGGAGACTCATTTGGAAGAACCTTACTTTATCAGCTGAATGAAACTCACACCATGCATGGAACTCCAGCTCAAATTGGTAACTGAAAAACTGAGAAATTGATGAGTGACCCATATCAGCAATTGAGACCTTCAACAAGGCCATTACAAGCTGATTCTTGATCCCAACACAAATCTTCAAATATGCATGAAATGAAATGCAAGGAAAATCATGAAAGATAAAATTTTGAACAAAACCCAGTACCCAAAAAAACCATTCACTAAAAAAGGCTCTGTTTTTATATAGTGAAAGGCCTTAAGATGAAGCTGAAACTGTTTCTTTAGTGGAGGTATAATAATACTATTTCCATGGCTGATTTGATTTGTTTTACCACCTCCTCCCTCCTGTTGAACAAAATGATGGGTCAGTGAAAAGGTTGTTTGGAGAAAAGAGGAGAAGGGAATTTCGATTTGTGGCCGTGTGATGGCAATTTGACGGTGGAGATTGGTCGGTTATATGACCGTTGGGGTTTGTCGATGAAATGTGACCGTTTGAGGGGTCTGTACGGGAAATAGTCGAGACTAGGGAGCAATTTGCTTTTGGGGGAGGGAGTGATCAGATGAAGACACGTAGGTTGCACGTGTTTGTCAGCTGATACTCATTCACTTGACCGTTGTGTTACATCATCATTTTACTACTATTTCTTTTATGCGATATAATTATTAGATATAAATATTTTATAATTTCATATAAATATAAATAAATAAAAATATAAAACAATTATATCAAATTTTTATGTCCGCATCAAATTTTTGGTACTACCATCATTAAATAACAAACTCAACTTTTCTTATACTTTGATGAATAAGCTCTTTAATAACAAAACAAAACAAAAAAAAGGATTTTGATGACTAAGCTTCTTTAAGAGTTGTGTACGGTCAAACACGTGGATGGATTAATCTATGGTTCATGTCACATCTTTCATATTATTTAATTAAATTAAAAACATAACTTTAATTATAATAATCCCCTTAGAATAAAAGAAGAGATAAATTGAAAAGAGAAAAGTGATGTTTGAATACAACTACATATTATTAATTAATATATTTACATTTATTCTAATAATCTGTTATTGTTCTAAAATTGTAATATTTTCCCGTAAAATATAAGATAACTTTATTATTAGCCTTAACATACCACGTATGGAAACTACTTGTAAACTTTTCATTTTCTTTTTTACGAGAAAATGACACCAAGCTATTATTTTCTATTATAAAGTTGTCTTATATTCTACGATAACTAAAGCTCTAGTCTAGTATTTTCTATTATAGACACCAAGCTCGGCACATTATGACGCGGACGCGGTGGCGGTGTCGGGGGGGGGGGGGGGTGGGGGGTCATCGTAATAAAGAATCTCTAGTAGTCTTGTCTGCTATGATCATCAAACACCCTTGTCAGATTACATAGTCAAGGCTTAGATTCTCGCCCAAGGATTTTGTATGCACCGTCAAAGCTGAACAAGCTTAGGTTGTAATCAATTCAACTCTGAACACTATACCTATAACCGATCAAATAAACAGGATTTGCAGTAATAATGTAATGGGATTGGGCACTGAACCCCATCTAATGTTGATCAAATTATTACTGAAATTTGCATCAGCCAATAATCCTGTCTCACAAGAACCCAATCTCTAGAAACAGAAATACAAACATCATAATCATGGGTGGTGAATTAAACTGACTACGATAATGGGCATAATAATATCTGTGTAAATGACAGTATCAGAAACCAAACAATCTGCACTATAAAAATTTTTGACCCATTAATGCGATACTACATAACCAACCAACTTGCAGCCACCAAATTGAAGTATGATCTCATCATGATTAATCTGCCCTTTCTTTAGACCTAATCTATCAGGAGCCAAACCGTAACCATAAAACCACAACCAGTTTTTGTGTACTTAGGTAACCAGACTAAGTGAAATACTTTTTTATAACTTTACAAAAGAACGTGCTAAATCAACTCTAGAAACAAGGCCTCTTGCCTGCTGGTCAGGCCAAGTTCATTAAAAGTTATAGCACTCTCTCCATCGCTAAAAGCACGCCTAGGATACGGTCTTACCTGCCCAGGAGAAGAAAAAGAAAATAATTAAAAACTGGCATATAAAACATAATAGCATACACGAGCACACAAAACACACGCGTGCACACAAACACATGGGATGGATGATCCATAACCAACATTGGTCAGATCCAACCCCATCTGCACAATTGTTGTGCGGATGATGATTACTCACTCGTCCGATCAACAATTACGCGGGCAGTTGGATCCGTCCAACTTTGACTATGCATAATTTTCCTCCATATGTATTTAAGAGAGAGAGAGATAACACAGTGTGGCATACTAGATAACTTATCTAGAGGATCACCCAATTAACAATGTAGTATAAGTGCATATTTGTAAATATGTATATTATATTTTGTACGTGTACATTATTTTGGGTGATCCTCTAGATAAGTTATCTAGTGTGACAAGTGTTATATCCCAAATAGATATCACTTGTCAGAGTCTATGAGTTAAGATAATATCTAGCATAGATGAATGAAGTCAACAAGAAAACTCAAGTTGTAGGATGATATGAATTTGATACTTCTGAGTAAACTCATTTGTTAAAAAATGACCCAGAACAAATCAAGCAAATAGTCCAGACCTGAGAACATCTGATTCTCTAGTGGAAATGAAAGGAGGTCAAAGAGAGTTCATTCTGTTCAGTTTCAGCTGCTCAGCAATTATTGAACTAATCAACTAGCTTAAAAATATAATTTGAAGTGTGAATTCCAGATTTTGCATCATAAAAGTCAAAGTTAGAACACTTGTCACTATAGATAGTTTGGAAAACCTAATGAAATAAAACCAAGTTTGGCGCTAACCACTACATTTGATTTCACAGCATAGATGCTATATTTTAGAGTTGACTCTAAATTTCTCTCACACTTTCCATGTCAGTAATGCCAAATAAGAGACACTGCGCTAGCACCCCCAAAGCATCCAATATATTTATTAACAAATATTTGACCCAAGACACTGTCAATTAGATCTTCCAAGATATACCATCTGGAAAAGAGAATCCTTTGTCAAATATTTCGACTTCTTCAATATTAAATTTTAAAGACTAAACTTTATTCTTAATTCTTTGTCTGAATTTGTCCCATGCAGGCCTTAAAAAGTAGTCAAAGGTAGTACTACTTAGCATTTGGTTCACCCACTCATCCAAAACCCACACCCTAAAAGAAAGGAAAAGAGACGGAGAGAGAGGAATACCAATCTGTAAGTACCAGGCTTGAACGCTCGACCAACATCAATGAAGTCAAAAAGATACTGCAAAGCAAATCAAAAGCTAGTTAAATTTTGGGGATCAGATCAACGCCAACCCCATTGTCGGATACAATACATACCTGTAGTTTGTGGGACTTGAGGAATCGGCGACCTCGACGGCTGCCATCAGGCATCCGCACAAGAAGGGTTACAGCATTTTCATCATCTGAGGATGGTTCATGAGGAAGAGAAGCTTCTTTTGCAGCCAACTGTCTCTCCATTTCCTGCAAAGAAAATCAAACATCGACAACAACAATATTACTAAGTACCAACTACCAAGCCATAGAATCTAATTTCTGATAGTAAGCTTTCAAAAAAATAATTTCTGATTGTGAGAAGCCAAGCCATAGGATCTAGAATACTATACGGTCATAACAATTATAAGCATTACATAAGTACAGAACATGGAGAAAATACATGAAGGATAGAAAGATGGACAGCGAGAGACAGAGTAAAGCATTTTATCTTCCATTTGAATTTATGCTACTGTTAACAAGCCAGAAGTTTCTAACATCATTACCTGCTCTTCCTCCAATTTTCTACGTGATTCTTCCTCCTTTTGCATTTCCTCTTCAAGAGCAGCTTCTCTAGCTGCCTGCTTCTCTATACGACGAATTTCATCTTCCTCCCTGGCCTTCAATTCTTTTTCTTGATCAGCTTGCAATGATGCAAGATATTCGTCATCCTGCATGCATAACATAGAAGTAATGATAATCTATCAATCTGATCACGGCCTTTGGTCTCCAGTTCAAAATACAAACCTGCTGTTCTCGTATCAAACGTTGAGCAGTTAGAGAAGGTGATGGTGGACGAGGCATCCGCCAAGAATAAGGACCCACAGTTCCATCTAAACCATTCTGCATGAACTGATGAGGTGCATATGGTACATGATATGCACTCCCTTCAGGGATTCCACCAAAAAGTGCAGCCTCAAGCATGACCGCTTCATCATGTTCCAAAGACGATATGCCTCCCCACTTCAAAAAGATAAATCAACACAAAAGATTTTATGTTTAAAGAACAGGTGAGTAAAATAACAGAGATGTGATCAGAAATTAATACTGTAATTTTTTTTTATTACAGATTTAACTCCCAAAAACAGTTGTTGGGGGGGGGGGGGAGAATTAGGTAAGTACCTCATCCAAACGGAAGTCATTTTCAATGTGCTGTGGAAGATCAGTATTAATATCGCGTTGGGGACTTGACGGTGGGCTAACTTCAATTTCTCCAATTTCTTTGCCAGTGTCAACAGAGCCAGAAGACATAGGTCTACTCCTGTGCCTTACCAGTGGTTGCTCTTCTATGTCTTCAGCTTCATCCTGGGTAGATGAGCCTCCCACCTCCAACCTAGATTGCATTTATTAAGCTCATCAAAAGGACCAAAATCTTTCTCGCAACAAGTATACACACGCACATATTATAACAGACTTCCAGAAAGACACATCTAATAATTGAGTAATCTTAAGGCATGCCATGATTTATATATATATATGTATGTATATATTATACCTTCCATTTGATGACGTTAATTTCCCTAGATCTTCCACCTCAGCTGACTTAGAAGCTTCCAATTCCGACGGTCCAACTTTCTCTTCCAGTTTGCGTGCTTTCTCTTGCTCTGCTGTCTGGATCCAATTCATGTTATAGATGGGTACCCAAATGATAATACAAGGACACAAGAAGAAAATAGATCAACAAACCTTCAATGACAAAGAAACTGCATGAGCTAGTTCTGCATCCTCTAGATGAGATTGCCTTTGTGGAAGTATGGGAGCACTTTGATCTGGGTACCCAATTTCAGCATCTCGCTTAGACGCCTCAATAGCAGCTCGAATCATTTCCTCTTCTATATCATTTCCATAGTCAGGAACATCATCTATTCCGGGAGCACTTGGTCTAGAATGTGTGGCATGAGAATAACCACCCAACACATTATCATTTCCTTCATTCCATGATGCACCCTGTACAGTTGGAGCTGTTTGAATGTCTTCATCTTCTTCATCAATTATGACAGTCCCGTGGATTTCTGGACCATGTTCCTGTGCAGTTTCAGTGACATCCTGAATGTTAGGAGCGAGACCAGAATGCCCAGATTGCTCATTCCCATCCTTCACCTCAATAGGTATCTCCCTTACTTCTCTAGGATGTGAAACAAATGGTGCAGCACTTGACCCAAAGCCAAAGCCAGTACCAGTGTCAAATATACTTCTAGTGAGGCTAGGGTCAAGGAGAGATAACGGATTCATATTTCTAGCAGACATTAATACTGGAAAAGGAGGTCTGCGGGATTCAACTTGAATTGGATCATCTATGTCCATCAAATCATCTTGAGGTACAGCAATAGATGCTTCATGCGTGCTGAAAAAAAATAAACCACAGAAAACTCTGAAGATAAAAGATAACTGCAAAAAAAAAGACAAAAAAAAAAGCAGGAATAGGAAAACACTCTTACGTGTTTCTATCTCCTTCACTAAAATGTGCATTAACAGCTTCATTGAGATTTCCAGCATGTGCCTGGTTACCATAATGAATACGATTCTCAAATTAGGAGTGTAAGAACAAGACAGAACACTTAACAGGAGTTGTCAGCCAGCTACTTAGTACACAGCTAACAGTTTTTTTTTTGGAAAAAGCATCATTCCAACCAACAGTCCTAATGAACAGATTAATATTATAAGTAGAAGTTAGAATGAAGGAAAATGCAAGGAAGAACAGCCTTTGAAAAAAAAATTGAGCAAGATAATTATTATGGGTTCAAGGCTCAATTATGTTGAATGAGTAATATGTTACCACACATACTTATGCATAAAACACTTTTTATCTATTCCAAGCAATATAATATATAAATAAAATCATAGTTTAACTTGTATCACCTTCAAATGCTACTCCTTTGAATAAATGTACTTCGTGACATAAAATTCCTCCACACAAAAAAACTATAAACCACAAAACTGCATAACATGATTTCCTAGATTTTACCATAAGCACTTTTGATCATTCAAATCAGGGAACACAGTTATTACATTAGATATTTACAAGGAACAAAATTCCTTCTGAAAATATAAAGACTGTGAAACTAATCCGTTCCAACATGTTTATCAAATTTCTAATAAGCAATAAATATAAAGACCATGTGAAGTAATGATCTCCTTTAGGTCACCCAAACATAGTTTACTTCCCACTGCCCACCCTTTGTGTGGTTGTGGATTATTCCATTGTCAAAATAATATAATAAATACATCTTATTATTTGGGCTGCTTCAAATGTTTATTGTCAAATTAACGTGGCAAAGCTAGTTTTAACTGAATATAAGCAAGTTATTTAATAACATTTATATTTCATTTGCAGATTTAAGAAAGGGAATTGATATTTCCACAAGGGAAATTGATAGTTCCACAAGCCTTTTCTCACATGAATAGACATTCATGCGAGTAAAGACTTGTGGAAATATCAAATTTCTCTGGTGGAAATAACAATTCTCTTTAAGAAATAGGATAAGTATTTGAAAAGTTATTATTTCCTCAAAACATTTAATTATATCATGATACTAGACCTGAAGTATCTCAATATTGAAAACAAGTCACAACTGTCCGAGGTAAGCTAATGGTAGAAGTCACAAATAAACTTCTTTCTAAAACTATCAACTTGTTTTACGAATTAAGTATATTGACCACTATTCTAAAAATTCCCGCTTAGATCCGCCTAGGCGCTAGACCCTCCCTTGACACCTCGCCTAGACGCTAGGCCCCTCTTCCTAGGCGACGTCTACGCGGAGAGATTTTTTTTATTTTAATAACTACCAAACCAGATCTTGATATATATTTTTATTTAATGATTTACCACATTCATAATACAAGTTGTAGCATATCAAATCATAACAAGTGAACAATATCAAGTCAAAATGGATAATTTTATTATAGTTGTAATTTTTTGAACTTGAACCAACTTCAAATTATATAAATGATGATACATTTGTAATATTTAGTTTAATTCAATATAATTCTTAAATTTATGTTTAGTTTCTTAAGTTTTAATATGGTACTAAATTCTTGAAATTTTAAATTTTATTATTTAATAGCAATCTTATTTATAAATTTATAAATAAAACTAATACGTTAAAAATATATTTGAACTTTGAACAATTGCATGTTTGTTTTTTAACTTTGACATTAGCATCAATATGGATGTGTTTGAACTTTAAGCAAATGCCTTTATTATCTTTATTATAAATTGTTTTGCTATATATTATTATTTTGTTTGGATAAATGTAAGTTAAAATATTAAAATTGACTTAAAATAAAAAAATCCCGCCTAAGCCCGCCTAGGCCCCCTTGGCGCTAAGCCCCCCTGGCCGCATGCCTTTTAGAACATTGATCTTGACTAAAGCAATATTACAAATTCATAGTAAGTATATCAAAATTGAAAGCCAAGTAAAAATTTCAAGATACAGGACCCATAACTCAAAATAATAATAATAATACTTACTATTACGAATACCAAAATGATATAGTTTCATAATTCATATGTAAGAAAAAGCATGATGACATATACAACTACGACAACGACAACGACAACGACAACTTTTTAATGCAAAGATGGATGTAGCCATGTAGGAATCAACATTAAGAAATCAATTAAAATTTTGTTGCGTGAATCTCTTACCAAAAACTCTTTTTTATTTATTTGTTTTTCCTCCTTTTTTTTATAATAACTTCCAAGCGGCTTTTGCAATGAAAGATATATAATTAAACTATAATACATATAATAAGTATCTAGCTAACCATGTTATGGAAATATTGTAGCAAGCCCTAAAACATACCCAAGCCTTCTAATCACATTGTTGACGACAACTGTGAATGAAGTCTACTCAAAATAGGAGAGGTAAACAAGAGAAAAGAAAACTTCATGGTTCGTGGGTATTACATTAGAAAACACACGCACAGATAGATGTAATACCCAGGCTTCCGTTCTCATATGTGGCATGTGAGGTTTAGAAGTGATGGAAACTAAAGATGCGTATGACAATATGAAAGGTCTAAGACAGAAGTTAGTAGATGTAGATCTAATAGCTTGAGGTTTTGTGATGGTCCGCCAAATATTATGGATATTGTTGAGTATTTCCTGTTACAATGGAAGATGGATGAGGCTTTTGTTAACCTCGCAAGATGTTTTCCAAGAATTATAAGAGACGGGACGTCTGCAGATATACCACTCACAAACTAGTGTACAACCCACTAACAAAGTACCAACCTTACAATCCCTCTCAGTTAACTTCACCAGCAAACGATCCTAACAGTAAACTCTCAAGACTGATGAGCAAGTGTTTCTGGATTACATACAAACTGCACACAAACTCGAACTGGAACAAATAATCAGAAATAAACCAATAAACACAAAAGTCCATAATCCGTCAGTTAACTCAGATTCTAATGTTATAAAGCTTGCAAATTAATCCAGCCAACCAACAAAACAGACTTAATCCTATTCAGCTCAACCTCTAAGGGGTTTGCACTACTTGTAATGTTCCAAATTCAATAAATTTAGTTTCTTAAACTCACAGAAACACAAACAAAATCCACCTGAAGGTGCTTAGTCAAATATTACATCTGCTTTTGTTTTCTTCCATTTTCTCCACGACCAAACAGTAAATTAAAATGGCCAAACCAATAGGCATAATGGTGCGACTTAAAACAGGAAAAACCCTAATTACAACATTTGGCAGCAATCACACTTTACACGCCATAAAAAAAAAAGCATACTTGAACAGACTTAAGTCGTGATTAAGGATTACGTTCATCAAAAAAAAATGATCGGATGATTGAAGGATAATTATTACCTCAAGTTTTTGTATGGCAACAGGCATCGATGCGCCGGTGATGCTCATGAACATCTCGATTGCTTCCTGATCTGGTCTATCCATCCCTGAAGCAACAAATTCCAGATAAATATTAAATTATATATTTGTTAGTGTTTTTTCGTGAATGAAATAGAGAGATTGGATATATGTTACGTGAAACTGAGAAAATATACAAGGAGATGGAGTGTCATTTTATTGGGGAGGAGGAGGCTGGAAATTGAAGGGAAGTGGGTGTCCATTTTGGTAATTAAATTGGACGATAGTGCTTTACCTTACCCTTTCTCCAATATTTCATTATTCTATCCCTCTTTTTACTAGTACTTCTTTAGAAAAATAAAAAATAATTAATAAATAAATTGGAATATTTGGTATTTGGTCATATAAGGTTTTCTTATCTTAAGGGTGAAAGTAGCTTAAGGAGGAGTTGATGTGCTATGATGAATAAACATGGAGTATTGGGGTCACATCATCTTAATTTAAGAATATTGTATATTATTTCTCAATTAGTTTAACAACCATGTTATTTGGACTCTTTTATTATAAAATTTTGACAAAAAACTTGTATTCTGTGTAATATATAAAACATGAGTTCAGATTTTTAAAACTATTAAATATTTTTAAATTAATTAAAATAAAAAAATGTGGGAGCACAACCAAATCAAAATAATCTATAATACAATAAAAATCTAAACGTTTTTAAATATGTTTTCTAATGATTTTTTTATACAAATCATGAGATTAATTGTGTATTTAGATATATGAAGAAATTAGATAATAATTAAAAACTCTAATAATAACAATATATTTATAAAATTATATTATAGATAGTTGCTTGACTTGCTTCTTTTCTTTTCTTCTTTTTTCTTATTTTTTAAAAATATTATTAGAGATGGTTCAAATGATATTAAAAGAAATAAAAGTGAAAGTAAAAGATAGGTTAAGCGATGATGGATTTCATTAACAACTTGCTAATCATGTAGTATTTCAAAAAAATTACAAAAATATAAATATAAAAAAATTAATAAATTTGTTGTTCAGCGTCGTTTTAGAGGACTGCATCTCAAAACTCTTTGAGCCTTGTGTTTTTGAGTTTCGAGAGAAAAAAAAAAGGAATTTAAATTTTTTGAGAGAATGTTTGTGAGTTTTAGGGGGGTGTATTTGATTAAGATTTTTAAAGACTTTTAAATATTTTAAAAGTTTAGTTGTATTCAATCAAGACATTTAAAGAGTTTATAAAAGTTTAGTGGTATTCAATTACAACTTTTTTAATATATTTAAAAGTTAGGTGATATTGAATTAATATTTTTATAAAGTCTATAAAAGTATTTTAGTATTCAAAAAGTCATAGATTTTAAATATTTCTATCAAATGGTAGAGTTTGACCGACTTTGGAAGAAAATTATAACTATCAACTCATATCCAAAGTCTTACCCCATCTCTAAAAATTTATAAAGACTTCCAAATAAACACAAAGGTGGATAAAACTAATTATTAATTGGATATATTATATTGAGCAAGTTAAACGTAACGGGACTTAACGCAGCTGCCAAAAAGTGAGACTACATGTATAAATTTGTCTCTTATTTTCTGTTCTTGTTTCTAAATATATAATTATGGCAAACAACTTTGTTTAATTTTTTCCAATATGCATGCAGCTATGTTACCTTTTTCTGTTCGAAATTAAAGAACTCATATTCAAAATCTACCCTAAACTTTGGAGAATAATCCAGCAACTAATGGATTTCAGCCACCTCCTCTATTTGGAAGCATAAATAAAAGCATTTGTATTTCTACACATGCATGCATCAGTAATACTCATGCTCATACATAACCTAACAAACTTAATTTCTTTCAATACAAAATAAAATTTTATTATTATTATCATCTAAATGATTTTAAAATGTTGGAATTTATATGCATACTTGAACATTATAGCTTGTGTAGGATTCTACAATTTTCTTCGTAAGAAGTGTCGTCAGATGAATTTTCAATTGAACTAGATAACGAGTCTTCACTATTTTCATCGTTACCACTCAATCAAGAAGATAATTTGGAACAAGTTTTTGAAACTCAAGAACAACAACGAGAGAATGCTAATGAATGGAGGACTAGTATAGCTTCTGATATGTGGAGAGACGTCGATCATAATAATAACAATGGCCGGTAACAGGGAAATAATTTTGAAATTTTTAAAAATTTTGAATTATTTTGAGTTTATTTTGGTGATTACAAAGATGGGTGATTTTTGGTACTCAATTGTGATAAATTTTCTATAACTTGGTGGCAATTTACTCGCATGTATGAAATTTTACAACTTTTGATCATATAAATTTTCATTGTCATATTATTTTGTAAAAAATAAAATTTGGTATTCTTACTAAAAAGCGTACGTATATACATAAAGTATATATAGCTCAATAAAAAGTAAGCTTAATTTTTGTATTGTATCTATAGTTTTTAAAGTTTTATTGGTATCCGAGTATTCAAATGTATCATGAAATGAGTAGAATAATGTGAACGCTTTCAGCATATATAAAATATCATGCCATAATAATATAATGAGATTTACTATTGTTCATGAAAAAAGAGAGAGATGTTGTACACATGGACTAATTAACAATTAATATAAGTTGCAAGATATATTAGAAGTATACAAAAGTCTATCACAATCTTGATAAAAAATTTATAAAAATCTGTTACTTTTTTTATGGAGTCTATAAAAATCATTTTAAAAAAGTCTTTAAAGTCCGTAAAAGTCATTAAAATCCCATAAATTCTACAAAAGTCTGTCACTTAAAAAAAGTATTTAAAAATCTTAATTGGTACACCCCCCTTAGAAAAAAAAAATTAACTTAAAATAATATATTATTATTTTACTTTTATGAAAATATATTTTAAAAATTATTAGAAAGATAATTTTGATATTTTAATTTGTCATCTAAGTGTTTTTAAGCCCTTCTCTCTCTAGAATTACTGTCTGTTGCTCCGATCTGCCAAAGAAAAGAAATGGAGGAAATAGCGAAGAAGAAGGTATCATCATCAGGATCCTTTTGGAATTGGGCAATCACATCAGTAATATTGAGATTAATACTCATTTACCTCCCTCAGAATCTCAATTTATCCTCTCGCCCTGAAGTCTCCACTCCTCTCACTAGCCTTCGCAGCCGTACATTCCATCTATTTGCGTCTTTCTATGTGTATAAATTCGTGCAAGTAATTCAATTGAACTAATCTGTATTTTCCGGTTAATTTTGTAGTGGCCGAGGGTTACTGGTTAAAGCAATCATCAATGTCGCCTTATACTGGTTCGTTCATTCATACTTCTGTGTATATGCATTATCTTTATATAAAAAAAATGTAAAATTTACCAAAAAAAAATTGTGTTGCATACATGTTCTATGTACCATGGATCTCCAATTTTATTGTCAATCCTTGGTCCACTTGCTGTGAATAGGTAAAAAATTAAGAATATATATATTTTTTAATTTAGTAAAGATTTGATCTTTGATGAAAGATCACATATTTAATGAATTTACAGTTCATTTCAAGTTATATTTATGAACTATTGATGGGTTTGCAGATTTGGAGGGCAACCCAATCATATTTTATGCAGGTAACATTTATCTTATTAATTACGTGCCACATTTCTTACTTATTTGAAATGACACTCTTTTAAAAGCAAACATAGGTAAATAAATAACTTTGAATTTAACATGATCAATGGTCAAGATTTCCTACTTACTTGTATATAGTTCTATACGGTTGGTTGATTTGAAAGTGGATTGTCATTTTGGGATAAAGGCATTATTATCTTTTTATTATTCTTCACATAGTTGGTTTAGTGATTGCTTTGGCAAACTATATTATTTGTATCTGTCTATCTGATTCTAGAAATTAACACACTTGCACAAACATATACTATGATTAATTGTAGGAATCTGGGTTTAAAATGCCTTAAATTGAGAATATAGAGGGATGGTACTATTTGTTTCTTGCTGTAGCTGCACGTGTTTGCTATACACTAATGCTAAATTAGTGTATAGTGAAGTCTCTCTAGGTAGTTAAACTTACAGAGAATCAGAGATTATGGGTGGGTTTAACCGTTAAGGGGAAGGCTGTCACCCCATGTCTAGCCCAGTCTTTTGATTAATACTCCCTTCATTCCAAAATTAAGATATATGTTTTCCCTTTTTATCCGTTCCAAAAAAAGTAGTTATATTTCTACGTTAGGACAACAAAATGACATAATATTCATATTCCTAATTTGTCATACTTTCCTACAATCATGTATAACATCACACCACCACACAACTAAATTCTTTGTTTATTCTATGGGTACATTTGGCGGAAAAAATACGGTAATGATCAAGCTCCTGCCAAAGGGCATTAATCTCTGCAAAGTACTGTGCAACATGCTTCTCCCCTTGACCCAGCTCACGGATTTGCTTACGAATGTCATATGCCTTGGACATATCACCAAAAACAGAGAAAGTTTGGGAAATAGCCTCCCAAAGTTCATAGACAGTGCATAGAAATATATAACTACTCCGCATATTTGGTTCCATAGAATTAAAAATCCATGTTTTGACCATGGAATTATCAGACTTCCATTCTTCTCGAATCATCCCCGGTTGTGCAGGTATAGTAGTTGTCCCATTGATGAAATGTTGTATACGATTGACCTCAATTGACATACGACATGCTTGAGACCATGCCAGGTAATTGGATCCATCCAAATTAAAAGGACTGAAAGCCAACGCAGAATTGAGATGATTGTTTCTAATTAACTACCCTTTATTTGTTTCTGTAGTATCATTATGAATGGAACTAGATTTGGCCATGGTAATAGGAGTCACAAGAATTATCCAAGGAAATATCAACAAAGATAATCTAAAGGCTCAACAAAAATGGCAAGGTTATTCCAAAAAATGCAACGGACAACAGTAAACAAATGGCAGTGAGTGAACAATAAGGGAGAAATTGGGTTTTCTGAAGCAGTTGAGTCAATTTAGTGCAATAAAGCTAACAAGTACGTTCAATACAACAGATAGTGAACAAATAAGCCCAGTATAGACCAAATAGGCCAAACAAATGCTCAGTACAGAGGTTTAGAAAATTAACAGTGAACAAATAGGCCAAACGAATGCTCAATACAAGCAAACTTGAATTTCATGCTAGTTGACTACTGTAGATGGCAAGAGGAGAGAGAACCGACTTCACTGGAACAAACCGCGCCAGAAAAGGTCGTCGAAAACTGTCTCATGCGCCGACAGAGAGTGGCGCGTGGAGGCGGCGATCAACAAGTGGGGAAGCGCGTGGAGGCACGTGCGGTGGCGGGTGATGAGTCTGACACTTCTGTGTTGATCGACTGATAATGGGCAAACCACTTATGTTCTTAATTTTTCCAAATGAATTGATTTAACTGATTTCTAAGATGATTTAAGATCAGCAACGAACAGAGGGAGAAAAAATTGAAGAACAGTGGGTTTTTTTCTTTTTGATAAGGATCAAGCTCTGATACCATGTAAAAATGTATTCTCTCTTATATTTCTTAGATTACATGAAGCTTATTTATACAAAAAAAAACTTTCACAAGTACAAGGAGCCCATGCTCCATTAGGTGTTGCCATACTCTACTAACAACTATATCAACTGATATACTCTACTAACAACTAACATGACATCTGCTAACAGTTTTCTTCCTTATCAGGTATTTGTCAAAAATCCAAAACAGGAAGTTTTATAATTGATTAACAACATCTTGCACTTAATAAAAGGATTAGTTTTCCATGCGCAGTACTTGACATGATAACTTTATATGCATGCACGGTAAAAGGAAATTTTGAATTTACTAATACTGTGTATAATTTCATTACTTTCGTCTTTTCTTAATTTTTATTTTACGCTTCTTCTAAGTCATCAAGGTGGCTTTCTAGTGCATTCTTTATTTAAGTGGATTTGATTGCTTCTATTATTGATCAATGCAGAACCTACGGGTTTATACTCACTGTGGAAAATTTATCTCCCAACATAGGCGTATTATGGTGAGTTTTAATTGACCTCTATGTTGTTTTTTGATTGTGGACTAATTTAGTCCAATGTCTAAGTAATCCACCCTTCAATGCAGGTACTTTTTTGCAGAAGTTTGTGATTTTTTCAGAAATTTCTTTCTGATGGTTTTCCATGTTAATATTCTATTCATGATGCTGCCACTAGCCATACATACGGCTAAACCACCGGCCCTGTTTTTTGGCTTTTTTGTACATTGCAATCTCTTCAATTCTGAAATCTTATCCTTCAGTAAGTTTCCCAACTGTCTTAAAATTGCTCATTCACCAAGGTAATAGTTTTTCCATGTGATTTAGTTATAGTTTCATGTCCTTGAATTGATCGGGTAGGAGACTCAGCCCTCTACTTAGGTTCGTTAAGCTTGTTTGTCAATGAATTAGCAGGAAACCACTATTAACTTTTATCTTTTGTTTTTTATTGGTTTTTTACGTGGGTTGGCATCTTAGGAACTAGTACATTTTCATGCAGATATGCATTTCTCTTTCTTCCTCTTTTCTGGATATGTGGGGGTTTCTCTCCTTAGCACTGTGATGCACAACTTGTGGATTTGGAGGGGGACTACCGGCAATGCAAACTTCTACTTTGCAACTGCTATGGCTTACGCTTGCTTCCAGATTGTTTCGGTGGTCGAGAGTGTTGATGCCATTCTCAACCATGATAGAAAGATAAGGAAGCTCTGTACTACTAATGCTTGAGATGGCAGATAATGTGATCGATCCAATTTGAAGGAGCTTTCGCTGATGGATGTATGATTTGCAGGTCATTCAGCTTCCCTTTGTGGTTTGGAGTATTCAATGGCACCACAACCTGGGGAAGTCTTGGTATTTGTGTTCATCTGCAAATTTGATAATGCTGGTTGCTTCCAGCAGAGGGAGTAAGTTGACACATATCTGATGTTTTCCCGACTGTAATGACCTGCTGGCTCTATTGCAAAATAATATGAAATAATCTCAAATGAATTTAATGCCTCTTGGCTACTTCCAATTTTCGCGGCAGGATTGAGTACAAGAATTGTTTTGTTTACTG
Source organism: Panax notoginseng (assembly GCA_016801055.1). Lineage (NCBI taxonomy): Eukaryota > Viridiplantae > Streptophyta > Magnoliopsida > Apiales > Araliaceae > Panax > Panax notoginseng. The sequence goes on from CM029020.1 coordinate 13,911,077, forward strand.
TGTTGCTATTTGTTTATTCGTATTGTTAAATTTATTAATAAAAGTAATGGATTACAAAAACAGGCCTATTTGAATTGTTGAATATCTTTACTAGTATTAAATTATTCGTTTTCATTTTCCAATCTTTAGTTTAGCTTATGCTAAAATACAGCAGGTCAAGTATAAGTGTAACTTAATTTAAATTGGATTATGGTGATTTCGAATTTTGACATTTCATATAATTTTCAATTTTAATTGATAAGAGTAATAAACTACTTTCCTATTTTTTTACTGGATAAACACCAGTATTGAATTTCGCCAAATCTCGTCTCATTAATTCCGTTGTTATATTGATTCTAAACGAAGTTTAATCTAAACATGATTAATAAAAAAATAATTCATCATAACTCACAAGCGTAATAATACTTCACGCTCATGCTAATTGCTAGCTAAAAGAACATAATTCATATTTATCTTAAACTTAAAAACATGTATTTTCCAACGAATATTAATTATTGGTATTACCAGTAGTCAAAATTACACTACCTGTCCTACCAACATTTAAAACCCAATCGAGGCATTTCTTTTGTTTTCCAAATTTCCAGGCAAGCCATTTCATCATCCCATATTCCCATCGACATAAAAAAATAATACTACATCCGCCCTTAAAAGATTAAGAAAGTATCATTTACCAAGTAAAATTTGTTTAAAATTCCATCACTACCCCTTTATGAAAATTTGAAAACTATTAATACAAGCGAGAGAATTTCTTGAGACAATGAGAAAAGGTAAGGGTAATAAAGGAAAGTAAATAATTTATTCTCCAAGAAAGTTGTAAACGACAAACATTTTAGAACAAATTTTTTCTTTTAAAACGACAATCTTTTAAGAACGGAGGGAGTATCACTTTTGATGAGGAAGGCGGATCGGTCCTTTCCATACCAGAATAATTATATGTGCACAAATGGTGGGGACTAATGTAATACATACCAATAAAGATGTGTAAAAATCCAAATGATACTTCCTATCATCTCCTTTCTTATACTGTTTATGCTCAACTTTTTCTTATGTATAATTTGTGCACATAGAACTCCTCGTGCATACCATCGTATCTGTGCTACTATAAAATCAAAGGCAGGTAGGACCCTCTAATTCAGTCTTCCCACCAGACCAGGCATACATGAGCAATTCCCCTACATATTTTTATAATCCACCCTTCACTGAGTCCAGAAAACATGACCTCACAAAGCATTGTTTGAAATAAATTCTTAAAAAAAAAACAGTCTAAATTTTTAATCAGAAGTCCCATATATATATATATATATATATATATATATATATATATATATATATATATATATATAGGTCCTAATTGAGCTGTCATTTATCTGCATCCCCTCCTTGAGGAGACCTCTCCAACCCCAACCAAAGTCATATTAAGCAAATCCATTGAACTCTTCAGTAATATAATTAATACCCCTCAAGTATTCAAAAGTTTATAACAAATCACCGAAAAGATGAACTTTAGGCGGTGTTTGGATTTAGCATTTGGAAGGGCATCACTTATTAGATGCAAAAGTGAGTGCAACAACACAAAGTTGAAAAACCAGCACAAATTGCTAGTTGTTTTACCATAACAACTCTCTTAGAGCATATGGAAACACTAGTATCACCCAAATACTCTTAATACCCAAGCAAATGCATTATCTATATTTAAAGCTTTAAATTCCTAAAGTTTTCTTTTCTGACTCTAAATAAAAATAATATTTGGGAGTCAAAGAGAACATTTTGGAATTTAAAGCACTTATATGTAGTCTGCACTCTGCACAAGAGATGTAAAAAATACTCACATGCCCCATAACTAGACAAAGTTTTGAATCTTCGTGCTCTGTGTTATTTTTGACCTGAACAGTGAGTAAATTCCATTCTATCAGTTCTATATTGAAACTTCTTCCAATAAGATGTTGGTAAATGGAATTAATTACTCAGATACACGCACAACAATGGGATATAATTGCTGGTCATAATACACAGTGACCTACCTACATTGTTGTACATGAAAGGTAGTAAGCCCGTGGCTCAAAGGGCAAGCAGGGTGGTGCTCTATGTGGAAAATGGGTTAATTTTCCATCTAGTTATCCTAAAACTGGTATTTCAATAAGATGCTGATAGTATAAGGACATGATTATGTTCTTAAGCATATGTAGTAGTTGCATGCATATCTAAAACACTTCATCTGAAATCAATGGTTGTGCAACTGAGATTTAGTAAGTGGCATCAGATTTGGATTCAGCTAATAGTAGATCTAGGATGAGATAAGAATCTAGAAAAAAAGAAGAAGGAAATTAAAAAAACAAGGACAAAAACAACCTGTGTAACATCACATAGATACCAGAGTATTTAGCACAAATATTAGGAAGATTTACATGGTAGTTGAAACTTCATTAGATTCTAGTTTTTAGTGATCCATTTTAGATTGCTTTTGTACTGAGATTAGTCCCACAAATCCTTTGAAATTCTCATCTTCTCAAATCTAGGGTAGACCTATTTCTGTACAACTTCCTTAAAAAAGGACACCATTCAAAGATGTGTGTTTGTGAGAGGGAGATAGAAGGAAACATAGTGTAAGCTTCAAAGTCATGCTAGGATTTTTTTCACTAATTTTTATAAATTCCGTTGACAAAGGGTAATTGGTGGGTTCTAGACAAAATTATTCTAGCTATTATATTCTTATCTCAACTACTTGTACAGCTTTTAGAGCAACCAACCTCACAAAAACAAAGAACCAACTTCACATTATTATTCAAACTCGTTGCAGAACCTGGCCAGCCTATTTAAGTAGTTCACCTCAAGATACTGAGATACATGTCAGCACTTCCTTCTCTTGTCTCTCTTCCCATTACTACTCCTCTGAGAAACAATATCAGAATACGAGTCTTTCTACAAGATACAGCTACCCTTCTTTTATTTAAATACACATGTGGCCAGTTGCTTTGTGCATTGGAGCTTTGATTGCTCTAAGCATTATGCATTGGGTTTACAGATGGAGGAATCCTAGATGCAATGGAAAACTCCCCCCTGGTTCAATGGGCTTGCCACTTTTGGGTGAAACTCTTCAGTTCTTTGCCCCCAGCTCATCATCTGACATTCCTCCTTTCGTTAAAGAGAGAATGAAAAGGTAATTACTAACATACCGCTTCAGTTATTCCATGAATGCTACATTCAAATCACCAGTATCAATTTCCTAACTATCCGCTCATTTTTGGTCAAAAATTCCCTAGTAGGGTAATACATATACAGATAGATAGTAACCCCCCCCCCTCCCCCAAAAAAAAAAAAATACAGTAGACCTTTTGAATCCGCTTCAAGTTATGTTTCTCTTCTTATATTACATTTTATCACCATATTACTTATCAAAAAACAGCCTACCCCAACTAGTTTGGGATAAAAGACATTATTGAGTTGATTGCTTATCAAATAAATAAATAAACTTACCATCATGTTCATTTGTTCAGATATGGGCCAATTTTTCGAACCAATTTAGTGGGACGGCCAGTTATAGTAACAACAGAGTCGGATCTTAATCATTTTTTTTCCAACAAGAAGGCCAATTGTTTCAGAGCTGGTACCCTGATACCTTCACAGAAATTTTTGGGAAGCAGAATGCAGGTTCCTTGCATGGGTTCATGTACAAGTACCTCAAGGGCATGGTACTAAATCTATTTGGTTCTGAAAGCCTGAAAAAGATGCTCCCGGAAGTTGAACAAGCAGCACGAAGAAAGTTGAAGATGTGGTCAGGACAGGAAAGTGTAGAACTAAAGGATGCAAGTGCAGCAGTAAGTATAGACTCACTGTTATCTCTTTTTGGCGTTTCACTACCCAAATTCTTGTTTTTTTTTTTTATAATCAACTTGTATTTTGGTGCTGTAGATGATATTTGATCTGACAGCCAAAAAACTGATCAGTTACGATCCAGAGAAATCCTCAGAAAATCTAAGAGAGAATTTTGTATCTTTCATAAAGGGATTAATCTCATTCCCAATGAACATTCCTGGAACAGCTTACCATAAGTGTTTACAGGTACATCAGAACCGAATTATCATTCTAAATTTGATCACCTAATAAGCTTCTGTAATTCTATGCTATCACATTGGTGAAGAGGGATAATGGTTCTAACTAAAGAAACTCAGTCTAGATGCATGATGAAAGTCAAAGGAAAACAAGTAGTAACCGCTACTCAAAACTTTGTGCGCAGAACTCATGTACAGGCCTATTTATAATTTATTGTCCTATCAATCATCTGGCTTCCTTCGATGGATACGTGGGATAAATTACTAGACTAGAATCTTGAGTTCTTGAAAAACATACTACATCTATTATATTGACTTTTCTGAGATTGGTCAGGGACGAAAGAATGCAATGAGGATGCTCAAGAACATGCTAGAAGAAAGAAGGGCAATGCCTAATAAGCTCCAAAGAGATTTCTATGCTTACGTCCTCGAAGAACTTCAGAGAAAGGATACTGTCCTTACAGAAGCAATTGCTCTGGATTTGATGTTTGTGCTCCTGTTTGCTAGCTTTGAGACTACTTCCCAGGCCATAACTTTTGCTATCAAAATTCTTGCAGACCATCCTCATGTGTTGAAAGAATTAACAGTAAGTAAATACAATTTATCTAGATATTGATGATCCATTTAATAACATTTCACAAAAACCACAATTTGACATGTTCTATCCATTCTCCACAGGAAGAACATGATGCAATTCTAAGAAAAAGGGATGATTTGGAGGATGGACTAACATGGAAAGAATACAAATCGATGAGGTTCACATTTCAGGCGGGTTGAGAATTCCACTCTCACACATAAAGTTAGAAATTGTTTTAGAAACATCAACATGAGTAGTTCTGTTGTGCTTAACGACTAACTGACATTGCAGTTCATCAATGAAACGGTTAGATTGGCAAACATAGTCCCAGGAATATTCAGAAAAGCACTTAAGGATATCAAGTTTAAGGGTAAATTCTTACCACTAACTAGAAAAGTTTTAAAATAGTATCTCAATATTTGCTCAAATGAGCATAACTTAATAAAAATTAAAAATACATTGTTATATGCAGGACATACCATTCCAGCTGGTTGGGCAGTTATGGTCTGTCCTCCAGCTGTACACTTGAACCCTTCCAGATACAAAGATCCCCTTGACTTCAATCCACGGAGATGGGAGGCAAGTCAAGAATCTCAATTTAACTTGTGCTCTATCTATATATTTCTTCTGCATCTGCAAGCAATTTGCTAATTAGAAACTGAGTTTGAGTTACCTAAAACTATCTTTATTCAAAATTCTCATATCGTATAAAAAATAATCACATGCAGGAAATGGAACTAAAAAGTGCATCAAAACATTTCATGGCTTTTGGAGGTGGAATGAGATTTTGTGTTGGAACAGATTTCACTAAAGTTCAGATGGCTGTTTTTCTCCACTGCTTGGTCACCAAGTACAGGTAAGCACACAGCATAGTCTATAAGTACATGAGTAAAGAGAACACTGACCTATTACATCTGATATCATCAGGTGGCTACCAATCAAAGGAGGAGACATTGTCCGAACTCCTGGTTTACAATTTCCCAACGGTTTCCATATTCAGATATCTGAGAAAAATAAATTAGAAGTAGGACCTAATATAAATCTATCATCAAACCTAGAAAATGAACAAGCACGAGGGTCTCTCCCGAAATCAAGATCAAGCTGAGGATATTTTTGCTCAGGATTGAATATGGAGTTTTGCACTTTTACATCTATTATGTATAAGATAAATGAAAACAATACAAAATGCATGTAAAAAGGCCAATATATAACACACTTGTCAATATAAGTAATTACATGTAAACATTTAGTATAATTTTTTCCCCTTTTAGTGTCAGTCTTGCATACACCAACTATTAGTGTCAGAACATCTATAAATATTTGCAACTAGAAACCACCAGAATTTTAGATCCACAAACCCCCACCCCCTAAAAAATACAGGGTAATTAAATGAACAGGATGAATGAACATGTAAACAAACAATGAGAAGTATTCTGTTCAATCAGTTCCCACTATTCTCTCCGCTTAGCATGGAGCTTATATTGTGTTCCCACCATTGCATGTTTGTGCTTGTGGAGTTCCTCTTCATTTTCATCTGTATGCCTGGAAAATTTGCTTAATCTTTCCACAGATTCTCTCTCTCTTCTATGCCTGTGATGCCCAATTATAACATCTTCCCCTCTGTCCAAGTGAATTTGCTGCATGATACTTAAATTCTTAGTTCTACCATGTTTGTGCTTGTCCTTATGAACATGGTGGAGATAATAATGATAATCATTGTCCTGTTCTGAAGGTTTGTGCTTATGTTCACCACGAATACTTCTTCGCTTTCTTTTAGCATCAATCTTGTGATGCCTTGCATCATGCTTATGATGCTTCCTCAAACGGACTTGGGACAGGTCAGCATCTCCTCTATGCATCTGAATATGTTCAGCAGTCCAAAAATTATCTTCCCACCAGTCATACAGGGGATCAAATAGTCCCTTTTGATGTAGAAGCCAAACTAGCACAACCACTGCAGCTCAAAGTACAATAAAATGTTAAAATTCTTGCGCCGAGTTTTAAATAATGAGTAATAAAATGTGAGTACCTGTAGGAATAATTGCCAAAAGTAGACCAAACATCACTATCCAACTCATACAGATGTACTGTATATGGCAGCTTAAGTCAAAAAAACCGTAGCATTTTTGTCTGCTCATGGAAAGAACCACGTCATTAGGTACATAGTTGAATAAAAATTATGACTGAAAATTGTCAGCATCTATCTGGGAAAAAAAGGTTAAATAGTTTTTTAAGTCATGAGTTCATGGCCAATGTTCATCAATAACTTGCCAAAGAAAATAAGAACTTTTAACACCCAGATATACAAATCTGCTGTTGCAGTTTATAATAATAACTTGCCAAAAAATTATTGCTAGTTACAGGAAGAAAAAAATGTTAACAAACCATCCAGGTAAACCCTGAATATGAACCCTACCCGCATAATGAAAAATCATACAGAACTAGCATGCCAATAATTGATTCAACACTTGTCACTAGATTAGTAATTGACCTTACTTCAAAGTAACAAGCATACATGAATTAGCCTTAGAAATGTTGTTAAATAAGGTCTATCTTAAAAGTCACTGCCTCACACTTTTTCTTTCTTCCTATTAAAAGGCAGAAAGATATCATAACTCAATCTTTGGTCCCAAATGTCAGAAGCGTAGTGATTCTAGCCTGAAACTATTTCTATTTCGTGTCAATGCACAATGAAAGGAAAGATTCTGAATCCCAGTTGTAGATTAATTTGGCAACCAAGGAACTGCCTTTTGATACAATATGCTGATCATTTTTACAACAAGTGAATACTATTATGTGATGCATAAACTGTAGAGGCTTAAAATCTAGTATAAAGTAATGGTTTCAAGAGTTTAGACCAAACTTTCAGGGTTGATCTAACGATCCGCATATAAATATTTGGAATGTTGGAAATTAGAGATGTGATAACCATGCAACATAAGAATACAATATATTTCGACTCTTTTGGAAAAACAGGCAAAAGCAATGGTTACATTGCAAGCACATTTACGACATTAAATGATACACAAGATGGTGCTCAAGTAACTAAATTTGATAATTCAAATAGAGGAATAATAAAATCCACCCAATCAAGCAAAATTCATGATCACCACCTTTATGAGACACATGCTTATTTATTTCTGCATTGTCATGTTGCTTGAGGATTGTGGAGCTCTCTCTTTGGAGTGCTAAGAGAGGAGTGGGTGTGTCCTACTACGGTAGAAGATATGTTATTAATTTGCTTTAGAGGATTTGGAAGCAAGAGGGATGCCAAAATTTTATGGAAGTGTGCCTTCTTTTCTATCTTGTGGAGAATTTGGAATGAGGGTAATGTTAGGTTGTTTAGAGATAGTTACTTATCCTTAAAGTTACTGAATGATAGGATTATTTTTCTTACGTCTCTTTGGGCTTCTGCTATGGGGGCTTATAGAGGTATCTCTGTTACAAATCAGTAGAGATTGGAAGGCTTTAAGTGCTTTCTTATTTTTGATCTTTTAGATTACTGAGGGTGAACTTCTTGCCTTGTATCCTTTCTTCTCTATTAATAATTTTTTTTCTTTTATCAAAATAAAATTTATATCCAAAAGTAGACCCCAAAATCTAAAAATATGTTATCATTTCTGACTAGCAAATACTGAATAAATGTTCTTAAAAATATACCTGCAAGTTTTTCCAGTAATGAAGTCTGCCAAACCAGCCCACAAATTGTTCCACAACATCTCAATGGATTCAAAAAAGCCATTTATACTGGTCTTTGGTGGCTGAAAAGGAATCTGAAATATTAACGTTTTTCATGGTTTAGTCAAATTATGTAAGTCATAAAGTCCAAAAAATACATGCCCTACATAGCAACCGTTAATTTCCCAGAAGTTTCAGATCAAAAGGTGCTCAATTCACACCTAAGAGTGACAATCTCTGGAGACTTTACAAGAGCAAATGTCTACGACAAGCATATCACCAGGCTGACTTATCACCAGGCTGACTTAGGTGTCAAAAACAGACTTTTACAACATGACAAATATTTACAAAGGTAAGTGCTCCTTCTATCCTAACCTGATAAATGAAGCTATCTGATTTCTGAACTGTCTTCATGATTTACAAAAAAAACTCCCATGAGTATACGCGCAACCATACCCACAAATGCACACATTTCATTTATGTATAAGGTATATAAACATATTTCAAAACTAGATGTACTGAATACTGATGTAGGGGTTCAAGCTGCGCTGGGAACCTGAGAAAGGCGTGAGCCCAGTTCGAAAAAGGAAGTGAAGCTGGGGAAACTAAGTTAGAATATCAGATATTATCTATGTAAAGCATATTTTGTTTTGTTCCCATGTGTCTGAGGTAAATAAGGTTTAAAAAAACAACCAAACCTGTGATCCATTGTCAAGAACAGTGGCTGTAGTAGTAAATTGGCAATCAGCTCTATCAACTTCCCTAAAATCAGAATCTTTAAGTATAGCTGCAACCAAGCAAATTACATGAACCAAATATCGTATTACTACCATCTTGTTTAACATTAATTTTTTTTTTAAAAAATGAAAAAGAAAAGAAGAAGGAATAATTTGGCGAGGACAGAAAAAAGAGCAGTTAGTATCGTACCTGCACACACATATTTGGCCGCTTGATCAGTAGTTGGGTACAATTTAAATGATCGAGTAAGAACTTCTTTTGGCTTCATTATATAAAATTGCTCCTTCAAAAACATTCAGAAATATTACCTCATTTAAATCATAATCATGATTAGGTCATAGACGTTGAAAATTTTCATATGGCTACCTCAACTTGGCTGACACCTGCTGAGCAATCAAACTGAAAGATGAAAATTTTGAGCACGGTTAACTCTCAAACACATTCCATAATACCTAATTCTGGCAGCATTATTTACAGTGATGAAAATATACTAATAAGAGATGTACCTTGTTCCATTTTCCCTGTGTTACAAGTTCAATTTCAAACAAAAAATATGAAAGGAAATTATGACTGGAAAACTACCATAGATTTTTGTCCAAAGACAGTTGTATAATTAAAGGCTACAGTTCGTTTATGTAACACAGTCCCTATTTACAACATTACTAATTGCTTATTAACTAGAGTTTATATATGTCCCCACCCATTCCCTAATACAACTTTGCTTTTAGAGGCATTTGGCAGTCGAACATGCTACCCAGATCTTATGCCTCTCTCATTTTCCATGTGGATTCAAGGACCTCTAGTGGATTCTACGTTTACTCTTAAAATTTTAGTCGTGTTCTAATCCTCCTTTCACTGCTTCCATTCCATGTCAGTGAAGTTCATTTGCAAAATGATAAATGAAATCATAATGCTATCAATGTCTAGAAACAAGCTGATAATCAATATAAAAGAGATTATATGAATCAATCACTAGAAAAGTTAAAAGCAATATTAAAGAAGTTCCTTCTCAAAACCATAAACAGTGGCTCCACAAAAAACTGAAAAAATATAGCATACCACTAATCAAAGAAAAATTGAAGTACACAATCCCTAAAATATATTAAGAAGAGGTACCTTTCAGAAATAAGTTTTTAAATTATACAAAAGTTAATAGTACACAACAAATAGAGGCAAATCTAGATCCTAGAATAATTTCCTTGACAATTCAACCAAGTCAGTGACTTGCAAAATCTTTTAGGACAAAACTCGCATGTTAACACTATGGCTCAAGCAAGAGTGCCCTTAAAAACATTCTAGTATCAAAACATATGCCAAGTAAAGTTCCAGTAGGGGTACCGTTAAGCTGTATGATGCCTCAACTTCACCAATATTTTTAGTAGTAATCGTAGCAATTCCAAATTGCGTAAGGGCTTCAAAAGTTGGGACAGTAATGCTTATAATTTTTCCAGGACTCCTACAAAAATTTGAAAATGTAGTTCAGTTGTCCATAGTAGCATAAAGTGAACAATATTTTAGAACATAAAATGAAACACAACTAGCATTATGTTGGGCTCTTAGAATGATCTCTTCAACTGCTGAAGAAATAATAGTGTCAGTATATTCTAATCCTAAAAGTAAGAATCCATGGGTACATGAAGTTAAAAGTGTCAGCCATCAAAAATATTTTAACCAATTGTATTTACCAGTCTCCAAAAAGGTTAAAAACTGAATGAATGATAATTGAAATAAATAATAAATAAAAAAGAGAGGAAATTCTGAATTAACAAAAGCTAATCCTCCCTCAATTCAATTTACAAAATATCAAGAACAATATTAGAAGATTAAGTATTCCCAAAGAAGGATGCTAAGATGTCTGAGCGAAAACAAAAGGAAGCTACATAATAAGAATGAATGAGTTTGTGAGGTATTAAGGTTGCCGTCGTGGAGGATTAGGGGAGTTGACTAAGTTGGTTTGATAAAAAAATAATGAGGTTATGAGCAAGTTCAAAATTATTGCATTTGCTACAAGGTAAAAGGGATACCACAAAACAAATTTATATAATCACTGAACCTATTTATCATAAAACTAATCTAAATGCAACATAATGCTTTTAAGAACTAAATGAAAGAATGCAATTCCATAATCTATAAGAATCATCACCAAGAATCTATAAAAGGAATCTTTTCAATGATAACAAATCCATCATAAGGTTAATTCATTGCTTAAGTTGAAGGAGTCCGTTCTAACCTTTGATAGACATATTCTATGTCGTCCGCACTTAGTTCTATCAACAAGTTTGTGTTAAGAACTTCCGTAATTCCTATGGAGAACGAATGGCTCCCTGCATTCTGCACCAAATTATAAATGATTGAAAATAAAAAAAAACTAGAATTTGAATTAAATAGGAATTATATAAAATTTCTGAAACATAACTGGATGCTGATTTATCCGTTCAAACCTTCCTACCACACAATAAAGTGGCACCTGATTCCTACTGATTCGGTTCCGATCAGCCTGTTCACAGACTCCTCGGTGTTAGTAACTACAATTAAACATTTAACAACAGCCTATTATTTTAAGACTAAAAGCTTCATTCTCCATTCTCCTGTCATGCTTCAATCAATGAATGAATCATGGTATTGAGCCAGAAGATGGTTACTTAACAAGTTAACAACAAAATCTCATGTTAACAAAAAACAGTTAAAAAAAAAATCATATTTTGCAACATAAATGATCAGAATCCTTTAAAAATCTGAAAAGATCAGACCAATAAGAAATCTTCAGAAAAATGTGGCATTGGCATACCTAGACTGTAAAAAAAATAAAAAAATAAAATGGAAGTATGTGTCATACAAAACAAAAACAGTATTTCATAACAACATAAAAAGTATACTTATGGGAAAAAAAGGCTAAGATAAATAAAAATTTTCAAGAGTTCACAAATCACAATGACTGATAATATAAGATTAATTTACTAACATCCCAGAAGTTCCACAACTGGTTATGCAAGCAACTCCATAATGGTGAAGAGCAGAAATCTGGCTGCCCATTAAAAGCCTCATAGCTAACACCAATTTTGTTACATTCAAGGCCATCCAAGGTAAACCTGACTCGCTCCAGCAGCATCCACATAGAAAAATTCGTCCCCAAACTATGTGGTTGACCTGGGCTACCCTGCAACAGGAGAACAAAGAAACATTCAGCAATAGAAAATCAACTCAAATTTTCCACTAAAGATTGTGAAAAAAAATAAAATTAAAAAGTTTCACTCATTTGCAATGGAGTTTCAAACAAATCTAACCTATTTCTTCTAATGAATCGCATACGCGATGCCAAATATGCATTAAGGTACCCTACACACTTAACTAGGTACATGATTTACTGCATCTTTTCCAAAAAAAAGGAAAATAAAACATTTTTAAATTTTTAAAGTCAAATCGCAAAATCCTAAAAGCTAAAATTGATGTGAATTCACATAAACTTCAAAAGGTCAAAATGGGAATCTATTTTTAGACAGAGGGAGTATACGATGATAATTATTAATTCAGCTTGTAAGTGTCAATAACTAGATGGGCCAGTACGTAGTTTCTTATATGCTAAGCACTTCTACACTGGTCATCTGATCTACTATCTTTTATTTTTCAAAAATTAGCTAGGGCCATATTATCTGCCACTTGCATAGAGAGCAGAAGGAATGTATATTTTGAATGACAGAATATCAAATACATAAATCAAATCAGTTGGAAGTACTACTCTAAATTATGTCACATGAAGGTATTTGATTATTCAAATCTAATCATTGTTGGCAGGCGGAAGGCCTATGGAAGAGCTAGAGTACTTCCACAACTAGGGGTGTGCAATCGGTTTTTACCGGCATGAACCGAACCGGTACCGAAATTAGCCAAATATCGGTACCGGTATACCGAACCGGTTTACCGGTTCGGTACCAGTTTTTACCCAAAATTAATATAATTATTATTTTTATTAATATTATTATTATAATCATTATTTTATTATTTTTATTAATTATTTATTAATAAAAAAAATAGAAAACTGGTATATACCAGTCCGGTTCAGTAAAACCAAACCATAAATAAACCGTACCGAAACCGGTACCGGTTTTTCTGTACCGAACCGGCCAGTTCGGTCCGGTTCGAAAAACAGAAAAAACCAAAAAAGAAATGCACAGTCCTATCCACAACTAATTCTTCTCACTCAAAGATAAAATATAAATCGCTGCTCTGATCTCGATATAACAGTAGAGGGAGCCAATAACATATAAATGGAAAATCTCTACAATAACATAAAGCAACGTTCTATTGGAAAAAAAATTTCCCTCCTCTCTCCTCTCCTTATTCCCCCGCCCCCTGGCCTTCCCTCCCTGTTTGGAGTTAACTCTCTCATTTGATGGCATGACAGGGAACAAGAGCATTTTCTGTTTTATTCTTAAACCAGAACCACCAATACAACTTGTGAAAGCATCCAACTCAAAAACAATTGGCAATGAATGAAGTAGCCCATCAAGGTTATATATTGACTCTTCATGTCATAAATTACTGATTCAAGAGTCTCTCTCCACAAAACTTTGCTTTGACAAAATTTCGCATTTTTTATTTGCTGATGCAGGTATTCTATTTGGACAAATTCTCAAAAAAAAAAATACATAGCTTAATAAACCCCACAGTATTATTTTTAAATGTTTTATTTTAATTCTGTTTTGGCCAGTTACATGCAGCTTTATTAGGGTTCCAGTTTGCTCAAAAACCAGCAAGAGTATTTTGGCGGGTTATACCAAACCTTACAATACTATTCTATTAAAGTGATACAGTGTTAGGAATATACATATGAATGTTATTCCTTTATTCATATAATTTGATGATGAAGTTAATGAATGAATATGCAAATATGTCTGCATTGATAAAAGTTGTAAAGTCCTTAATAGATGGTAGACAATATGGACAATGACTTAGATTGAAATGATCAAATATGTTAGGTTGATCCAATATGAATGAATAGTTTTGTAAAAGTCCTTCAAAAGATCATGATGTACAATGACTATGAATAGAAAGATCAAACTTGTTAGGTTGGGCTATTTTGAGATGTAATAGATAGGTCTCAACAGAATCGTAGTCTGACGAGCCAGCTGACAGATCGCAGAAGCCAAGATAGAATCGTGGAGTATCGAAGAAGTTGCTTCAGAATCGTAGTCTATCTTGGAAACCACACGCAGAATCGTGAAGATGGTCCGAACGCCTGTCGAGCCAAATCAAGAATCGCAGTCAACTCTCGGAATAATAGAAACAGTCTGACGAGTGGCTACCGAGCTAAGTTAAGAATCATAGGCTTTATTCGAAATCGTGGAGTCTACAAGCTCACCAATTGAAATCACAATCAGTCAAGCGCTTACAAAGACAAGGAAAAATCGTAGTCTATAAAAGCAAGAATCATAGACTACACTCGGGATCGTAGAAGCTATCTGCCAAATGCCTGCTGAACAAAAAGCAGGAATCGTAAACTACAGCAGAATCGTAGTCTGCAGAACCATGAGGCAAATCATAGTCATACAAGTGTTCACAATGCTAAAGTAGAATAGTAGTCTTGTCGTCAAGTTTTAGAATGCAATCTACTTGAAGATTTTCAGAAAGCATTCTCTGAACGACCTAAAAGTAAATAGTAGATCAAAGCATCAGCTCTATCAGCAAGGCCGATTGAGAAGTGAAGAGTCATTTAGAAGGAGTCTCCTACAAGCGCTCATCAGGAGACAACGATTGTGATATTGAGACAACGATCGTAGTGTTTGCCAATCAGCAAAAGAGTATACTAAAGCATCTACAGAGAACAGACGAAATGGATTGTCTACGCTCAGCCTCACCTTGAAGAATGATCAAGAGATTTCTAAGCAGAAAATTAAGGAAGCTGAGCATGACTAATCAAAAGAGTCATGCATAAGGCTGTAAACGAGCCAACACAGTTCGAGCTCGATTCGGGCTCGATTCGAAAAAATACGAGCGAGACTCGGATTCGTTAATAATATGATCCAAATCTAAGCATTAAAAATAGTTCGAATACAAATATGAGTAGAATCTAAGCAAGGTTATACTCGACTCGTTTAAGATTCAAACTACTAGAATTATTGATTGTGATTCGATACATACTCGGTTAATATATATTCGATTAGATGTTCGATACATTCTTTTATAATATATACAAATTTAAATCAAATTAGGATAATTAATTATTATTTTGTTTTTAATTTTAATTGTAATTTTATATTTGTAAAGTGTAATAATAAATATATTTTCTCATTTTTAAGTAAAATAGTAAATTTAATTTATAATTATATTTATTATAAAACTAGTTATTATGTGGAGACTCGAATTCGAGCTTGAATTTGAAGCTCACGAGTAGTTTGAATAAATATTCGAGTCAAGTCGGATCGAATTCGAGTAATAAATATTCGAGTCGAGTCGAATCTGAGTAGTATTTTTCAAATATAATTCGAATTCGAGTACGAATTTATCATTTCGAGTCGAATTCGAGTATCTCTCTGTTCGCTCCGATTCCACTCGTTTACACCTTTAGTCATGTATACCAAAAAGTCAAAGCAATCAGCCAACCTGTTAGTTCTTGAAGTAAAGCAAGATAAGCATGATCGTAAAATATACTGAAAGAGCAAAGTACAAGATGATACAACGTTGAGCACTCTCGGAATCATAAAAGGTATCCAGGTCAAGTCACCCTACGATTTCCACAGACAAGTTACGACCAAGTAATCGTAGAGTTCATAAAAGTCAACATCAGAATCGTAAAGGGCATTGATCTAATGAGTGAGAATGTCTAAACAAAGAAGATAGACATTCGAACGTTGTGAATTGAGGATCCCGATATACTCTCCAAGCATCCTTGATGTAAATCGAGGAAACACAAGAAAAGGGTGATTACCTACTAGTATGTTGAAAGTGACGTTTCAGAAGTGTAAGGTGGCAAAGCAGACTGATGTGTCAGGCAAGTCAAAAAGGTGTTGTCACATCAACCCAGTATGTATACATCAAAGATTTTAGAATATCTAAAGCATTAATTGCTCCAAAGAAAAGCTCTTCAACGGAAGACTCCTAACGACTATGTTTCAACGGAAAGATGATAGATGAATCTATAAAGAACCGAAGCTTCAAAGAAGATTTTTTTTAAGTTTCTGACTTGATACGATGCAAGTCATATAGAGCATAACAGAAAAAAAGTCTCCGTGAGAATGAGACCACCACAAAAGAGTGAAGCACAACTAATGAGAGTTCTACACTGATAAAGCTTCACTCTATACAAAGGAGTATTACAACGAAGTGACATCTGTACTGAGAGCCGGAAGGTCAAGAAGACAACAACTTGAGTGGCAAATCAGAAAGCAGAATACTTGAGCCACTCTACGTCTCACCATGAACACACTGAGCTAAAGAGAAGAAGATACAAATCCGAATTTGTGCACCAGACAACCAGTGTTCAAGGACTGCTAAGTATCCAAAGAAGTCAAGCTGATATGCAAAGACTTAGCAGTACTTCAACGGTGATGGTGTGCAATGTTGACTATCAGATGAAGAAAAGAATCAACAACAATGAACAGCAACACCAAAGAATGAGTCAAGCTGAATGTCATCTTAGCAGCTCAACAACAACAAACAACAAATAAACAACCAAGCAACAAGGGCCTGCAGGGTCCTTGTCTTAGTGACTAAACCAAAGTCAAGTCTGTTGGGCTTGCTGAGTACCAGAGGGTACAAGAGATTCTAAGTCTACCGGGCTTAGTCTACAGTTTTCAAGGCTGCTGGTCTTGAAGAGTTCTTAGTGAACTAGTGTTCTAAGGCTGCTGGTCTTGAAGGAATCTTAGTGATTCGAAGTTGATCAAATCCTTAGTGGAATCCCTGCTTGTTGAAGCAGAAGAGTGGATTAGGAACATTCAGTTTCTGAACCACTTAAAACCTCTGGTGTCATTTACTTTATGACTTTCACTTTATGTCATTTACATTAAGTACTATAACTGCTATATCTGCTTGCAACTAATCTATCATTAGCTGTGTTACTCGGACTCGGGTGCGGGTGTCGGATGCTGGTACGAATCTAAGTGTCGGACACGTGAAGTCAAAAAATAGAGGATACGCAGATATGGATCCAAATTTGGACACGGGTGCGGGGATACGGTATGTTATGATATTTTAATAATAATATTTATACTGTCCAAATTCTTATAGACATGCATTTATCATGAAACTTCAGGGGTTGAAGTGCAAAAAAATAAAGAAACAGGGGAAGAATTGAAACTACTGAAACTTTAGGGGCTAAAATGAAAGAAAACAAAAGTATAGAGACATATATGTAATTTTCCAAGGGCTATTTTGAACTTTCAGAAAATCTTAGGAACTAAATTAAAAAATAATAAAAACTATTGGGTACCTAACTGTAATTTTGCAAGGATATTTTAAATCCTAGATCTGATCAACAGACCAAACTCGTCAAACTCGTTACAGCGCAGAGAAGAAGAAGGAAACAGACGACTGGTAAGTTCTCACTCCTTTTTCTTCCTCCGTTCTTTCCTCTTTCTTCTTCTTCCTCTTTTCTCGTCTCTTCTTCTTCTCCGATGAACAGCCGTATCCGGATTCTGTGGCCAGATCCCGTACGGATCCCGCACCCGTATCAGTGTCGTGTCGTGTCGTGTCGACACAGGTACTCCGGCAAAAATGGCGAGTCCGAGTAACACAGATCATTAGAGCTTTGTTTAATATTATATTCTTGAAGGGGATTTTAATCTATTCCGCTGTGCATGACTTGATTCCTCTATTCGTTATCTGGTTATCACTTAACTAGACAAATGAGAAAAGAGAAAGTTTTAAAGGATCTATTCAACTCCCCTTCTAGATCTATTGTGTGTAAAGCTGTAAACGAGCCAACACAGTTCGGGCTCGACTGGAAAAAATACGAGCGAAACTCAGATTCGTTAATAATATGATCCAAATCTGACCATTAAAAATTGTTCGAATAAAAATATGAGTAGAATCTGAGTAAAGTTATACTCGACTCGTTTAAGATTCAAACTAAAATTTTTTATTGTGATTCGATACATACTCGGTTAATACATATTCGATTAGATGTTCGATACATTCTTTTATAATATATACAAATTTAAATCAAATTAGAAAAATTAGTTATTATTTTGTTTTGTTTTTAATTTTAATTGTGATTTTATATTTGTAAAGTGTAATAATAAATATATTTCCTCATTTTTAAGTAAAATAACAAATTCAATTTATAATTATATTTATTATAAAATTAGTTATTATGTGGAGACTCGAATTCGAGCTTGAATTTGAAGCTCGCGAGTAGTTTGAATAAATATTCGAGTCGAGTCAGATCGAATTCAAGTAATAAATATTCGAGTCGAGTCGAATCTGAGTAGGATTTTTCAAATATAATTCGAATTCGAGTACGAATTTATCATTTCGAGTCGAAATCGAGTAGCTCTCTGGTCGCTCCGGTTCGACTCGTTTACACCCTTAATTGTGTGCCCCCGGGAACTTATATATAGTACGCTTAATCATTTAAATACCAGAATAAAGCTTCGTGAATATGTTTATTATTATCTCATACATGCGTATAATCCAGTATGTCATAGATGATGAGCAAATCCTCTTACTTATTATACATCTGTGAATGAGCTCGGGGTTATTAAACCCAGTCTTATGTTTTTTACTCCCTCCATTCCTATTTATTTGACGTTTTAAAGAACAAATTTTGTTCTTATTTATTTGACGTTTGTAGATTTCTAGGAGATATTGATTATATTACTTCCTAAATTACCCCTAAACATTTAATACTCTCCTTAATTATCTCCTACTTTTCCAGACTATTTTTTCTCTCCTTTAATATTTTAATGGTATACTCTTTTTCTCTCTTATATTTCTTATATTTTCTCTATCCTCTAACAATATTCTCTCTCATCTTTATCATCTACAATTTAGTTTTTCATTTATCTATGCAAGGGTATTTTTGGTAATACATAATAATTTTGGTGGAGTTTTTATAGGAGTTTTAACTTCGTTAATAGTTATGCAAAGCTCCAAAACGTCAAATAATTAAGAATGGAGGGAATATTATTTATAGAAAATCTATGGTTTATGAACTGCTAATGTAATACAGTTTTGTATGGCCTACTTATCACAGTGCAAGGCCAAACTTTTCCACCATAATGATGATCATGATAAGGCACCCAAGAAATCAGTGAGAAAGCTAGATATAGGATTACTCTGCTTGAGTAGTTGAGTTTAAGGACATAGGCTGATTGGAGTTCGGTAGTCCAGTCAAAGAGAATGTAAGCTTGCTCAAACAGAAATTTGCGCAAATGATCCCACATCACTACTCCATGTTTCTGTTAGCTACCTTATGCATAGCTTGCAATTAAATCATCATATAAACACAAACACATATAAATCATCATATACAAAAATATGGGTGCTCAGAAACTGTAATATTAATGTAACCTTATGTGATTAATAAATGATATTTTTGTGATTGAAATTATGTGTTATGTGATTGAATGTGTGTGGTTTCATTATAAGTATAAGTATAGAAATTTTTTGTAAAACTTAACTAGGAAATTACTATTCATAAAAACGCTAAATCACTATCCATAAAAACGTAATATCAATTTTGGGAAAGTCAATTTTGGACTAACCGAATTAGTTAGGAAACCTAACTAGAAAGTAAACTAAGTTGGATTAACCAAACAATGGAATTTGGGAATTTGGGAATTTGGGAATTTGGTTAGGGTGTAGAGAAAGCGAGGGTTTTTTGGCCATTATGGAAGTATGTATTACTTACAAACTTATAAGTATTGTTACTTACTTTGAAGAGTTAGTCATCAATTTGGCTTTTGACTGCTTTAATGTGTTTGTCAAGCATAGGATAGTGAGATGTGGCTTATTAATTTGCTTGTGGTGTTGGCTTGTTTTAAGAGGTGAGATGTTGCCTCATTTCTTGCTTGTGGTATTGGTCACTTTGGTTGGTTGTGGTTAAATGACCCTTATGCCCTAGGTCTTGCTTGCTAATAAATAGACGCCTTATGCCATGTTATTTTCCTTCACCATTTCACAAGAATTATAAGAGAGAACTATAGTAAGATCAATTGCTAATTGAAAGAATGAGTTTAAGGTCTTGCATAATCAAGTTAAACATAAAGCTTGCTACTTCAAGAGGTAATTTACGACTTGTAGTAGTTCGTTAATTTATCGATGTATAGCATGCTAAAGTTAAGAATTTGTATGTTAATAGCATGTTAAGCTAAGCTAAGTGATGTCTTAATTCACTTAATGAATGGTGTAAAACATGAAGATGCATTTTAGTATAGATAAGCAGTAAAGCTTAATAGATTAAGCAACCTAATGGATTCATTAGACAAACCTATTTTGGATCAAATAAAACATGATTGCATGTTAGTATTAATTAAATCATCGAATATGTTAAATTTTCTAAAGAAGTGCCTTGGACAATTTAATTAACCAAAGTTAGATTTAAGCTATGTAAAACCTAGTTTTAGTAGTTTTTGCAAGAGGTATGCAGCCTCATATGTTTGGATTTGATCATGAAATGAATATCCAAGTTATAGAGAGGGGAGTTACGAATGCGTAGGAAAAATAATCGCTCAAAAATACCTAGTAGATTGAAAGTTATGCATATTTGAATCAAGTAGAGTAAAAATGCACAAAGTTGAAAATTGGACGATGTCTTTGGGCGTCTAAGTGCTACACTTATAGAATACTTCTGTCCAAGTTTTTACGAAGCTTATTTTGTTAAGTTTTTGGTAATCGAACATCGTAAAAGATAAAGTTACGAAATAAAATTCATATGTAAGGCTAGTTAAGATGAACTAAAGTAAGGAGTCATATTTTGATTAAATTGTATGTCGACCTCGTGAATTATATAGGTTGATCGAAAGACGCAAAAATTAGCGTAAACTATAGAAGCGGAATCAGGTAAGTTTTTCGGACAATGTTGAACCTTAAGTGAGCTACAGATCATAACTTCCTTATTGCAAGTTTTTGAGCAAGTTTCTAACTGTTTTTATGTGCAACGATGTGCTATAAAACTGTTTTAAATTTCAGTTGTTGTGTGAAATTAATTGTGATATGTGAATTACTTGTATAACTTGAGGATTGTGAACTCTATAACTTGGGTAGTGTGAACCCTATAACTTGGGCAGTGTGAACCCTATAACTTGATTATTTGTATAAACTTAAGAAGTGTGAAATGTGTTATCTGTTAGACTTGTTGAGCATTTGTGCTCATTATTGCGAATAAGGAAGAATTACCAACAGAATCTGGCAGTAAAGAGAAAGTGAAATAAAAATAGTTAGGTCAAGATAGATTATTATTGTTGTCTTCTTTTCATGTAATAGAACTTAAAGTTGTAATAACTTTAGAGATATGATTAAAAGAGTTGGGAATTATTATAAGAATGTATTGTTTGTGAATTGTACATTTAAGCTAGTAGATGTAGGAGTCATCTAACTATGCTAGATTAACATTATTGGCAATGTCTAGAAAGTTCTGTCGAGAAAAGAGGTTAGGTTATCTAATTGCACACCAATAAGGAGAAATCCTTATCAGAAAGCCCCTTCTTTCTTGGGAACTGACTGGTTGCTAATATTGAAAGTTTAAGATAGATAATGTGATGAAGTTGAGAAAAAGGGCTTAGTGTTGGATTGAAGTTATGGAATACTTAAGGAGTTGCATATTTAATGCATTAGAAATATTAGGAGAGATGTTGGAGGTAAAGAATTAATGTAATATCTCTAATAGACTAGTCAAACCAATAGAATTATTGGTAGATTTAATAGATGAAGTTGTATCGTCAGCAGTGGATCAGGGATTGAAGGAGACCCGGATTTAGGGGCGTGACAGAAACTATGTAACAAATGGGGCTTCATAGTGCAAGGCATATATATGATCAAATGCTAATTGAATTATCTTCATCAAACTAATTGAAAGAAACATCATCATACCTGCCTAGGAATAACAAGGTAGAAACCATCAAATGATGGAATATTTGTGTATCCAACATAATCTCCAATAAGATTCACCTTCAAGAATTTATCACTAGATATTGTCGTTCTATTCTCAGGACCTACAATCACTTCCTGACAGAAAAAGTTTTTGAAATTCTCATTAACTCATAACATTGATTGTGATTTGTGTAGATCCACATTTCAAAAAATAAATATAAGTAAAATAAAATAAAACACTGAAATTTTTTTAGAATGGAAAAAAACTTGAAAAATAATTAAGAAACGGCTTTCTAGCCATCTAAAATTAGAAATTGCATAACCCTAACACTCTTTAATAATTGAACCCCACAACAATGCAATGAACACCATTTACTCGCACTTTTCTTATATTGTTATTTGTTTGGATCCCGCAGAATTCTAATTCTTTTACATTGAGGAGTCTTGGATTCTCTGAGTGATTTGTTTTTAATTAAATTTTCAGGTGTGGCATGAGCTGGATGCTAAGGTTAAAAGTGCATGTTTTAGGTATATGAACCGATCAAAACGTCAAAATTTGTACCATATATATGATTCTCTATATGAATATTTCGTGCATATGCAATAGTCCGTGTATAAGTTCCATTAAACAAACTTCTAAAACGTGACCCCAAATTTGATTTTATCAATAGGTTGGAAATTTGAACTTGAATAACTAACAACGGTAACTCGGTAAGTGCAGAGAAAGAAAATAGGGATGAGGAAGAGTATAATAATAGATATGAAGGGATGAAATTGTAATCGTCAAATATTCTGTTTTTCTTTTATACTAAAATATAATGTTTTTGATCTTTTAAACATGTTAATTAAATTTTTTTAATCATATGTTGCACCCAATAGCACATGCAATGCATGTGTAAATTATGTGGAGTAAAATAGAAATTTTATAAATTAGTTGGACTAAATAGAAAGATAAAAAAAATTAATACAAAAAGGACAAAGTAGAAATTATCTTAAAAGTTGAACGACATTTTAGAAAAAACTAAAAAACTTCAAAAAACTATTTACACCGAACCTACCCTCCAACTTTACACATAGTATGTGTGCACAATTTAAATAAATAAACAAATTTTATATAATAGTTATAAAATATGCATTATGTGCAACTAAAATAAAAATATGAGTGAGAAAATATAAGAGAGATTGTAGGGTTAAAAGGTGGGAAGAAAAAGGAATTTAGAACTTAGATGTGACAGAGCTTCAAGGGAAGCAGTTATTTTCTTTCCTCTCCATTAAAAAACTCCTACAATGCTGAGAAGATAGCCCACATACATAACCAAGATTCCTTAAACACAAAAATAGGATAGAGCAAGCTCAATTTAACAAAACCAAAAAAAATTCTAGCAAAAGATCTTCACTCTTTAATCATTATCTTTGTCTATGTAAGAAAACAAAAGTTGGCTTTCTATTCACTAAATTGAAAAGTGTGATGGATTGTGAATGCTATGATAAATCAGTTAGGCCACATGTAATACTTAGAAATTTCATATTTGTATAAAAAAGTGAAAGCATAAAGGTTTATGCGTTCAGAGGAGTTGACTTGAATCCATAAAAATGTGAAAGTATAAAGGTGTATGGGAAAATGAAGATAGCTGCCTCGTGCATGTGTATCTGTCCAGTTGAACAAGAATCCATGTAAATAAGTTTCAAAATAAAGTATCTACTATATCCATTAGAGACATACACATGACATATGGCATGTTTGAACTGTAAACTTTGATGCATTTGCCTTTCCCATATTTTCATTGAGATCATCAAACAAAATAATTAGTGCATTTGATGTGAAGAACAAAAAATATGCAAAAAAATGAGAAAATATTTGCTCATATTTTTCAATATTGAGGTAAAAGAATAAAAAGTGATACATAAATAAATGATTAACAATAAGCAACTGCTACATAGAAACTAGAAAATGTAGAGAAAAGTTTAAGAGCAACATACTGTCATTGTAGATCCTATTTTCACTTCAATCCGAACATTAAATCCAATTGAGCGTTGCCCGATACCAAATATATGGAACCTACATAGCGAAAAGATTATTCATGTATCATTGTTAACATCTGAAATTTAAGAAGGGTAAACATAGTAAAAATAACTACATTAGACGAACAGAATTAATCAACAAGCATGTAGTTGAGATTCCAACAAACATGACAGCTATAAAGTTTTAAGACAACCACAATTTGCTGCAAATTAAGAAATATACAACATCCATAATCCATATTAGAGAGAAATATCATGTTGTAAAGATTTGATGAGCATAGTTCCCGAAACTAATAATCAATTACTTTCACGGTATGGTAAACGTAAGATTAAATTTAAAACTTAAATGAATCTTAAACAATATGCTACATAAAAGTAACATCTATAGCTTTTAAATTTTCCAACTCCAAGAAGTTATTCTGCACTTCATTAACTACATGACCTATACATTAATTTTCACCTAAAACATACGGATCTGTCTACAAAACATAACACTACGTGCAGAGAAAAACAAAGGTCGTACCAATCACCTGGAAACCGAAGACAATGTGCAGTGTTGGCCTTCCCTTTCATCAACTTGTCAACTAGTTCATTAAGAAAACATCAATTCCTACAAAATATAAATCAAATCCTGCACGAGCTATTTGCTTATTGCCCACAACTGTTATCAAAACACTTACAAAAGTTTCCGCATGACGAAGGCACCCTACGCTGGTCCCCACATGGACAACAGGTTGGCTATGCAGAAAAGGTTGGAAAAGGAAAAAGAAAGTAAAAAGAGCATGAAAACTTGTTTTGAAACGGTCAAAAGTAAAATAGGAGTAACAAAATAGCTTTTGGAACAAATGAATGCTACATAAAAGAAGTTCTGTAACTATAATCATTCAATTCACAACTATTACGAGATTAATATCACAAAGTATATTAGAGAACTTTAGATGATAGATTCAGTTTGCCCTGAAACTTTTTCAACTTTCAAGAAACGTCTGGTCATCCTACATATGCGCTTTTGGAAAATTCAAAATTATGTTGTTTTTCTCTGTGTCTGCAAAGAATTTCTTATGGGAGTATAGAAACAGATCTTAGTATGAATTTTTTTTGTAAACAATTATGTCATTCAATCTAAAGTCCCACATCTTCTTACAAGTTAGGGTTTTCCGTATTTGGTATTTATAAACCTGACATCAAGGGGCATTTGCATTGTCTAAAATGATACACAAGAATAATGATACAAAATGGTAATATAATTTCCATATTTAAAGTAAACTGAAGAACTACAAAGAGAAGACTAGTATCACACCACTAAAAATCTTACCTGAGTGTGCTCAATGATATGACCCTGATCATCTCGCAACCTAAGAAAAAAACCCAAGAAATCAATCAGTTGAGTTTATCAAAATATTATTATATTTTTTTAGGATAAAATACGAAGAATTTATTAGAGATGGAAGAGAGAGATCAATGCAAAAGGACGACAAAATTGTCCTACAAAAAGAAAGTGAAGGCAAGGAATACAAGTAAAAAAGCATTAAAATTCCTTAATGGAATATTTCTACTTTTGAAATACTTTCATAGAGAGGTGATCATGTATCCTTAGCTAGTATGAATCATTGTCAAATAAACTACTGAGATGAAATTAACAAAAAGTTAAATTCATATATCATAGATTTATAATTCCATAATCAAACTTGAATCTCTTTAAAATATTGAGTTATAGGTTGGAAAAATAGAGAATGAGTGTTTAAGGAAAATTTCATCGTTGCGAACTCTCAAATGTCGCATCTTGGTGACTGATCAGGTAACTTAACTCCACATTGGAAAAGAGACTAATGGGTGATTCTGTTTAATCTGGTATTTATTTTGATTAGTAATTAACTTTATTTAACATTGATTTTTGGTAACCTGCAGTAAAACCTAATTCATTTTGTTGCCTCATACAAGGAAACATGTACAGCTTATGAAGCGGCAAGTCATTACTAGATAAAGCATAAATCAAATGGAATAATGAAAAGAAAGGAAAAGAATAGGTGTAAAAGAGTGATAAAGCATATGGTAAACAGATTTTATGGAGGGCATGCATTAGGAGCTTTTAGGACTCGGAGTAAATTACTGATTTCCTTGCTCATTTGAACTCTTCATATGCATATAAGGGCGAGCCAAAGAACATTCAAACTCGATCAGGTTAAAAATGATGAAGTTCAAGCTCAAAGCGGAATTCGTTCTTCCTATTTGAGGATTAATGAGTCCAACATATAATAACATATTTAATTACTTTTCTGTGAATTTGGATGTGAAAGCTATGTCGCGTCCAGGATTGAACACTACCACCAAAAATTTATCTTATTGATTGCTTAAAATTCAAATAAATTATTTTCAACTTAGGATAAAGATTTATGCACAATAAGTAACTAATATTTAACTTTGGATCCATGCTACAGTTCAATGGAGAAATTTTTGTACCCCCTTGGGGAAATGCACCCAGTGCCATTGCTAATAGAGCAGCTATAAAAGCATCTGTACAAGGTCGTAACAAGGAAAATGATATTTCCAGTGAAGGTAGTGATAGTCATATAACATTTAGTCAACAACATTAATATCAAAAGGAATTCTAGCCTTTTGCAAATGTGTATGTGAGCAGTTAAACCCGGGTCCAAACCTGGGAAGAGATAATTACAAATGGAAAGTACCATAGTGACAAGATGGGAACGTAGTAAACAACATATTAAGAAAAGTAAAAAACAGTACATTACTTGCCTCTCACATATCTTCACAATATCTGCCCCAGCGTCCGGCTCACATTTGCGTGTCTTAACATACAACTCCTCAGGCTTATAAGGAACATCCTGTAATAAATAATACAACGACAATGTTATGTAAATTAAATGACAAAATAACTAATAAGCTTGAAAATCTACAAACAAGATATTTGAAAAGAAGGTGCTCTCCTCAACAAGTAAATTGTTAAGTATCAGGCCATAAAAACCCTATCAATGACAAAATGAAATTCTGAGATGCTCTCTATCTGAATATAAACGACTCATTAAAACCAATAAAATCTATTAACATCTTCGGACCTTAAGAAGTTACTTTTTAATCAATCAAGCCAGGACATTTTTACCAAAATAACCACTAACAAACAAGAGCAATATTTCAATAGCCAGCAACCTGTAATTTCGATGGGAGAACATAAAAGTGTGATTGGCCATCTAAATGTATTTTCAACCACCGCATGATGTTTTCGATGCAACTTTGAATGCTATCAAGATAATGTGTTTATACATAGTTGTCATTTAATTAAATTAAAAGGTTGTGTCTGATGAGCTAAATGACCTGACACGTGTTTGCAGCATTGACCGAGTATTAAGTATTTGTTACTATCTTTCAGTAGTTGTTGTATTTCAATAAACCACTAAGCAAAGTTTGTGCTTAAGTGGAGCTAGTTTTTTTCGGTCTGTTAGTTTTGTAAGGCTATAAAGCCAAGAAGCAGCATTTAATAAATATGTTCCCATTACTTTGTGTCTCTAAGAAAAACCTATTATCTGGTATCAGAGCCATTAAAAGTTAGAGGGCCTAAGAGAGAGAAGAAAAAGAGCAGTTCGCCATTAAAAGTGAGAGGGGCTAAGAGAGAGAAGAAAAGAGCAGTTCTTTTCCCTTGAGTTATCTTAAGTACCATGGCAGATGAGAAAACCCTAACAAAGATCCCACACTTCGACGGTCACTATGACCATTGGAGCGAGTTAATGGAGAACCTGCTTCGAGCAAAGGGTCTCTGGAGTTTGGTCGAAACTGGATTTAAAGAGCCTCCTAAAGGTACTGAGTTGTCCATGGCTCAACAGAAACAGCTCGAAGAGAAGAAGATGCAGGACCACCAGGTCAAGCACTATCTGTTCCAAGCAATAGACAGATCAGTGTTTGAACAAATTCTGGATCGCCGAACATCCAAAATTGTGTGGGACTCGATGAAGAACAAGTTTGGAGGAAGTGCTAAGGTAAAGCGTTCTCTCTTGAATGCATTGCGGAGAGATTTCGAGGTGCTGGCAATGAAGAGAGATGAAACCATCGCTGATTACTTCGCAAGAGTAATGGCAGTATCGAATAAGATGAGGAGCAATGGAGAGGAAATGCCAGACTCCAAGATCGTAGAGAAAATTCTGCGAACACTGACGGAGAAATTCACCTACGTGGTGGTATCCATCGAAGAATCCAGGGATACCACTGAGATGTCTGTTGATGAATTACAGTCCTCCTTAATCGTACATGAGCAGAAATTTCAGAGGGTTTCGTTGGATGAAGAGGACCAGGCACTGAAGGTTGAAGAACGACATGGGTTCAGAAACAGAGGGCGAGGGTCTCCCAGAGGAGGTTCCCCAAGAGGTAGAAGTCGAGGAAGAGGAATAACAACCTTTAGCAAAGAAACTGTTGAATGCTACAAATGTCACCAGCTGGGACATTTTCAATATGAATGCCCAAAGTGGAACAAGGAAGCAAATTTTGCAGAATTTGAAGAAGAAGAAGATGTACTCTTGATGGCACAAACTGACCAAAACGAGTTGGGCCTGATGACACAACAATTGCCTGAAGCTGAGAAGAAGGACACATGGTTCATAGACTCAGGATGCTCAAATCACATGTGTGGTGACAAAGGTATGTTCACTAGTTTGGATACAACATTTACTCATAATGTCAAACTAGGGAACAATGCCAAGTTAGAAGTTGTTGGAAAAGGGGAGGTAAAGTTGAGATTCAATGGAATTAACTATGTGATAGGAGATGTTTACTATATTCCTGAGTTGAAAAACAATTTGTTGAGTGTTGGCCAACTCTTGGAAAGAAATCTTCACGTTCTATTCAAAAAGGATGTATGCAGTGTGTTTCATCCCACACGTGGAAAGATAGCAGAATCCACAATGAGCAAGAATAGGATGTTCGCTCTGTTTGTTGAACCTTGTTCAAACAATGAAGTAACTAAGTGTCTCCAGACCAGCAGCTCGGATTGTGCCGTACTCTGGCATCAAAGGTATGGACACCTCAGTTACAAGGGGTTGAGGACACTCAGTTACAGGAAGATGGTAGTAGGGCTGCCAGTCATAGCCACCAGCAAGGTGACCTGCGAAGCTTGTATGAAGGGAAAGCAGCACAGAGCACCTTTTCCCAAGAGAAGTACGTGGAGGGCAACAGAAAGGTTGCAACTCATCCACTCAGACATCTGTGGTCCAGTCACACCAGCCTCAAACAGCCAAAAGAGGTATCTCTTGACATTTATTGACGATTACACTCGCAAGACTTGGATTTATTTTTTACTAGAAAAGTCTGAGACCTTTTATCAATTCAAGCTATTTAAAGCCTCGGTAGAAAAAGAATGTGGTTTGCCAATCAAATGTCTTAGAACAGACAGGGGAGGCGAATACAAGTCCACAAAATTCAAAGTGTTTTGCAAAGAACAAGGCATCAAGAGACAACTTACTATGGCTTACACTCCGCAGCAAAACGGCGTGGCTGAGCGGAAAAATCGCACAATAATGAACTTGGTGAGGGCCATCCTAGTTGACAAGAAGATTCCCAAAACCTTCTGGCCAGAGGCAGTCCAATGGGTCAATCATGTTCTCAACCGATCACCTACACTAGCAGTAAAGGATAAAACTCCTGAAGAAGCTTGGAGTGGAGTCAAACCTTCGGTGGAACACTTCAGAGTATTTGGATGTGTGGGGCACGTACACATACTCAACGCCAAGAGAATCAAGCTTGATGACAAGAGCGTCAGTTGTGTTCTTCTTGGAATGAGTTTGGAATCAAAGGGTTACAGGTTGTATGATCCCATAGCAAAGAAAATCATCTCTAGTCGAGATGTTATATTTGAAGAGCATCGCCAGTGGGATTGGGATGCAAGTTATGCAACTGAGCAAGATATGGAGCTTGAATGGGAGGACCTCAGTGCAGACCAACCAGCAACACCAGCAGAAGATGGTCTGTCAGATTCGGATGAAGCAG
Source organism: Panax notoginseng (assembly GCA_016801055.1). NCBI lineage: Eukaryota > Viridiplantae > Streptophyta > Magnoliopsida > Apiales > Araliaceae > Panax > Panax notoginseng. Next base: position 13,941,155 of record CM029020.1, read on the forward strand.
CCCAAGGAGATACCAGTGCTATTGAAGAAACAATCCACAGAGACACCATTGCTATTTCTGTTGATCCTGTGCCAGCAGCAAGGGAGGGAAGAGTACGTAGAGCACCCACATGGGCAGCAGACTACACATCAGGGGAGGGCATATCAGATGAAGATGAGTCACATCTACTCAATATGGCTCTCATCACCACCACAAACCCCACCAGTTTTGAGGAAGCCGTGAAGAGCTCCAAGTGGAGACAAGCAATGGACGAAGAAATAAGAGCCATAGAGAGAAATCATACCTGGAAGCTGGTAAATCGACCCCTTGGTGCAAAAACAATAGGGGTCAAATGGGTATTCAAAACAAAGTTCAATGAGCAAGGTGAAGTCAACAAGTACAAAGCCCGTTTTGTGGTGAAGGGGTATGCTCAACAATATGGGATCGATTACACAGAGGTCTACGCACCTGTGGCAAGATTAGATACAGTCAGGATGATCTTGGCTGTAGCAGCTCAAAGGGGTTGGACGGTTTATCAATTAGACGTGAAATCAGCCTTCCTTTATGGCGAGCTACAAGAGGAAGTCTTTGTGGAACAACCAAAGGGGTATGAGAAGAAAGGTGAGGAGCAGTTAATGGTTTATAAACTGCAGAAGGCTCTTTATGGTTTGAAACAGGCCCCCAGGGCTTGGTTCAGTCGAATCGAAGGATATTTCGTCAATGAAGGTTTTGAAAACAGCCCTAGTGAGCACACTCTTTTCATCAAAAAGGTGAAAGACAACATCCTCATCGTCAGTGTATACGTTGATGATCTTCTATATACAAGCAATAATGAGAATATGCTACGAGAATTCAAATGCTCCATGATGAAGGAATTCGACATGACTGACTTAGGGAGAATGCGGTTCTTCCTAGGCATCGAGGTATCTCAACTGCCCTCAGGTATCTTCATATGTCAGCAGAAATATGCCTCAGAAGTACTCAAACGATTTGGAATGGAGGAATACAACCAAGTCAGCAATCCCATTGTGCCAGGACAAAAGCTTACTCGAGATGAAGGTGGCGAAAGAGTGAATGACACGATGTTCAAGCAATTAGTGGGCAGCCTTATGTACCTCACAGCAACCCGTCCCGACCTCATGTATATTGTAAGTCTCATCAGTCGCTTCATGTCATGTCCCACTATCTTGCATTATGAAGCAGCAAAGAGAGCTATGAGGTACTTGAAGGGAACAACTGATTATGGGATATTCTACAGAAGAGGAGGATCGAACGAGTTGCTTGCATACACGGATAGTGATTATGCAGGTGACTCAGAAGACAGTAAGAGCACTTCAGGGTATGTTTTCACCATGGGAGATGGAGCTGTGGCCTGGTCTTCAAAGAAGCAGCCAATTGTCACTTTGTCGACGACAGAAGCCGAGTTTGTAGCCGCAGTGGCCTGTGCGTGCCAAGCTTTATGGATGAGAAGAGTGTTGGAAGAGTTGGGATGGCAACATTCTGAGGGGATCATCCTAATGTGTGACAATACATCAACCATCAAATTGTCAAGAAATTCAGTATTACATGGAAGATCAAAGCACATCAGAGTACGATTTCATTTTTTGAGGGACCTCACCAAAGAAGGAGCTGTCGAAATGCAGTATATTGGAACCAAAGAACAAGTGGCTGATCTTATGACCAAACCACTCAAATTGGAAGCCTTCCAACGTCACAGGGGCAGTCTGGGAATGGTTGCAGGATCACAATGTGAACTTGCTGAAACAAAGGGTCAAGTTCAAGGGAGGGATTGATGAGCTAAATGACCTGACACGTGTTTGCAGCATTGACCGAGTATTAAGTATTTGTTACTATCTTTCAGTAGTTGTTGTATTTCAATAAACCACTAAGCAAAGTTTGTGCTTAAGTGGAGCTAGTTTTTTTCGGTCTGTTAGTTTTGTAAGGCTATAAAGCCAAGAAGCAGCATTTAATAAATATGTTCCCATTACTTTGTGTCTCTAAGAAAAACCTATTAGTGTCTAAGCTGATATAGTCTGTGTCAGCATGTATATAGATTCTCTTACCAGTTAATGCAAGATATCAGTTTTCTCTTTTAATGTAAATTGTTCTATAGACCCTCGAAGAAGTCAAATTTTCTTAGTCAATTTCACATCCTTTTGATGCATGAAAGGAATCCGAAGCCCCGGGTCCAATCAATCAGTGAAGTACGAAAGAGAAATAAAACATATCCTCAAAAAGGAAGTATGGATTTGAAAGAAAATAGGATCTTATAAAATATTAAAAGTTCAGAATTTGGAAAGAGTAGGGAAAAGGAATGGAAAAGTAAAAGAGTGAAGACTATTAATAAACTCATATCCAATTTTACAGTCTTTAATAAGGAAAATTGCCAATTAATTGCAATGGATTCTGTCTAAATAAGTAATTAGTATGAACTTCAAATCCATGCTGCCAAACAAAACAAGTTGCAAATTTTACAAAAGACCCCAAAGAGAAAGCAAATTTAGTTCATAAAAAACAGTATATAAAATGAGGCCTAAAATACGAAACGTACTCTTATGTAGGTCAACTCGTAAATTGCATAAGCGGCTGATTTGTTAATAGTAATGACGGGAGGAATCCGAAGAGTTCGCATATTTTGGGTTGAATTATCGTCCTCTTCCACTTCCACTAGTTCCGCCACAATCGAAGCTTCTCTCCCACTCTGAACAAACAATCTTACATCAATAACTGTTTATAAAGTAAAGGAGAGAGAAAGCGCTTACGGATTCACTAGGGACGGCCATGTCGATGACGATTTTTGAGGTGCAATTCAGGCTACTGGAATCTTCAGAAACCTTTTCGCATTTTTGGAGTTTTGATTTGGAGAGGATTTGGGCTCCTGAAATTGATGGAATCATCATCATTATCAACAATAACAACGTGAGCGGTCTCATTTTCGAACTACTGTGTTTGGTGAAGTGTTTGTCGAGTAAAATACGAAGAGGGAAGGGGGCGATTTTGGCGGGTGTAACTGCCGGTAGCGGTTTGGTTTTTCGCACATGATGCATTAAGTTCTATCTAATTATAAGTCCCTCCCCATATATTTATTTTTATATACAAATAATGAAATAAGCAACAAAAAAGACTAGAGGGGATTTTTACACAAGTTTTTCTATTTTTATATAAATAATAATAAGTATTTCATTCGTAATATATTAAAGTTATAAGATACAAGATTTAATAAAGATACATATAAAATGAAATTGAGACATTGACCAACACAAATAGTGGGACAATTTTTTCTTTAGTTAAAAATGAGTTGGCATATGTATGTATGATTTTAAGTTTGTTGTACATTTGTCGGAAATATTGCTAAGCATCTACAGGTTTAAAAAAAGAAACATTACGCGTTGAATTGAACCCTCCCCTCGAATAATTTAATAGTTTTTCTTACCCACAAAAAGGAAATTCAGATATTAAGGCATACCAATTATATTGTTTGATTTTTCATTTGCCACAGCTAAAAGTAGTTTTGCAGGGACATGAAAACTTCAAAAGAAACAAACGCCTTGATAAACTTAAATTTTTGCAACTGATTTCATTGTTTCATAACTTGCCCTGTATTTGTCATCAAAGGTTTCATAAAATAAATTACAGTCCTATAGAGGCCTACATATATCTTAATCCTGACACCACCAACTGATTTGTAACATGTAAATCTATAGGATTATCATCCAATAATTAGGAAGTGCACACGAGCTTTCCCATAACTAAAAAATAACAGAGCATGAAAGCACTCTTCTCCTTCAGAAACACCATCTTCTTGTCCCTCCTTTGGTCTTTCCTTTACTTCTTTCAAAATCCATTTTAACTTTGTAGATTTTACCAACAGATTTCTAAAGATTTAATGACAAAACTTGGAAATTGCTCGGGCTACTGACGAGGGAGTGTGGGTCTTTTCTCAACCATTTCATACTGAACAACAAAATTATCCTGCAAGTCAAAACCATGAAAAAATCATCTTGAAATTACTCAAACTACGGATGTGTATAAAAAAGATGCAGTACGTAAAATATTGCAAACCTTTCGAGTTGTCTCCCAAGTATTCGGATCAAAACAAAAGTAGCAACCTCTCTCATAAGTGTTTGTCTTAACAAGAGGTTCCATGTTAGTGACCCTTATGAACCACAAGTGATGCTCTCTGTGATAAAACCATCCTCTAACATGCCTACAAGAATGAGTTGAACTTAAATGTTCACGAGTGCCACTGAACTAGAGATATAACAGATAAAATCAGGTCAGAGAGAGGGTGAGAGATGGACAGGAAGTGGGGGAGTATGAGACACCACATCTTGAAAAAGCATGTGCTCATCTACTACTTATATATGCATATATATTTATTTCCCTCCAAAGTTACCAAATAAGTACAATAAGTTTACTTAACTTCATTATCCAACCTTAACATATTCCATGTGATTATATCTACTCCCTCCAACTTTGTCATTTCAACACATTAGTTTTCACCAAATAGTCACAAATGCCAATAAATTAATACAAGAACTTAATACCACCCTATCTTTAACATATTCAACTCTGTTGGTGAAAGATCTAATTCTATTTGGCAGCTTACTTATTGTGTCAAATGTCAAGAATCTGAATAAGAAGCACAAACAAAAAGCAGCAGCAGCAAGTCTTACAAAATTAAATAAATAAAGCTGCAACAAGTCTTCTTTGTGATCCTTGAAAATTTTGCCTATTAAAGTGGTACATTTTGTATCTACTAACAGAACCCTTTTTTTCTTTTCTTATCTTTTTTTTTTGAGAACCCACCTTATGGTCTGTTGCTAAAACTATTAATTAAGAAAATATATCAAGAGCAAAAGGAAAAACTTTATTAGTCCCCTCACCTCCATAAGAAACAACATCACCCTGTTGGAATATCAAGTGCTTCAGCACCTTCTAAAAGAAGTTTTTATCCCATTGAATCCAATTCTTCTATAAAACTCCATCCAAAAGCCTTTTTCAGTTCTATAGAATTTCCTTGTATTTTTGCAATTTGAAATCACTTGCTTTCAATTCTTTTGAAATTTGACTCTAGCCAATTCTAAACCTTTTAATACATTATTATGTACCATATTAAACTTCAATAGTTAGCACAACTAAAAAAGACCTGAAGGCCAAGGAAGACGTACAGTTCATTTGCAGCATACAGCTGGGCCTCTTCTTTTGGCATACTGCAAAGGGGAGAACAGATTCTTACTGTCAGATCATAGAAAATAGAAGAAAGTTATAGAACAAGAGAGATTCACCTGTAAAATATATAAAATAGTGTCTCTTGTCGGAATCTTGAAAAGAAACCTTGCTGCAAGAACATAAATAGAGGTGAGACAAGCAAGGCATGTAGGATTTCTTTAAAAAACTAATATCATCTCAAAAGTGCTCACAGTTAGTGCAGGTGGTTGTTTGGAATTAAAACACTCTGGAACGCTATAATGTGGTTCTCCCTTTGCAGGTTCTTCAGACCATGGAGAGGCAAACTTTTTGTGAAGATTCTCTGATGAGTTCAAATTTAGACCCAGTGTCATCAGATCAATTCCCAAAGCAAGGGAGGTCAAGTCAGGATTACTCATCCTAATGACACTCAACAAACCAAGCAGTCCAAATCTATCGGTGACGCCCTGCGATGCCTGATTAGACTTCAAGTCCTGATCTCTAAATGTACTACCCAACCGAAACTGGGACTGCTTCTGGAAGTGTTGATACTGCTGAATTAGTTGGTCATAGGATCCCACACCTGACATGGAATTTGATAAGTTTGTAGGCCTTGATCCAGACGCAACTAGCCCAGCAGTTCTGACCTAAAAGACACAAAAGATTGAACTTTAGCTAACTACAAATTAAAGAATGATATACTTGTCTAAAGAGGGATTCCTGCTCCACACATCTGTGCGCGGACAAGGATCTAGGATTTAGAAGATTAAACATCATCATGCTTGCATTTAACAATATGTAAGAATGGATTTCAGCGCGTGCAAATGGCAGCTTGCTTTGGTAGATGGCAATACCTCAGAGCCATTAAAATGGAGATCTTGATTGTTTGCAGGTAAAAAGGAGAGTCCACCACCATTTACTGATTGAGCATGCTGCTGTTGTTGCTGATGATGTGATGAATATGCACCCCCCAAGCTGAATCCAGAAGACCTCCCCACCTGCAAGATGAAAAGCATGAACGCATGAGAAAATATATAGTATTTGATTACCTGTAATAATAAGGTACATATAATACAAGGCTTACGGGTAGGTTCTGGGATTGCATCATAGACATCACACTTTCATGAAGTTGTTCCTTCTGGTGCATATTTACCGGAAACTCACTACTAGCACCACCTACTTCAGGAACAAGGCTCAAATCTAAGGTAAGATAACACACTCTGAAGTAACAAAATATATAAAGGAGGCAAATACATTCTCCAGGTCTCAGAAAACTGAGTTATACCAACTAAACTGAAAATAGCTAAACTGGTAGCTGATTGAAATTTGATGCCACCCCAATAAGACCAATTGATGTCACTGTTTGTCCTAGTGATAACAAAATAAATAATCACATAAAATACTGATTATAGATTATTTTTTTTGGAGGATTGATTTTTACTCAATTCGTAGAAATTTCACATTTTCAGTTCTAATTGATTTGCGTGCCAAATTCCTGTTCTGTGAATCTGCATATCACCCCTTTTCTTCAAAAATAAGTTAAGAGTCAAAATAAGAAACTGAACATTAAATGATTAAACTGGTATTTGATAAGCCTTTTATGTTCCACTATGTTATATAATTTACTGGTTTAAAAAAAATTCCATGTTCCTGCTCCTCAGAACACCTTGAATAATCTTCCCTTGATTTAAGATCAAATCGGGAACCAATTGCAACATGACACATGAACAAGAAGCTGAGATTCCCTGATATATGCGAATAATATATATATATATATATATATATATATATATGTAGCGAGATAGAGAGAGAAAGACAACGTAGGAGGGGAGAGAGATTCTCAAAAATTCTAATTGGAAAATATTCATAATAAAGTAATATTATGCCACATCAATATTTCATTTATTAAATTTCTTATCAAAGGAGTGGATTTGTAAAACCATCAGATGCCTCAACTGTCAGGAAAGTCGCAACAATAAGGGTGACTGCAACCCGTATTCATGCTTGCCAAAGAATAAGTAACCAAATTCCTCAAGAACATGTACACACCTCAAATCCTCTATATGCTGAACTGACTCAGATAATAAACAAAGTACAACAATACATTTCAACCAACCAAGACCCCTTCGACAATTAAAATTATGAAAAATATGTTACTCCATCCTTCGTAGTTTATGCGGCCACTTTGCATGGGACCATAGTTTTAGGAGAGAAATATTTAAACATCATATTTCATGCATGTCCTCTATTTTAACATATTGCGGGGTCCACATGCTTTTCTTTATCATTCTCAATTGAGTAAAAACATTTCTAATCAGAAAGTATAGTGCTGTCGGTACGTGGACTCATATTTTTGGAGATCCAAATAAAGGAAGTTGTTCACATAAACTTGGACGGACGGAGTATTAGTATAGGAGCGAATATATATTTTTTCCTTACAAATGTGTATATGATAAGTATTGCATGGAAAAACCAAATTCCCTGAAAACAATGCTTAGAAGTATTATGCCCACATTATAGCATCAAATAATATTCGACGTCAATTTTTTTTTTACCTTTGTATCCGGGTAAAGCAGGAAAATCTTCATTTTGCATGCTGAACTCTTGGTTTTGTTGGATAAACCCCACACCTTGTTTACGGGTCAACCCTGCAAATCACAAGTCAGATGTTTTTCTATGACTGTATATGCAACGGAAAGGCACAAATGAAGAAAAATTGTTCTAAACTTCTAATACCTAATTGCCCTTGAGAACCAGCGGCAGAATTAGAGTGCCCAGTCAACTGAGGGAAATCATTCATATCAAAGCTAGCATGATCACGGTTTAACTCACTAAACAAAGCCATCGAAGTTAGATGATTATTGCCTCCTTGGAAGTGGTTTTGTGATAGTTGCCCTCCACCAGCAGAATAAGAATTTCCTAGCATAGACACCATCTGCGGTGCTGTAGTACCGAGTGTCACTTGACTAAAATACAATATCATAAAGAATTAAATTGTACATGTAATGCGAGTTCTCAGATATAGAGTTGTCATGTCCTATACAGTTCAACGAATTATAAACAAGCTTGCCTACAAGATTATAAGATACAGCACAAATATCATTAAGATAGATTCCCCAAAGAAAAGGTTTAAAGTGGATAAAAGTTATAAAAACTTGTACACATATAAATATTTCATGGGGAAGGCACAAGAACATGCACACAACTAATATCAGAATTTCAGTTATCTCAACTGTTTTAAAATTGTATCATCATCACTATTCAATCCCAAGTTGCAAATTAAGTTTTGATCACAGGATATGCAAATCCTTATTACCTGTTAAATTTAAGCGTGAAGCAACACCAGGCATATTTAACCCTCCACCAGAACTTAAATTCCTTCCAACATTGCCCCCACTGACAAGGTTACCCATTGAGTTAATAAGTCGTCCTGCATTTCCTAAATTTGGTGACACACCTAATCCAGCAATCACACTCTTGAACCAATGAAGAAATAAAAAGAAAAGATTGGGAAACATAAAAAGAAAGAGAATTTTCATTTATTAGATTCAGAAAACAATCATACCTCCATTATTTGTTATTCCTGAATGCCCTTGTGAGCTGGCAGGAGAGGGCTGCATACAAGAAAAATATTCATTAGGATGGAAATCGTGCTCTAATATGTTTATGAGCTTGGGTTTGAGAGGGATGGATGGGTGAACTGAGGGGTTGGGGTTAGATTGTAGTTACATGTAGGGTAAACTCCCTTGCACTATGCAACACTTAAAGTACCTGACAAAGGGCAGGAGGAAGATTATTAATAGAGAATCGCCCATTAGATATACTTCCTGCAGCTTGTTGAACTCCGCTTTGAGGACCACCATTTGGTGTAGAATTCCTTGATGCAAATGTACCAGGCATATTGGGAATGTTGAAGCTCCCATGTGCACTATGCAGCCCTAGAAGATTACCTATTGGATGAAAAAAATGAACTTTATGCATTTACAAAAGATTGAAAGTTAAAAACACAAGGAAATTATTCCAACAGAATAATTCGAAACCTGATTGAGCGGAAAAAGTTGTTGCATAAGCTCTTTCACCGGAGTCTGGAAGATTTGAAGTTGAGCCATTAAGGCCTGACTGCACCCAACAAAAAGCTTTTTATTTAAAAATCGCATGCAAGCATCATATGCAATATCCTTGAGATTACAGGATATCAGTTTTAGTTTATTACCACTTTTCTGACCTGATTGAAATATAAATTCTCGAGTTTCACAATTGAAATCAAGTATAAGCAGTAGTTTTGAAAAGGAATTAAAATAGACCACATTGTTAATTTTATTAGAAAAGTCAAAAGTACTTCAGCAGCATAATAATAATCACTGGCGGAACTAGGGGGGCCAGGGGGTCATATGACCCCCCAACCCTCGAATCTGAAGCATGCTAATATTAGTTAAATTTGATCTTTGTTATGAGATAGTATTAATTCATTTGCTTCCTCATGTCCTTCTACCTATAATAAATTAACAATATTACTATAAAATAAAATAATGTTAAATGAGTTTGATAATTAATTAATTAATATTACACTCATTTGTCTTACTGATTTAATCATACCTTGGTATCAATTTTTTGTAAATGAGAATAACTTAATTCATTTTCTTGCTTTGAGTGGCTCCTCTCAGTTGTCTCCAAGGAAGATGACCAGAACTACAGTATAAGGTTTTGAATATATAATATTATAATTTGTAATTTATCCATAAAAGTAACTAATCAGTTGACTAAAAACTTCAAAGTTTGATTAATAGTCTCATAGTTCGGAGGAAATTAATATATGTATATATGTATTTTAAAGTCATTAGACTCACAACTCAAAGGTTGACAAGGGTTGGTATAGAATATTGTGAAATACTATAATTGGACAAAATGAATTTGAAAAAAAAACTCCAAGCGTCAATAAATAAATTTTTTTTACTGATGTATTTTGACCCCCTCTAAAAATTTCTTGGTTCCGCCACTGATAATAATATACCAGTATTCAGAACAGAAAATCAATAGGTTGAGTAAAGAAGAGAAGATACATTGAGTAGACCGGACATTGCAGAACAAAAGTCAAAACAAAGAGCAGAAAATCATTCTATAACTGGAGCTCTTTTTGTCCCTGGTTGTGGCTTGATAAAAGAATTATATCTGAAAAAGGAAAACATAAAGGGTACAGTCAATAACTTAGAACTTACCAAAATGATTCTCTAAATTTTCGCGGACTACCTCATATAATTTTAGAAAGCATAAGGATAATTTAAGGACTATGAATAAAATTAATAAACCAAAAATAGTAATACGCAGACATTAACAGAAAAGAGAAGAGGACAATAAATGAAGGAAAAAAAAAAGAATGGCAGCTGAAATCACCTACCAGGCTACCACATTACATGAACTCGCTTTTTCCAAAGTCAACTATTCAGAAAACAAAATGTTGTTCGATTTCCTAATTGTGGCTATTGACTGCTAAGACCATTCTAAACAACTAAGCTTTAACATCAAACTAGATACTAGATAGTATAAATCAGTAAAATAACTACTTGCGAAAAGCCGAAAACAACTCTAGCGATTGAAATTACACTTTGAGACTTCTGCTTCAAATTCTGTATAGTCTACAATTTCGAACTCTTAACTGCAAACTATTGGGGAGCTCAATATCACCTGAAATCTGTGTATACAATTTGCATGAGTCTTCATCTGTGTTTTAATGTGAATAAATATTACAGAATCCAGTGAATGAATCTTGTTAATTCCTACAACTGAAACTGAGAGTTCACAGGAGCAGACAGGAGACAACAACAAGTGGAACAGACATGAGACAACAAGAAGTCTATTTCTCGATATCTGAAACTTAAAATCCTAAAATTGGAGGATTTAAATTAATTCGAAATCAGTTACCTGTTTTATATTAACCAAATCAATTCTTTTTATAAACTCCTTCCATAAAGGGAACCCCATCATTTATCTTATTAATACCTTCTAGTGCTAGTAGTTGCCTGATTTTATTTTTTGTTAAAAAAAATAATCTAATTTTGATGTTGGTAAAACTCACATTACTCCAAAGCATGATTACAGACCTTTAAAGCATATAAATTTGTGAGTATGCTAAATATATCGGTAGTCAAATAATATACTTATACTAGTTTTAATAATTATCTAGTCAATTCGAACTATACCAAATAAGGATCAATCTCAATAACAAGTAAACAGAAAGAAATTGAGAACACAAGCTCAAAGTAAAAGCGAAATCATTCCGATTAAATTGAAAAACTTCTAATAAAAGTAACAATTTAGTATTACCAAATTAATTAATACTGATCAACTATAAACAACTGCAATCTATTAAGTACCGTACGGATTAATCGATGGGAAAATAAAGGTTAATTGGAAATTGAGCAAGCGAGGCGAGAACGAGACGAAGCTTGTGCTTGGTAGATCTTCTTCGCTCATGAAACTGAACGAGTTTTGACGAGGCCTTTTGGGGTATTGTCTATGTTTTTAATGACGTCTACAATCTATATCGATAAATTATTTTATTTTTTTATATAATTTTAAGAGTTTTTATACAGAAATACCCCTCTACATAATCATTATAAAACTCATTTTTTCTTTAGTTTATAAAATAACAGGCGTACTCTTATAAATTTTAGGGTTGACTAAATATATAAAATTATATATTTACTCTTATATATTATTAAATTTTAATTCATGAATAATATATATATATATATATATATATATATATGTTTAATTATCTTTTTTTAATTCAATAAATTTTAATTATAGGTTTTTTTGTAATTCAAACTATCTCATTCAAATAATTTAATTTAATTAACACGTATTTTTGAATAAGTGATATAAATATTAAGAATTTTTAAATAAATTGTTAATGGAACTCTTCTAATTAAAGTGATTGAGTATGTTGATAGTTTAGTTTTTGGTGTTTAACAACAAAAAATATTAGAATTCTTAATTTCATATTATGGTTTTTATATGTTAAATTTTCTTGAATATATGTCAAAATTTGGGATGTTTAAAATTTTAATTACTTTTTTTAGTATACAGTTGGTGTTATTTTTATACAATATTGAATAAAATATAATATAATAATATTTATTACTACTTCTATCTTATTAAAAAAAATTAATGTGTTTTTTCTTTTTTTGAGTAATGAAATTTGTCATTTTTTTATTATAAATAATTATACTTAAATATGACTTATGTTTAGTTTAATATTTGAGAAAAATAATTAATATAATTTTATTACTTTTTTATATGAATAATAAGATTCGTTATGTAATAATAAGTTTATTTTACGTAAATTTTAATTTTTGGGGAAAAATTATAATTTTTTGCGTTAATTTGTACTTTTATGCTTCATTTAATTAATTATATAAAGTTAAGTAAAAATTATAACATACAAATTTATATTTAGCAGATATATTAAATGTTATAACTTGAAGGGTGTGACGCCCTCAAAATAGGTATACCTCACCCATTTTGAGTCGCCAAATACATGGTACAGAATACAAATACAAACTTAAATATACAATATGAGCTGTGAGTTTTAATATAAATATTGTCTTCTAGACAGTATTCAAACTCAAAATAAGTCCTCAATACATTTATTATCACACTATTTTACAGAATAATTAGGATTACTAATGCAAACATCTGGACCGTCACTCTGTTCCCCGACTAGTCCCAGCTTTATTCTCATTTCTTGAAAAGAACAATGAAAGCAAAAGGTGAGCTCAACTAGCCCAATAAGAAATATTATGATTATGATAATGCATAATAAATTATCGTTAGCCTTCAATAGTGTTAAACTGATAAAATATAATAAACATCAAGTTTAACTACAGCGGAACAAGCAATCCATTAGAAGAGTTAAGTAGAGCATGAAATCTACTATCTTCTATGATTTAAAAAGTTTATCAAAAGTTTTATCGCTGAGACTCAGGTTAATAAATAATCCACATCATCGAATCATCATTGCACTACGGCCAAGGATATTCATTAGTATCACAACCACAAATTATCCATGCACTACGGGCCAAGGATATTCGTGTTTTCATCAATGGTAATGATCATGCCAACAATAGTCCATCAATGCACTACGGGTTAATGAGGATTTTTGCCACATCAATTGTAATATTACGGTCATGATTATACCGAATAATCACTGGTCATAATCATACCAAGTCTATCTATGCACTACGGCTAAAGATGACTTTCATAATAATATAAGCATGAGGATGATGACAATGATATAAGAATTCAATTAAAAGAAAGGAAATGATAATTTTTTAAAGATTTATAATTTAATTTATCTAGAATTCAATAATGTTCAAATTGTCAACATGATACTGCTTTGTGGAGTAAAATTCAAGAATAATATTGTATCAAAATAATTTGGACCGAAAAGAAAGTAATTTTTGTCATTAATAGTACCCCGGGTGAATAGTAACCAAATGAATAGTATCCCGTTAATAGTACTTCGGGAATAGTAACCCCGTGAATAGTATTCCGGCATGAAAAAATTAAAACTTATCAAGAATGCCCAGAATAATACTTTCATGAAAATATATTGGATGAAACGCAAATATCAAGGATATTCTACTAATTTCATGGAGTATAGAAGCCAAAACTTTAACAAAATGAGTGTAAAATTTAAAATCTGAAATGAAATAATATTACTTACATATTATATAGTATGGAAGAAAATATTATTTTATACGAATACTTGACAAAAATAACATCCCTTACCTTGAAAAGAAGAGTATTCCGACTGGTAAGGCGGGGATATTCTTGAAGAAAACTTATACTGTTTCCTACGCTCAATGCTTTCTAAAACTCGAAAGAAATACGCTCAATATTATAGAAGAATAATTCTCTGATTCTGGTGTGATTTTTAATTCTAACTAAGCATCCTATTTATAGGAGAATGGAAGGGATACTATTTGAAAAATATAATCACGGACCAACAGTAATCTCGTACGATTCCAATTCACAGGCGCCTAAAAAAAATTGATTTTTCATTTGTTACTATACATTTACCATGCAGGCACTATACAAATACTATGCATAGTAAAATATAATATATTCTATTTTTCATAAAAAACAAAACTAATAAAACAAAACATCGTTATCATCAGAACTCACACGTGAATTCTTCCCCAAAATTTTCAATCATTATCACATGTGGGTTCCACCTCTTATAATGAATAACTTTCTACCGATTATTTTGAAAAATGAATAAGTGAGGGTCCATAAAATAAGCAAAATTTACATAAATACTTCATAAAAAAAAATCCTCTCAATATTTTTAACAACATTTATTCATATTATTATAACTCGCAATATTAACAATCAGATCGTTCCCAGGAAAGAGGGGGTTTTTCGATAAGAATTTATCCCTATTGGCGCGCAATTAGGCGACCAAACCTCTCCTCGATAGAACTTTCTAAACATTGTTAATTATGCAAATAATAATATGAATAACTTGTCATCTCAATTATTGATTTAATAATATATAAAATATTGACAATAATTTAATCAAATAACGTGAGATACTATGCAGCAATTACTGCAGCAATAATTGAATAAAAATGAGTAACTTCTCATGTAAGCATCAATAATCAATACCGTATACTACTATGCAACCACGCGTATTACTGTACTTTTAACACTGGATATTTTAACAGTTAACGGTAAAACTTCCGCTGTTACTTTTATAAAAATATATTTTTGTCGTTTTCTCACTCTGATAATAATTTTGTTGTGGGGTCCACCAATGATTGTGTCGTCGTACGAATATTCCTTGTTAAAACGAATATTCCCCGACCAATCGAATATAATATAAAAACTTGCGTACTTTGTAAAATTTGTAAATATTACCCACAACTATAATATTATATCAAATTCACTCCTTAATATTCAAAAATGATATTGATAGAAAATTCATCTTTATTTATAAAAGTTGGGGTCTTACAAAGGGTATATTAGACACTATATTAACAATATTTTTGAATATTAGTTGGTCAACCACACTAGAGGTAACGAATACTTGCATTTTATGGACTAGAGAGGTATTGATTGTCACTTGATAAACTACAGGGATTGTGAATGTTATTATGATTACTTACAGAGGTGTCAATGTATTTTACTCTAATTTTAATTAGTTGCGGGAGATACCATCTACAGTACATAACTTATATAAATTAATTTTATAAATTTAGATTATTTTAGGTTTTTTAAAAAAAATTAATCTTACGTACATTTTTATTTAATTTTGAAGTTATTTAGCAGACTAGCACCATTATTATATAGGGTACATAAGTTATATGCACCAGTTATATGTATCACGAGTACTATTCACTCGAGTACTATTCACCCGGGGTACTATTCATGATAAAAAAAATTGATTCGTTTTCGGTCCAAATTATTTTTGGTACAATATTATTCTTGAATTTTACTCCACAAAGCAGTATCATGTTGATAATTTGGACGTTATTGATTTCTGGATAAATTAAATTATAAATCTTTAAAAATTTATCCTTGAACTTATTTTATTGAATTCTTATATCATTGTCATCATCCTCATGTTTATATTCTGCTGAAAGTCATCTGTGGCCTGTAGTGTATAGATGGACTTGGTATGATTATGACCAGGAATTATTCGATATAATCATGACCGTAATGTTACAAATGGTGTGGTAAAAGTCCTCATTGGCCCGTAGTGCATTGGTGGACAGTTGTTGGCATGATCATGACCATTGATGAAAATACGAATATCCTTGGCCCGTAGTGCATGGATAATTTATGGTCGTAATATTGATAAGTGGTATTTTTACCTACTCATTGCATGCCAATTCATGCGAATTGTGCCCATCTCAAGTACATTTTACTGTGTTTTAGTTGTATTTCATGTTATTTTGCATTGCATTTATTTAAAACTCCTTTTGGTGAATAAGTGCAGGAATTGGCCTATTTTGGTGGTATTAGAGGGCACGAGGTTAGTGGATGCGTGAAGGCTAAGCAAAAGCAAGGATGTGCATAGCATAAAGGTGCAATGGAGCAAGGAGATCAAGCATGTTTGAACAGATAGCAGCAGTAGCATGACAGAACCAGAATCAGAAGATGCAGAGTGCAAGCCGCGCGGCAGAACAGCCTGGGGGAGCGCGCGCCTGCGCTAGTACCCGGCCAGACACTACTGACCTACTGCAAGTTGCGCGGTCGCGAGGTAGGAGCGCCCGCCCGCGTGAGAGGCTAGCTGGATAATGGCAGACTTTCTGTAAGTCTCGCGGTCGCGAGAAGGATAGGCTATAGAAACACGCGGCCGCGCGCGATGCTGATGCTGTGATTTTGTTTTAATTTTTAATAAAATGATTTGTAATTGGTTTTAAACGATTCTGATTGAGGTCAAACGTACACTTGATAACTTTTAGCGTATTTTCATCATAGAAACTAGGGTTTACACCTTGGTAGAGATTCCAACGTAGAACGAAGCCAAAACGTCTACTTCTCCAATTTTTCTTGGGATTCTCTGTCATTGTGGACTTCTATTATTATTCATTGGATTTTTATGAGGATTAAATAGTTGATCATAGATTTTTATTCAGCGATTGGGTTTGAGCGTTCTATCTTTCTTATTTCAATTGTTTGTTTATTGATCATGTTTAGCGTTGATCCCATAATGGCTTTTGGTTCAGTCATGAACTAAACTCCATTATGGGATTCTAACGGATTTTAATATGTAGTCTGGTTGTACACTTAAATGTCGGGGTTGTTTTGCATATCATATGGGATATCTGTCATGATTGTTTTGCATGTATGAATGCTTGATCACCATTCGTCTCAGTATTTGTAAGACCCCAAATTATTAATAAATGAAATTTAAATTCCCTCTATTTATTATTTTGAAATAGTAAGTGTTAAATTGATTAATGAGGTTAGTTATGGGTAAAATGCGCAAATATTTCAAATAAGCAGGTGGTTATAAAATATTCATTGTTGTCGGGGAATATTCGTTTGGTCGTGAAATATTCTTCCTGTCGGGGAATATTCGTACGACGGCGCAGTCTTTTGTGGGCCCCATAACGGAAAGCGATTGGATGAAGAAAACGACAAGTATATGTTTTTTATTAATAACGGCGTAGTTGTTACCGTTAATACTGTTGGAATACCCGTGGTTAAAACACAGTAATACGCGTTGTTACACAGTAGCACACTGTATTGCACCAATTATTGATTCTTACGTAAGAAGGCACTACTCAATAATGGTTACAGTAATTACTGTTCAGTATTTTATTTTATTGATTCAATAATTGTTGCGTTGATATTTTATATTACTGTTGTTTCAATAATTGTCACTACACAGTATTTCCCATTATCAGATCAATAATTTATATTATTTGAATAATATTATTAGATAACATTATTGGCAATGTCTAGAAAGTTCTATCTAAGGAGAGGTTTGGCCATCTAATTGCGCGCCAGTAAGGAGAAATCCTTATTGGAAAGCCCCCTCTTTCATGGGGTTCGGCCTGGTTGTCATAAATGTGATTCTGTAATATTATTTGTGAATAATTAATTATTGATTCATATGATAAGGAAATATTTATTTTTGTGGATATAAATGAGGGATATATTTTTGTGGTTAAAAATGAAGGAGTTAATGTTGAGGTTTTTATCAGTATTTTTGTCGGAATGGAGGTATTAAAAATCAGGGTTTTTGAGATATTTTGCGGGGGTTATAATTTTTAATCCGACCGTTGGATCGTGGTAATTTTTGGATATGTTATACATATATAAGTTGAGTATATATCCACAAATTTTGAACCGTTAAAAATGAACGTATGATTTATTATGAATTTTACGAGATGACTGGTTCAGAAATTATTGAATTTTCGGAGTTAATCATTTTGGTAGAAAATTCTAGAATTGGTGGGCCCCACTCTTGGTTGGTGAAGAAATGTGCTGAGATTTTTATTCAAATGTGGTGGGTGGGAATAGTAGCAGGTAAAGCCATCAGATTGCAGGTTAAGTCTGCTTCGGCGTGCTAACATTTTCCTATAAATAGAGGGCTAAGTTAGAATTGAAAATCACACCAGAAACAAGTTTTCTCTCTTTCTCTCTCTAGATTATTGAGTGTATTTTGTGAGTATTTAGATACTTTGAGAGTTTCTATTCATCAGAGCAAGTGTCTTTCAGCCTTATACCGGTATTCCGACCAGAAGTACTGTCTTTACGAGGTAAGGGATGTTATTTTATTCAAAAATGATATTATTTCTTCAATATCATTATGCCGAAATATTGGTTGGAAATTTTTATCAAATTTGAAACTTTTCACGTCGGGGTTACTATTCATGAGTTACTATTCACGAGTTACTATTCACCGAAAAATAAAATTTTCTTCTTTTCGTCCAAAATATCTATTCTGGGTACTAGCTTTGATTGTATCCATGTTTTGATCATTCTTGAATTCTACTTCACTATGAATAATTATAAGGTATTTTTGAATATGGATAAATCGAAATACGAATCCTTAATATTTGTTATTTTGTTTCACTGGATTCGTTTTCTTTAAGATATTTTTCATCATCCTCAGTCCTAAATGATGATATTACTGAATATCTTTGGCCCGTAGTGCAAAGATGAATGATTAACTGATGAATATCTTTGGCCCGTAGTACAAAGATGAACAGGTGTTGAGATGAACATGACCGACTGGTGGTACAAATGAATATCTTTGGCCTGTAGTGTAAAGATGAATATTTGATTAAAGATGGTTATTGATTGTTGTTACAGGGATAAAATATTGATGATGGACTTTTAAATCTTAGAAGATAGTAGAACTCATTCTCTACTTGACTCTTCTAATGGTTTGCTGTTTCCGCTGCAGTTATTGATTTAAAACTTGTTGTCTATTGTATTCTATTAGATTTTTCCCTGTTGAAGACTAACGATAATTTGTTCTGTATTATCTTAGTCATAATGTTCTTTACTGGGCTAGTTGAGCTCACCCTTTTCCTTTTTGTTCCATTTTTCTCAGGAGACGAGAATGTAGCGAGTACTAGTCGGGGTATGGAATGATGGTTCTAGAAGTTACTTTAGTAATCCTCACCATTTTTGTGAAATAATGTATCAATAATTGTAATGAGGACTTATTTGAGTGTGGATATTGTCTAAATGACAATATTTGTATTTAAACTGTAAGACCCCGAATTTTATGAAATAAAAGTATTCAATTTTTCTTATAATTACTATTCAGTAAATGGTTAAATTGATAAAAGTTTAAAGTTATGGGTGAAATGTGAATATTTTTTCAAAATAAGCAAGTGGTTATAAAATAATCATTGTTGTCGGGGAATATTCGTTTGGTCGTAGAATATTCTTTCTGTCGGGGAATATTCGTACGACGGCGTAGCTATTTGTGGGCCCCATAACGAATAACTGTCGGATGACGATAACGACAAAAATTTAAGTTTTTACAAATAACGGCGTAGTTGTTACCGTTAACACTGTTGGAATACCCGGTGATTAAAATACAGTAATACGCGTTATTGCACAGTAGCACACGGTATTGCATAGTATTTTTGAAATTATTGATTCTTACGTAAGAAGGCACTACTCAATAATTGTTACAGTAATTACTGTTCAATATTTTATTTTATTGATTCAATAATTGCTACGTTGAAATTTTATATTATTGTTGTTCAATAATTGTTGCTGCACAGTATTTCCTATTATCAGATCAATAATTCATATTATTTGAATAGTATTATTAGATAGCATTATTGGCAATGTCTAGAAAGTTCTGTCTAAGGAGAGGTTTGGTCATCTAATTGCGCGCCAGTAAGGAGAAATCCTTATTGGAAAGCCCCCTCTTTCCTGGGAATGGCCTGGTTGTCATAAATGTGATTCTGTAATATTATTTGTGAATAATTAATTATTGATTCATATGATAAGGAAATATTTATTTTATGTGGATATAAATGAGGGATATATTTTTGTGGTTAAAAAATGAAGGAGTTAATGTTGAGATTTTTATCCGTATTTTTGTCGGAATGGAGGTATTAAAAATCAGGGTTTTTTGAGATATTTTGCGGGGGTTATAATTTTTAATCCGACCGTTGGATCGTGGTAATTTTTGGATATGTTATACATATATAAGTTGAGTATATGCCCACAAATTTTGAACCGTTAAAAATGAACGTATGATTTATTATGAATTTTACAAGATGACTGGTTTAGAAATTGTTAAATTTTTGGAGTTTATCATTTTGGTGGAAAATTCTAGAATTGGTGGGCCCCACTTGTGGTTGGTGAAGAAATGTGCTGAATTATATTTCAAATGTGGTGGGTGGGAATAGTAGCAGGTAAAGCCATCAGGTTGCAGGTCAAACCTACCAAAATTTTCCTATAAATAGAGGGCTAAGTTAGAATTGAAAATCACACCAAAAACATAAGCTTTCTCTCTTTCTCTCTCTATATTATGAAGCATATTTTGTGAGTTTTTAGATACTTGGTGAGTTACTATTCATCAGTGCAAGTTTCCTTCAGCATCATATCCGATATCCAGTCAGAAGTACTGCTCTTTTGAGGTAAGGGATAGTAAGGGATAGTAAGGGATAGTAATGGATTTTAAGGGTTGTTATGATTTTCAGTTTTGTAATTTTTCTGATCTTCAAAAATTCTGGAAAAATTCAAAATGATATTTTGATGAGTTTTCTTGATTGTGTCCAAAAATGGTGATTTTTGGATGTATAGATTGAGAGTTATGAATTTTATGAGAAAAGACTATTTTAAAAGTAACCGCTTATAATTCCTTGTGGTTAACTCCAAAATTGATAAAATTTTTATTGGGAGTACATGTATATGATAGAAGTATACTCTGTAAATTTCAGAATTTTTAGACAAAAGTATAATTTTTGATAAATGTCTAAATATTCGGCTATTTTGGCCATATGAAAAATAGTAAATGACTTTTAAAAATTCTGAGAAAAATATATGTTCACTATGGGACTATATTATGCTAAATCCCAGAAAAGAAATATTTTTGGAACTGATTTGGTATTTTTCATAAAAATAGTTTAGTTATGAGTAAATGAATTAAATATGTTTTGTGAAGAAAGAAAATTGGAAAATAGGATTTTATGGCTTGAGAATCCTATATGAGGTATATGCAGATTTTTGATGAGGGTTTTGGTTATTGATGATGAAATTGTAAGAGTTGGCATTTTATGATGATTAAATGCATTAATTAGTAAAGTGTAAACAATTTAAATAAATTGTTTATAAGCTTAAGAAATGTTATTCTTTCAATATCATTATACCGAAGTATTGGTATGAATTTTATTATGGAATTTCTACCTTTTTGAGTCGGTATTACTATTCACGAGTTACTATTCATGAGTTACTATTCACGAGTTACTATTCACGACAAAATTGGTTTCTTTTACTAACCAAATTATAGTTGATTTATGAATATTACTCTTGAGATTAAATCTATATGTTGATTATATTGATTTTATTATCATATATAACATTTTTATAACTCTGACGTTGAATTTCTCTTTCACTGGAGTGTAAAGATGGGTAGATTATTGGTATGATCATGACTAGGGTTCTCTTTGGCCTGTAGTGCAAAGTTGAATTGTGACTGGTATGATCATGACCATTGAATTTACAATTGAATATCTTTAGCTTAAGTGTAAAGATGAATTGATTAACATGGTTATAATTATGGTGTATATAAATTCTGAAATGATTATATATTTCTTTGAGATATGAATATATTTGGCCTGTAGTGCAAATATGAATTGTTGATGAATATCTTTGGCCTGTAGTGCAAAGATGAACTGTTGTTGAATATCTTTGGCCTGTAGTGCAAAGATGAACTGTTGTTGAATATCTTTGGCCCGTAGTGCAAAGATGGTTTGTTGATGAATATCTTTGGCCCGTAGTGCAAAGATGGTTTGTTGATGAATATCTTTGGACCGTAGTGCAAAGATGGATTTGTTAGTATGATTATAAACAGGAATTGTGATTTGGTATAACCATGATCTTTGATGTTTCAGGTAAAGACAGGTGATGAAAATATTCTTCGTCCTGGGTGCGAAGAAAAATTTATAGTCACAATTATGATTATGAGTTATTCATATGATTGTGGAAAGGAACTGTTGATTGATGTTACAGGGATAAAACATTGTTGATGGATTTTTAACATGGAGAAGATAATAGACTTTATAGTCTATTTGACTCTTCTAATGGATTGCTCGTTCCGCTGCAACTATGGTTGAAATTTTTATCATTTACCATATGTTCTAAATCTCTGATTTATTATTGATGAAGGCTATTGATAATTTAATTATCTTTAGTCATGATATTCTTTACTGAGCTAGTTGTGCTCACCCTTTTGCTTCACAATTCCTTTCAGGTAATAAGAGTGTAGCTGGGTCGAGCGAGGGTAAAGGGGAAATAGAACGGTGGTCTCTAGCTGTGGGTGTTCTCCCGAAGCAGTATAGAAAAGTTCATTTAGTAGTTATATTTGGTGAATCCAATAGGGTAAGGTGTACCCAACGTTGGAAGGGTGGTTTGCCACTATCATACAAGATGTCTAACGACATACAACCTCGTGTCATCATAAGACAGGGATGTGCTCATCCACTTGCTGAGTATATATACGAGCACTACCTATATAATCTTGGTGTTTGTTTAAAGTATAATTCTCAGTTAGATACAGTGGAGATAATGATAAGTCAAGAGAAGACTCACCATTGGGAAGAATATGATAGTAATCTTCTCGTTTTTCTTTGGGGTCTATTGGGTCAACCAAGGATAATTCTGTGGCCATATGATATCTATCATAACCTAGACGCGTGGCCTCCCATGTACGAAGGTTTCCTTGAGCACTTCCCAAAGATTCTAATTTCTAAAACAGTTTTTGACTATACCTTTATGTAAGGTGTTACTGTGAGGTGCTGTCCACGGTTGGAACATGAGTCACATTTGGTATATATTTGTATCCAAACTCACAGCTTATGTGTTGTTGTATTTTGCACGACAATTGTTGTAATAAAGTTGTAGTTGTTTTCTGTACCATGTATTTGACGACTCAGAATGGGTTGGATGGAATGGACCTATTTTGGGGTTGTCACAGGTGGTATCAGAGCTTGGGGATATGATCTCTGGCGGAGATCGGGGAATACAACTAGGAGGGGAGAGATGAGTAAATCCTTCGCTAGTGTTTCCTACCTAAGCTTATTTGTTGGTCAGTCATAATATCGGGATATTATGTGATATGTTAATTTGTTAAATTAACACTTGTTTTGAAGCTGTATTCTAGAATGTTATTTGAAATACAGGAGATGAGCAATGGAGAAATTATGATGACAGAGAAGATGGAATTTGAAATGAAAGGAAGGTATTTTCAACTCTTTGAAATACCAGGTACGTAAATTTCGGGGACGAAATTTCATAAGGAGGGGAGATTGTAAGACCCCGAATTTTATGAAATAAAAGTATTCAATTTTTCTTATAATTACTATTCAGTAAATGGTTAAATTGATAAAAGTTTAAAGTTATGGGTGAAATGTGAATATTTTTTCAAAATAAGCAAGTGGTTATAAAATAATCATTGTTGTCGGGGAATATTCGTTTGGTCGTAGAATATTCTTTCTGTCGGGGAATATTCGTACGACGGCGTAGCTATTTGTGGGCCCCATAACGAATAACTGTCGGATGACGATAACGACAAAAATTTAAGTTTTTACAAATAACGGCGTAGTTGTTACCGTTAACACTGTTGGAATACCCGGTGATTAAAATACAGTAATACGCGTTATTGCACAGTAGCACACGGTATTGCATAGTATTTTTGAAATTATTGATTCTTACGTAAGAAGGCACTACTCAATAATTGTTACAGTAATTACTGTTCAATATTTTATTTTATTGATTCAATAATTGCTACGTTGAAATTTTATATTATTGTTGTTCAATAATTGTTGCTGCACAGTATTTCCTATTATCAGATCAATAATTCATATTATTTGAATAGTATTATTAGATAGCATTATTGGCAATGTCTAGAAAGTTCTGTCTAAGGAGAGGTTTGGTCATCTAATTGCGCGCCAGTAAGGAGAAATCCTTATTGGAAAGCCCCCTCTTTCCTGGGAATGGCCTGGTTGTCATAAATGTGATTCTGTAATATTATTTGTGAATAATTAATTATTGATTCATATGATAAGGAAATATTTATTTTATGTGGATATAAATGAGGGATATATTTTTGTGGTTAAAAAATGAAGGAGTTAATGTTGAGATTTTTATCCGTATTTTTGTCGGAATGGAGGTATTAAAAATCAGGGTTTTTTGAGATATTTTGCGGGGGTTATAATTTTTAATCCGACCGTTGGATCGTGGTAATTTTTGGATATGTTATACATATATAAGTTGAGTATATGCCCACAAATTTTGAACCGTTAAAAATGAACGTATGATTTATTATGAATTTTACAAGATGACTGGTTTAGAAATTGTTAAATTTTTGGAGTTTATCATTTTGGTGGAAAATTCTAGAATTGGTGGGCCCCACTTGTGGTTGGTGAAGAAATGTGCTGAATTATATTTCAAATGTGGTGGGTGGGAATAGTAGCAGGTAAAGCCATCAGGTTGCAGGTCAAACCTACCAAAATTTTCCTATAAATAGAGGGCTAAGTTAGAATTGAAAATCACACCAAAAACATAAGCTTTCTCTCTTTCTCTCTCTATATTATGAAGCATATTTTGTGAGTTTTTAGATACTTGGTGAGTTACTATTCATCAGTGCAAGTTTCCTTCAGCATCATATCCGATATCCAGTCAGAAGTACTGCTCTTTTGAGGTAAGGGATAGTAAGGGATAGTAAGGGATAGTAATGGATTTTAAGGGTTGTTATGATTTTCAGTTTTGTAATTTTTCTGATCTTCAAAAATTCTGGAAAAATTCAAAATGATATTTTGATGAGTTTTCTTGATTGTGTCCAAAAATGGTGATTTTTGGATGTATAGATTGAGAGTTATGAATTTTATGAGAAAAGACTATTTTAAAAGTAACCGCTTATAATTCCTTGTGGTTAACTCCAAAATTGATAAAATTTTTATTGGGAGTACATGTATATGATAGAAGTATACTCTGTAAATTTCAGAATTTTTAGACAAAAGTATAATTTTTGATAAATGTCTAAATATTCGGCTATTTTGGCCATATGAAAAATAGTAAATGACTTTTAAAAATTCTGAGAAAAATATATGTTCACTATGGGACTATATTATGCTAAATCCCAGAAAAGAAATATTTTTGGAACTGATTTGGTATTTTTCATAAAAATAGTTTAGTTATGAGTAAATGAATTAAATATGTTTTGTGAAGAAAGAAAATTGGAAAATAGGATTTTATGGCTTGAGAATCCTATATGAGGTATATGCAGATTTTTGATGAGGGTTTTGGTTATTGATGATGAAATTGTAAGAGTTGGCATTTTATGATGATTAAATGCATTAATTAGTAAAGTGTAAACAATTTAAATAAATTGTTTATAAGCTTAAGAAATGTTATTCTTTCAATATCATTATACCGAAGTATTGGTATGAATTTTATTATGGAATTTCTACCTTTTTGAGTCGGTATTACTATTCACGAGTTACTATTCATGAGTTACTATTCACGAGTTACTATTCACGACAAAATTGGTTTCTTTTACTAACCAAATTATAGTTGATTTATGAATATTACTCTTGAGATTAAATCTATATGTTGATTATATTGATTTTATTATCATATATAACATTTTTATAACTCTGACGTTGAATTTCTCTTTCACTGGAGTGTAAAGATGGGTAGATTATTGGTATGATCATGACTAGGGTTCTCTTTGGCCTGTAGTGCAAAGTTGAATTGTGACTGGTATGATCATGACCATTGAATTTACAATTGAATATCTTTAGCTTAAGTGTAAAGATGAATTGATTAACATGGTTATAATTATGGTGTATATAAATTCTGAAATGATTATATATTTCTTTGAGATATGAATATATTTGGCCTGTAGTGCAAATATGAATTGTTGATGAATATCTTTGGCCTGTAGTGCAAAGATGAACTGTTGTTGAATATCTTTGGCCTGTAGTGCAAAGATGAACTGTTGTTGAATATCTTTGGCCCGTAGTGCAAAGATGGTTTGTTGATGAATATCTTTGGCCCGTAGTGCAAAGATGGTTTGTTGATGAATATCTTTGGACCGTAGTGCAAAGATGGATTTGTTAGTATGATTATAAACAGGAATTGTGATTTGGTATAACCATGATCTTTGATGTTTCAGGTAAAGACAGGTGATGAAAATATTCTTCGTCCTGGGTGCGAAGAAAAATTTATAGTCACAATTATGATTATGAGTTATTCATATGATTGTGGAAAGGAACTGTTGATTGATGTTACAGGGATAAAACATTGTTGATGGATTTTTAACATGGAGAAGATAATAGACTTTATAGTCTATTTGACTCTTCTAATGGATTGCTCGTTCCGCTGCAACTATGGTTGAAATTTTTATCATTTACCATATGTTCTAAATCTCTGATTTATTATTGATGAAGGCTATTGATAATTTAATTATCTTTAGTCATGATATTCTTTACTGAGCTAGTTGTGCTCACCCTTTTGCTTCACAATTCCTTTCAGGTAATAAGAGTGTAGCTGGGTCGAGCGAGGGTAAAGGGGAAATAGAACGGTGGTCTCTAGCTGTGGGTGTTCTCCCGAAGCAGTATAGAAAAGTTCATTTAGTAGTTATATTTGGTGAATCCAATAGGGTAAGGTGTACCCAACGTTGGAAGGGTGGTTTGCCACTATCATACAAGATGTCTAACGACATACAACCTCGTGTCATCATAAGACAGGGATGTGCTCATCCACTTGCTGAGTATATATACGAGCACTACCTATATAATCTTGGTGTTTGTTTAAAGTATAATTCTCAGTTAGATACAGTGGAGATAATGATAAGTCAAGAGAAGACTCACCATTGGGAAGAATATGATAGTAATCTTCTCGTTTTTCTTTGGGGTCTATTGGGTCAACCAAGGATAATTCTGTGGCCATATGATATCTATCATAACCTAGACGCGTGGCCTCCCATGTACGAAGGTTTCCTTGAGCACTTCCCAAAGATTCTAATTTCTAAAACAGTTTTTGACTATACCTTTATGTAAGGTGTTACTGTGAGGTGCTGTCCACGGTTGGAACATGAGTCACATTTGGTATATATTTGTATCCAAACTCACAGCTTATGTGTTGTTGTATTTTGCACGACAATTGTTGTAATAAAGTTGTAGTTGTTTTCTGTACCATGTATTTGACGACTCAGAATGGGTTGGATGGAATGGACCTATTTTGGGGTTGTCACATAAACTCACAGTTCTTGTGTTGTAATAATAAAGATGTAGTTATTTCTGTACCATGTATTTTGGCGACTCAGAATGGGTGTTGTATACCTATTTTGGGGGCGTCACAGTTGGTATCAGAGCTTAGGGATATGATTTCTGGCGGAGATCGGAGAATAGAACTAGGAGGGGAGAGACGAATAAATCCTTCGCTAGTGTGTCCTACCTAAGCTTATTTATTGGTCAGTCATAATATAGGGGTATTATGTGATTTGTTAATTTATTTAATTAACCCTTGTTTTATGGCAGTATTTGAGAATGTCGACTGAGAATATTAACAGTGGAGTAAATGAGACCATGGAGACACCGGTGCTTACCAACGGGGAGAACGTGCAACAGGCTGGCAATGTTCCTCCTGTGAACAACACCAATGAGCAGATGATGAATGATGGAATGTTTAGAAGTTTTTTGCAATTCATACAAAACCAGACGAGGGAGACTCGTGTTCAAAATACAGGAGGAAATGATAGCAATTCACGGTTTGTCACAGCCAAACAGTTCAAAGAATTGGGACCACCAGAATTTAAGGGAAAGCCGGATCCGATCATGGCGAAAACGTGGGTCAAGCAAATTACCAAGATATTCGATGTCTTGGGATGCACGGAGGAACAGAAGGTTCCATTCGCCACCTTTATGTTCCGTGGCGAGGCAGATTACTGGTGGGAGTCTGTGAAGCGTACCCATCCAACCGCACTCAGCATGTCTTGGGAGACATTTTAGAAACTGTTCAGTGACAAGTACTTTCCTGAATGTATTCGTCATATGAAGGAGGTAGAGTTTATTAGACTGGAGCAGAATAACATGACGGTGTCTCAGTACGAGGCGAGGTTTGCAGAGTTGTCCAGGTTTGCACCTCATTTGGTGGAGAATGAGGAACGTATGACGAGGATGTTTTTGAGAGGTTTGAAACCTGGCATACGTCAATATCTCATTTCTCATAAATTTTCTCTTTATTCAGATGTTGTCAACAGGGCTCAATTATTAGAGCGAGATAATGAGTACGGTCAACTGAGGGACCACAACCAGGATCATATCGGTGACAGCAGTCATCAGAACAATGATAACCAGCGGAAAAAGAAAAATACAGACAAGAACGGCAACCACTCTGGTGGTAATCGTGGCTATGAAAATAGAAGAAGCGAGTCGGGAGGAGATTTTAAAAAGAGGAGATTCAACAATGACAATATGAAGACGTCAGCACCAGCAGCAACTGGTTCCAAGGGAGGAGAACGACCACCGATTATATGCTATAAGTGCGGAAAAGAAGGACATATCAGCCCAAACTGCCCACAACAGTTTAAGGTATGTTATAATTGTGGAAAGGAAGGACATATCGCTCGAGATTGCACTATAGCAAAACCAAGTCCAGCGGGGATGGTGACTCAAAAAGCTGTCCCAGAAAAGATAAAGTCAACGGTTCCTGGAAGAGCGTTTGTCGTGACTGGTCAACATGCGAGGAACCCAAACGAGGTGATCACGGGTAAGCTAATCATAAATTCATGCGAAGTTTATACCTTATTAGATACCGGTTCTACCCATTCTTGTAAGACCCCAACTTTTATAAATAAAGATGAATTTTCTATAAATATCATTTTTGAATATTATGAAGTTAATTTGATATAATGTTATAGTTGTGGATAATATTTATAAATTTTACAAAGTAAGCAAGTTGTTATAAAATATTCGTTTGGTCGGGGAATATTCTTTTTGTCGGGGAATATTCGTACGACGGCACAATCATTGGTGGACCCCACAACGAAATTATTGTCGGATTGAGAAAACGACAGAATTATCTTTCTATAAAAATAACAGCTGAGGTGTTACCGTTAAAATCGTTAAAACTGTTGAACTACTTGGTAGTAAAAGTACAGTAATACGCGTGGTTGCATAGTAGCACACGGTATTGATTATTGATGCTTACGTGAGAAGTCACTCAGCTATACTCAATTATTGCTACAGTAATTGCTGCATCATATCTCTTAAATTATTGTCATAGTATCATCTGTATAATATGTTATATTATTGAGACGTTGTGGTAAGTTTGGTTATTTTATGGGGGGCCATATGTCATCATCTAAGAGTCTCTTCGTCAATAGTAATTACCGTCGTCAATAGTAATTACCGTCGTCAATAGTATTTACCTTGGTCAATAGTAATTACCTTCATCAATAGTATTTACCTTGGTCAATAGTAATTACCTTCGTCAATAGTATTTACCTTGGTCAATAGTAATTACCTTCGTCAATAGTATTTACCTTGGTCAATAGTAATTACTTTCGTCAATAGTAGTTGTCCCTTCAATATTACCAAGAGTCATTTGACCCTTCGTTAAGACCAAGAGTCATTTGACCCTTCGTTAAGACCAAGAGCCACCCTCAGTTTTTCTATAAATAGAGGCCTAGGGCTTCATTATTTTTCACGAATTCATTCAAGCTATAGAGAGAGAAAGTATAGAGAGAATAAGAGAGAGAAAAGTATTCTGCTACATCACTTTTCCAATATCCAGTTCTTTTAAGGTAGGGAATATTATTTCTTTTATATTCATGAAGAGAACTTCTGTTATTCCATTCGTTATTATTCTGTTGGAATAACCAGTATACGCGGTCTACCCTATACTTGGTGACATTCTTCTATTATTCTGTTGGAACATCCTGTCTGTGTGTTTTACACCGGACCTGGTTCCGTTTATTATTCTGTTGGAACATCCTGTCTGTGTGTTTTACACCGGACCTGGTTCCGTTTTTATTATTATTCTGTTGGAACATCCTGTCTGTGTGTTTTACACCGGACCTGGTTCCATTATTTATTATTCTGTCGGAATATCCTGTCTGTGCTTTTACGCCGGACCTGGTTCCATTATTTATTATTCTGTTGGAATAACCTGTCTGTGCGGTCTATCGCATGCATGGTGATTTCTTTTGTTATTCCATTCTTTATTATACTCAGTTGGTTAAGTTTTGACTTCTATACTCCATGAAATTTGTGGAATATCCTTGATAGTTGCGTTTCATCCAGTATCTTTTCAAGAAAATATTCTTCTAAGCATTCTTGAATTTTACTCCACAATGCAGTATCATGTTGACAATTTGGACGTTGTTAATTCCTGGATAAATTAATTCTTGAACTTGTTTTATTGAATTCTTATATCATTGTTATCATCCTCATGTTTATAAAATGTTGAAAGTCATCTGTGGCCTGTAGTGCATAGATGGACTTGGTATGATTATGACCAGGGATTATTCGGTATAATCATGACCGTAATGTTACAAATAATGTGGTAAAAGTCCTCATTGGCCCGTAGTGCATTGATGGACAGTTGTTGGCATGATCATGACCATTAATGAATACACGAATATCCTTGGCCGTAGTGCAGGGGTGATTCGATGATGTGGATTATTTTATTAAGCTGAGTCTCAGCGATTACAGTGTTGAAAAACTTTTTAAATCATAAACGATAGTAGAGTTTATTTTCTACTTGACTCTTTTAATGGATTGCTTGTTCCGCTACAGTTAAACTTGATGTCTATTATATTTTATCAGTTTAACATTGTTGAAGGCTAATGATAATTTATTCTGCATTATCTTAGTCATAATATTTCTTACTGGGCTAGTTGAGCTCACCCTTTCTTTCACTGTTCTCTTCAGGAAATGAGAACGTAGCTGGGACAAGTCGGGGTACGGAGTGATGGTCCGAATGATAGTATTAGTTAGTAGTCCTCACTATTCTATGTAATGGTGTGTTAATAAATGTAATGAGGACTCCTTTTGAGTATGAATACTCTCTAGAAGATAATATTTGTATTCAAACTCACAGTTTATGTTTTGTCGTATTGTACACGACAGATGTATTAATCAGTTGTATTTGTATTCTGTACTATGTATCTGACGACCCAAGATGGGTGATGTATACCTAATTTTGGGGGCGTCACAGTTGGTATCAGAGCTTAGGGATATGATCCCTGGTTAAGATGTGAGAATAGAACTAGGAGGGGAGAGACGGGGAATTCCTTCGCTAGTATGGCATACCTAAGTTTATTTGCATGGTATTTAATTGGTCGGTCATAATATAAGGATAATATATGACATATCAATTAATTTTTATTTTGTGACAGTATCTGAAAATGGCATCTGAGAATGTTGAGAATAGCAATGGAGCACAGACGACTGTTGATTCACCACATATCAATAATCAGGATAATGTGCATCAGGAAGGTGTCAATCCTCATGCAAACAACAACACTGACCAAATGATGAATGATCAAATGTTCAGAGGCTTTATGCAATTCATGCAACAACAGGTGAAAGCGGCTCCTGTCCACAACGTAGGTGGAAATACTGGAAACTCTCAGGCGGTCACCGCTAAACAGTTTAAGGAGCTGGGACCACCGGAGTTTAAGGGAGAACCCAAACCACTTGTAGCTGAAACATGGATAAAGCAGATCACCAAGATATTTGATGTCTTGGGTTGCTCCGAGGAGCAAAAGGTTCCCTTTGCCGCCTTTATGTTGCGAGGAGAGGTAGATTACTGGTGGGAATCGATAAAGCGTACTCAACCTGCCGCACTGAAGATGTCTTGGGAGAAGTTTCAAGATCTGTTTAACGACAAATACTTTCCCGAGAGTATTCGTCACATGAAGGAGGTGGAGTTCATCAAATTGGAGCAGAATAATATGACCGTGTCGCAGTACGAGGCAAAATTTGCGGAGTTATCCCGGTTTGCGTCCCACCTGGTGGATAATGAAGAAAGAATGACGCGGATGTTTTTAAGAGGTTTGAAGCCGGAGATACGTCAACATCTTGTTTCTCATAAACTGTGTTTGTATTCAGATGTTGTAAATAGGGCTCAGTTGGTGGAGCGCGATAACGAGACAACGCAACCAAAAGAGAGCAGCCGGCAAAATGATAATACCAGTGAGAGCAGTCATCGAAGCGGTGACAACAAGCGTGGAGGGAATCAACAGGCCAGAAATGGTAACCACTTCGGTGGTAATCAGGGCCAAAACAATAAGAATGGACATTTCAAGAAGAGGAGATTCAACAATGATGGAAAGACGTCAGCACCAGCACCTGTCGTTAAGGAAGGAGAACGACCACCTATCATATGTTTCAAATGCGGAGGGGAGGGACACATCAGTCCAAACTGCGCGATGCCGTCCAAAGCATGTTATAATTGTGGAAGAGAAGGTCATTTAGCCCGATTTTGTCGTTTACCGAAAACAAATTCAGCTAGGATGGAGGCACCAAAAGCCGTCCCAGAAAAGTCAAAACCGGTTGTGCAAGGGAGAGCGTTTGTTGTGAACTCCCAGAGAGCAAGGAACCCGAATGAGGTCATCACGGGTAAGCTTATCATAAACTCTAAAGAAGTTTATACTTTATTTGATACCGGTTCAACCCATTCTTTTATTTCTCCTACTTGCGCTCATCGATTAAATTTGATTCCGGAGAAATTAGACTTTGACTTATCTGTGGAAACTCCGTTGGGAGAAACCTTCATTACCTCCACTGGTTATAAGTCTTGTTTGGTTCAAGTTGGTACCCACACATTACCTATCGATCTGATTTCATTAAAAATACTTGCATTTGACGTGATTCTAGGGATTGATTGGTTAACTACTCATTATGCAAAAATTGATTGTTTTCGTAAGGTTGTTAGTTTTCATATTCCTAATCGACCTATTATGCGAATTCAAGCAACCAAACCATTAAAATCAATCGCTGTCATCTCAAGCCATAAAGCTATTCGTTTATTGAAAAACGGATGTCAAGCTTTCTTAGCTCATGTCACAGATCTAAACAAAAATACGTCAGCTTTGAATGATATTTCTGTTGTTAATAAATTTCCTGACGTATTTCCCGAAGAACTTCCTGGCCTACCCCCAGAGCGTGAAATTGAATTTTGTATCGACCTTGAACCCGGTACAAAACCCATTTCCAAAGCTCCATATCGAATGGCTCCTATTGAACTTCAGGAGTTAAAGACCCAACTGCAGGAATTGTTAGACATTGGTTTTATTCGTCCTAGTACTTCTCCTTGGGGTGCTCCTGTTCTGTTCGTGAAGAAGAAAGATGGGAGTATGCGACTTTGTATTGATTATCGGGAGTTGAATCATGTCACCATCAAAAATAGGTACCCATTGCCACGTATTGATGACCTGTTTGACCAGTTGCAAGGAGCACAATTCTTTTCAAAGATCGATCTTCGTTCTGGATATCATCAGCTGAAGGTTAGAACTGAGGATATTCCAAAGACTGCCTTCAGAACTCGGTATGGGCATTATGAATTCTTAGTTATGTCTTTTGGATTGACTAATGCTCCTGCTGCCTTCATGGATATGATGAACAGGGTATTTAAGGAATATTTGGATCACTTTGTGGTCGTCTTTATCGATGACATCCTTGTTTATTCCAAAAGCCGTGAAGATCATGAGCAACACTTGAGGCTGGTACTCCAAAAGCTTCGTGAATACAAACTTTATGCCAAGTTGAAGAAATGCGAGTTCTGGCTGGAAGAGGTAGCATTCCTTGGGCACGTAGTATCAAGTCGTGGAATATCGGTTGACCCGGCAAAGATTGAAGCTATTCAAAGCTGGGAGCAACCTAAATCAGTAACCGAAGTACGTAGCTTTCTCGGTCTAGCTGGTTATTATCGGAGATTCGTGGAAGGATTTTCTCGAATCGCTACTCCATTAACTCAGCTGACTCGAAAAGATACAAAGTTCGGTTGGAGCGAAGAATGTGAGCAGAGTTTTCAAGAACTCAAGAGGAGACTCATTTCAGCACCTGTTCTAACAATACCATCTGGCTCGGAGGGATTTGTCATCTACAGTGATGCTTCGAGCAAAGGGTTGGGATGTGTTCTCATGCAACATGGAAAAGTCATAGCCTATGCATCAAGACAACTCAAAGAATATGAGAGGAATTATCCTACTCATGATCTAGAGTTGGCAGCTGTTGTCTTTGCACTTAAAATTTGGAGGCATTACTTGTATGGGGAGAAGGTGGAGATCTTTACGGATCATAAAAGTCTCAAATATTTCTTCACTCAAAAGGAACTCAACATGCGACAACGACGTTGGCTTGAACTGTTGAAAGATTATGATCATACCATTCAATACCATCCTGGAAAAGCGAACGTGGTAGCTGACGCATTGAGTAGAAGATCATATGCAAGTACGAGTGCGATATTGTCAACACAAAGACCCATTTTGTGTGATTTGCAAAGGATGGAGATAGAGTTAAAGACTCCAGGGACCCATGTGATGATGGCGAATATACGAGTAGAACCGACTTTAATCGATAAAGTTAAAGCTGCTCAAGCTACAGACCTGGAGCTGATGCGTATGAAGAAGAAAGTGCAAGAAGGTGCTATACCGGAAGCAAGAATCGATGAAGAAGGAATACTTCGAGTCAACTCCAGACTTTGTGTTCCTAACAACCCTGATTTAAAGTATGAAATCATGATGGAGGCGCACAACACACCGTTTGCAATCCATCCTGGAAGTACCAAAATGTATCATGATCTTCGTCATACATTTTGGTGGAGCAATATGAAGAGAGAGATAGCGTTGTTTATCTCAAGGTGTCTAACTTGTCAACGAGTCAAAGCGGAGCATCAAGTACCAAAAGGTCCATTGCAACCACTTGAAATTCCAGAATGGAAGTGGGAGCACATTACCATGGATTTCGTTACCGGTCTTCCTAGGGTTTCTCAAGGTATTGATGCGATTTGGGTCATTGTTGATAGATTGACCAAGTCTGCTCATTTCTTACCGATACGAGAAACTTATACACTTGAACGTCTTGCTCGTATGTACATAAACGAGATTGTAAGACTGCATGGTATGCCAGTATCCATAGTTTCTGACCGAGACCCAAGATTCACTTCACGATTTTGGGTTAGTTTAC
Organism: Panax notoginseng; assembly: GCA_016801055.1. Classification (NCBI taxonomy): domain Eukaryota; kingdom Viridiplantae; phylum Streptophyta; class Magnoliopsida; order Apiales; family Araliaceae; genus Panax; species Panax notoginseng. The sequence continues at coordinate 13,976,734 of CM029020.1, forward strand.
AAAAAGCTATGGGCACGGAGTTACGATTTAGTTCAGCATATCATCCTCAGACGGACGGACAATCAGAGAGGACTATTCAAACTCTTGAAGATCTATTAAGACTCTGTGTCTTTGACTTCAAAGGAAGTTGGGACAAGTTCTTACCATTGGTGGAGTTTTCCTACAACAACAGTTATCAAGCAAGTATTGGCATGGCTCCATTCGAAGCATTGTATGGAAGAAAATGTCGTTCTCCAGTATGCTGGGATGAGGTGGGCGAAGCAACGTTGTTGGGACCGGAGTTGGTACGTATGACTACAGAAAAGATTCAAACGATCCGACAACGTATAAAAACCTCACAAGATCGACAAAAGAGTTATGCTGATCTTCATCGAAAGGACGTGGAATTTGATGTAGGAGATCATGTGTTCTTACGTGTTGCTCCATGGAAAGGAGTTACGAGATTTGGAAAGAGAGGAAAGCTAAATCCTCGATTCATCGGTCCATTTTTAATCCTCGATCGAGTAGGAACTGTGGCTTATAGACTCGCTTTACCGCCAAGTATGTCTCGTGTTCATAACGTTTTCCACATATCCATGTTACGCAAATATGTGGAAGACCCGAACCACATTATTGAGTTAGAACCGGACGAAATAGCGGAGGATTTGACGTATGAAGAAGTTCCTGTTCAAATCTTGGATAAGAAGGAACATATTCTACGCTCCAAGGTTATACCTCAAGTTAAAGTTTTGTGGAGAAACCACGATGTTGAGGAAATGACTTGGGAGTTAGAATCAGAAATGAAATCAAGGTATCCTTACCTCTTCGACATACCAGGTACGTACCCTAATTTCGAGGGCGAAATTTCATAAGAAGGGGAGGTTGTAAGACCCCAACTTTTATAAATAAAGATGAATTTTCTATAAATATCATTTTTGAATATTATGAAGTTAATTTGATATAATGTTATAGTTGTGGGTAATATTTATAAATTTTACAAAGTAAGCAAGTTGTTATAAAATATTCGTTTGGTCGGGGAATATTCTTTTTGTCGGGGAATATTCGTACGACGGCACAATCATTGGTGGACCCCACAACGAAATTATTGTCGGATTGAGAAAACGACAGAATTATCTTTCTATAAAAATAACAGCTGAGGTGTTACCGTTAAAATCGTTAAAACTGTTGAACTACTTGGTAGTAAAAGTACAGTAATACGCGTGGTTGCATAGTAGCACACGGTATTGATTATTGATGCTTACGTGAGAAGTCACTCAGCTATACTCAATTATTGCTACAGTAATTGCTGCATCATATCTCTTAAATTATTGTCATAGTATCATCTGTATAATATGTTATATTATTGAGACGTTGTGGTAAGTTTGGTTATTTTATGGGGGGCCATATGTCATCATCTAAGAGTCTCTTCGTCAATAGTAATTACCGTCGTCAATAGTAATTACCGTCGTCAATAGTATTTACCTTGGTCAATAGTAATTACCTTCGTCAATAGTATTTACCTTGGTCAATAGTAATTACCTTCGTCAATAGTATGTACCTTGGTCAATAGTATTTACCTTGGTCAATAGTAATTACCTTCGTCAATAGTATTTACCTTGGTCAATAGTAATTACTTTCGTCAATAGTAGTTGTCCCTTCAATATTACCAAGAGTCATTTGACCCTTCGTTAAGACCAAGAGTCATTTGACCCTTCGTTAAGACCAAGAGCCACCCTCAGTTTTTCTATAAATAGAGGCCTAGGGCTTCATTATTTTTCACGAATTCATTCAAGCTATAGAGAGAGAAAGTATAGAGAGAATAAGAGAGAGAAAAGTATTCTGCTACATCACTTTTCCAATATCCAGTTCTTTTAAGGTAGGGAATATTATTTCTTTTATATTCATGAAGAGAACTTCTGTTATTCCATTTGTTATTATTCTGTTGGAATAACCAGTATACGCGGTCTACCCTATACTTGGTGACATTCTTCTATTATTCTGTTGGAACATCCTGTCTGTGTGTTTTACACCGGACCTGGTTCCGTTTATTATTCTGTTGGAACATCCTGTCTGTGTGTTTTACACCGGACCTGGTTCCGTTTTTATTATTATTCTGTTGGAACATCCTGTCTGTGTGTTTTACACCGAACCTGGTTCCATTATTTATTATTCTGTCGGAATATCCTGTCTGTGCGTTTACGCCGGACCTAGTTCCATTATTTATTATTCTGTTGAAATAACCTGTCTGTGCGGTCTATCGCATGCATGGTGATTTCTTTTGTTATTCCATTCTTTATTATACTCAGTTGGTTAAGTTTTGACTTCTATACTCCATGAAATTTGTGGAATATCCTTGATAGTTGCGTTTCATCCAGTATCTTTTCAAGAAAATATTCTTCTAAGCATTCTTGAATTTTACTCCACAATGCAGTATCATGTTGACAATTTGGACGTTGTTAATTCCTGGATAAATTAATTCTTGAACTTGTTTTATTGAATTCTTATATCATTGTCATCATCCTCATGTTTATAAAATGTTGAAAGTCATCTGTGGCCTGTAGTGCATAGATGGACTTGGTATGATTATGACCAGGGATTATTCGGTATAATCATGACCGTAATGTTACAAATAATGTGGTAAAAGTCCTCATTGGCCCGTAGTGCATTGATGGACAGTTGTTGGCATGATCATGACCATTAATGAATACACGAATATCCTTGGCCGTAGTGCAGGGGTGATTCGATGATGTGGATTATTTTATTAAGCTGAGTCTCAGCGATTACAGTGTTGAAAAACTTTTTAAATCATAAACGATAGTAGAGTTTATATTTCTACTTGACTCTTTTAATGGATTGCTTGTTCCGCTACAGTTAAACTTGATGTCTATTATATTTTATCAGTTTTAACATTGTTGAAGCTAATGATAATTTATTCTGCATTATCTTAGTCATAATATTTCTTACTGGGCTAGTTGAGCTCACCCTTTCTTTCACTGTTCTCTTCAGGAAATGAGAACGTAGCTGGGACAAGTCGGGTACGGAGTGATGGTCCGAATGATAGTATTAGTTAGTAGTCCTCACTATTCTATGTAATGGTGTGTTAATAAATGTAATGAGGACTCCTTTTGAGTATGAATACTCTCTAGAAGATAATATTTGTATTCAAACTCACAGTTTATGTTTGTCGTATTGTACACGACAGATGTATTAATCAGTTGTATTTGTATTCTGTACTATGTATCTGACGACCCAAGATGGGTGATGTATACCTAATTTTGGGGGCGTCACAATTCTTTTATCTCTCCTGCTTGTGCTCAACGTTTAAACTTGACTCCGGAGAAGTTAGACTTTGATTTATCTGTGGAGACTCCGTTAGGAGAAACTTTCATCACATCCACTGTTTATAAATCTTGTGTGATCCAAGTTGGCACCATCACCTTACCTGTTGACCTTATCTCTTTAAAGATACTTGCTTTTGATGTGATTTTAGGGATTGATGGCTAACTACTCATCATGCCAAAATGATTGTTTTCGTAAGGTTGTTAGTTTTCATATTCCTAACCAACCTGTTGTACGAATTCAAACAACTAAGCCATTAAAATCAATCACTGTTATATCAAGCCATAAAGCCATTCGTTTATTAAAAAACGGATGTCAAGCTTTCTTAGCCCATGTTAAGGATTTGAATAAAGACACGTCAAATTTGAATAATATTCCTGTTGTTATTGACTTTCCTGACGTATTTCCTGAAGAACTTCCCGGTCTACCCCCGGAAAGAAAATTGAATTCTTTATTGATCTTGAACCTGGTACAAAGCCCATTTCTAAAACCCATATCGAATGGCTCCTATTGAACTTCAGGAGTTAAAGGTCCAACTACAAGAGTTGTTAGACATCGATTTCATTCGTCCTAGTACATCTCCTTGGGGTGCTCCTGTTTTATTTGTAAAGAGGAAAGACGGGAGTATGCACTTTGTATTGATTACCGGGAATTAAACCATGTCACTATTAAGAATAGGTATCCGCTACCTCGTATTGATGACCTGTTAACCGTTACAAGGAGCACAATTCTTTTCAAAGATCGATCTTCGTTCTGGATATCATCAGCTGAAGGTTAAAACAGAGGATATTCCAAAGACTGCCTTCAGAACTCGGTACGCGGCATTATGAATTTCTTAGTCATGTCTTTTGGATTGACTAATGCTCCTGCGACTTTCATGGATATGATGAACCGAGTATTCAAGGATTATTTGGATCAGTTACGTTGTTATCTTTATTGATGACATCCTCATATATTCCAAAAGCCGTGAAGATCATGAGCATCATTTGAAGCTGGTACTCCAAAGGCTGCGTGAAAACAAGTTATATGCTAAGTTGAAGAAATGCGAGTTCTGCTTGAGGAAGTAGCTTTCCTAGGGCACGTGGTGTCAAAACATGGAGTATCTGTTGACCCGGCGAAGATTGAAGCAATACAAAGTTGGGAGCAACCAAAGACGGTGACCGAAGTACGTAGCTTTCTAGGCTTACTGGTTATTATCGAAGATTCGTGGAAGGGTTTTTCTCGAATCGCTATCCGCCCGCTAACCTCTTAACTCAGCTAACTCGGAAAGATATCAAATTCGTATAGAGCGAGGAATGCAGAAGAGTTTTCAAGAGCTTAAGAGAGACTCATTTCGGCACCTGTTCTGACAATACCATCTGGTTCGGAAGGAATTGTTATCTACAGTGATGTCTTCAGGCAAAGGTTAGGATGTGTTCTCATGCAACATGGGAAAGTCATAGCCTATGCCTCGCGACAACTCAAAGAATATGAGAGGAATTATCCTATTCATGATTTGGCGTTGCAGCAGTAGTTTCGCGTTGAAGATCTGGAGACACTACCTGTATGGGGAGAAGTGGAGATCTCTATACAGATCATAAAAGCCTCAAATATATCTCTTCACCCAAAAGAACTCAACATGCGGCAGCGACCGTTGGCTCGAGCTGTTGAAAGATTACGATCATACCATCCAATATCTCCTGGAAAAGCAAACGTAGTAGCTGACGCATTGAGTAGAAGATCATATGCGGGTACGAGTGCAATGTTGTTAACACAAAGGCCCATTTTGTATGACTTGTAAAGGATGGAGATAGAGGATGAAGGCTCCAAGTACCCACATGATGATATCAAATATACGAGTAGAACCAACTTTAATCGATAAAGTTAAAGCTGCTCAAGCTACGGGACATAGAGCTG